>OX375865.1:41039248-41155633 GCA_947359475.1 Heligmosomoides polygyrus bakeri | reverse complement strand
AGATAAAATTCCCGAGGCTGGTATGATCTTCTCTGACAGTTGTGATCAGTGTTGGGCATCCCAGCGAATTGACAAATGTTAACTTCTTCGAACGCTGTGAAATGAGTTTATCGATGTGAATCAACTGCTGCTCAAAAAACTAAATGCAATGTGTAGCAACGTTTGTGCCCACGAGACTTGTTGCACACGCTTAAAAGAAAATATGAGTTTTCACTAAAGCGAGGTGACCTTGAAGGAGTTTTCACGTTTCAAAAATCAGTTTGTCGTAAGGGCGAACTGAAAGGTTCCTCAAAGTAAGTCTATTTTTGAATGGTCGCTGAGTGTTCATCTCTTTTAGCTGCAATAGAATCTCTTGCTTTTATCAAAGTCCAACACTGAGGAAACCTTCCGGTGTTACAGAAGGAGAACTCGCATCTTCTTCAGTGGATCTTTTATTAGGTGACACCCGAAATTCCGTTTTCTTCTTTACAATCCAGCATGTTCTCCCATGTTTCTTCTGAAGCTCTAGCTTTCAGCACCAATCTCGATTAGCCACGCAGCACGCTTGTTTACAAGAAGTATCAAATTGACGGTTCTTTACAGCTATTTTTGTTGTATCGTTCAATAAAAAGCAGTCAGAAATTTTGCTATCAATTGAATATTGTAAAAATTGCGATGTCTTGACCGAAAGCTTAGCGCAACCTCTTCTTTTGGCTTCAAAATTAGTCACGTTCCTGCTCTTTTAAAGCAAGTTTCAAACCATTACTTTTTCTTAAAAAATGGGATTTTGAGCAGTGTGTTCACTTTTTGGGTAGGTGAACTAAAACTTCGTATTTTAAAAAATCTACTTTTTTCGTCGAGTCATATTAAAATCTTCTTCTTCTTCAGCGTTTTGGTTGACCTCGGCGGATCCAGACGGAGCATCCCGATTTGGAATCAGGGTCAAGCTTGAGGTTCGGGGTCTATGTATTAATAAGTTGTTTTTTCCAGGTGAGGCAATGAAAATGCGGAAACATACAAGCACTTGCGTTTCCTGGAGTTAAACAAATAGGATTGAATATCAAAATTTTAATGCCGATTATTCTACAGTGAAAAAGAAGGACTTCATGTCTGCAAATTTAGAGTCAATGAGAGGTTTTCAGTTTTCAGATTTTCCCGGGACATCATGGACACGGTTTTCTGCCTGAAGGAACGACATCTACTTCCAGAATTGCACCCTATAAAATTTCAGGTGTTAATTGCTGAGGACGACCTAAGTGCTTTCCCTACAAGATTTTTGAAGCGCTCTTCGAATCGATCACGGAATGGCAACCGAAGGACGGACTTGCTCGAAAAGAAGTTTCTCTCCTCTGCAGGAAACAGCATCAGAAAGTGAATTCGTACCCTTATGAGCATTTTTTTGAAGTGGTGGCGATGTCCGTTCCTCCTCGTGGTGCCACTGGAAACTGCTCGCTTGGTGAGATAAGCTAAGCACGGACACTCGAATGCAGGCGACAGGCCCTTGTGACAGGCCGGCCTACGAAGATCCATGTCACATCACATGGTGTATGAATAGTCACGTTTCTAGAGATTGTGCTACGGCGTCCGCGGGAGCCGACGCGCACTCGCAAAGCCCGGCGAGTGTGGAAAGTATGCGAGGGTCCCTGATGCGAGGACGGCATCGGGGGGCAACTGAGCTAGTCCGAAAGTCCCGTAACGTAAGCAAGACCCGCGTGGCAACGCTGAATGTGGGTACGTTGACGGGCCGCTCGTGCGAGTTGGTTGAAGCACTGGAGCGTAGAAGAGTTGATCTCTGTGCGGTGCAGGAGACGAGGTGGTCCTGCCGCAAGTCAAGGGACATAGGACGTGGCTTCAAGGCCGTTCTATGTGGTAGTCCCAGGACCACCAGCGGTGTCGGAATAACCGTCTCCGAACGATTTCGTGACTCGATTGTAAGCGTCGAGCGCTTTGACGATCGATTGATGAAGATCGTTGTCGCCGCTAAGGAGCGACTCTATCACTTCTTCTCTGCGTATGCTCCGCAGACTGGCTGCTCCGATCAAGCCAAGGATGAGTTTTGGAGCCTGCTTGATGAGAAGACAGCAGAGGTACCTCCGAAAGATGTCATCATAGTCGCTGGTGACCTTAATGGGCACGTAGGTGCTACGAAGGACGGGTACAGCTGTCATGGTGGTTTCGGATACGGGTCACGTAACGCCTATGGTGAGCGTATTCTTGAGTATGCGGAATCTCATAATCTCACCATCGTGAACACCGTCTTCCGAAAACGCGACTCCCACCTCATCTCATACTATAGTGGTAGCACCAAGTCTCAGATGGACTTTGTCCTTGTGAATGATCGCGACCGGAGCATTGTCACAGACGCGAAGATCGTGCCGTATGAGACGGTCGCCCCACAGCATCGACTGCAGATCTGCACTCTAACGATCGCCCCTCCGAGGCTGAAGCAGATCGAGCGAAGCGGTGCTGCAAGAATCAAGTGGTGGCGAATGAAAGAGAAGGAAGCAGCTGTGGTTTCTCGCGTACGGTTACCGGCAGTCACAACTGTCGATGAAACTTGGAAGATGGCGACCGACGCGATACGCCAAGCTGCAAGGTTGGAGCTCGGCACGGCGAAGCCTGGGCGGCGCAAGGTCGACAAGCAGACATGGCTGTGGACGGATGATGTGAAGGAGAAGGTTCGAGAGAAGAAGTCGCCGTATCATGTGTTTCTCGGGGATAGAATAGCTGACAACTGGCAGAAGTATCAGAAGGCGAAGGAGGCTGCAAAGAAAGCCGTGGCTGTTGCGAAAGCCACTAATTATGGTGATTTTTACCGAAAGCTCGAGTCGCGGGATGGTGGGCGGTATTTGTGCCGACTCGCAAAGAATCGCCATCGCCAAACCGAGAATATTGAAAAGTTCTTTGATATCAGTGATGAGAGCGGCCATCTTCTGACAGACCGCAAAACTTAAGCGATGGCGTGATTACTTTGAGGAAATTTCCACTATGGAATTTCCTCACCCGGCCATCCCTTCTGTGGGTTCTGTTCACGGTCCCGTTCACGAGATCACCGTGGAGGAAACAGAAGCGGCTCTGAAGAAGATGAAGCCATGCAATGCGACAGGACCGGATTAGCTGGCAGCCGATATTTGGAAGTCGAAGCTCTGGTATCCTGCTGAGTGGTTGACTGAGTTCTTCAACCAGGTAGTAAAGGAGGGGAAAGTACCGGAGTGTTGGCATAACAGTATGATGAATCCGATTTGGAAGAAGAAGGGCAGTCCTGAAGACTGCTCCAGTTACCGTCCGATTCGCTTGCTTTCGCACAGCATGAGGATCTTCGAGCGAATCTTCGGTAGACGAATTCGTGAAATCGTCAATCTCTCCAACAACCAGTGCGGTTTCGTGTCTGGTTGTGGGACCATTGATGCTATACACGCCGCCCGACTCTTGGTGGAGAAGCATCGCGAGAAACAGAAGCCGGTGCATATAGCCTTTCTCGACTTGGAGAAGGCCTTCGACCGCGTACCGCGTGAGCTTATATGGTACGCCTTACGACAACACAACGTACCTGAGGAACTCATAGAGTGGGTGCGGATGCTCTACTCTTGCCCAAAGAGTAGAGTGCAAGCTGCAGCTGGAACCTCAATGGAGTTTCCCATCTCTGTTGGGGTGCACCAAGGTTCTGCGCTTTCTCCACTCCTCTTTGTTGTCGTCATGGATGCCATTACGATAGATCTTCAGAAGCCCGTCCCATGGACGCTGCTTTATGCTGATGACGTGATGCTCGCTTGCGAAGATAAAGATGATCTCGAGCCGCAGGTGCAAGCTTGGTGCGACCGCCTGGCGAGGTTTGGACTCAAATTGAACGTCAACAAGACCGAGTACCTAACGACTGACGTAAACGAGTCCGGCTCCATTAAGATTGACGGCACTGAGCTTGCACGCACATCGGTTTTCAAGTACCTGGGGTCAACAATAGCGTCTGACGGCAGTCTGATGGTTGAAGTGAACTCACGCGTGAGTGCAGCTTGGTCCAAGTGGCGTTCGCTAACTGGCGTGCTCTGCGATAGGAAGATGCCAGAGCACCTCAAGTCGAAGATCTACAGAGCAGTCATCCGGCCGGTAGCGATCTACGGCGCTGAGTGTTGGCCTGCGACCAAGGAAGTTGAAACGCGCCTCAGCGTCATGGAGACGAAGATGCTGCGCTGGACGGCTGGAGTCACGCGCATGGACCGCAACCGAAATGATGCTATTCGGCAGAAGTTCGGTGTCGCGCCGATAGCGGACAAGATGCGCGAAGCTCGCTTGCGATGGTACGGCCACGTTCTGCGTGGGGAAGAAGACAGCGTCCGCAAGATAGGTCTTGAGTTGGAAGTGCCAGGTAAGCGGCCTAGAGGGCACCCGAAGCAGCGTTGGTCCGATACGTTACACGTGGACATGAAAGTAACTGGCGTCCACCCTGATGAAGCGCAGGATCGAGAAAGGTGGCGTCATGACACCAGAAGGGCGGACCCCGCTACGAAGCGGGACAAACGCTGAAGAAGAAGAAGAAGAAGAAGAAGAAGAAGAAGATGAGCATTTTTGTGAAGTCACTGCAATTTTTTTTTCGCTCAAAAATTGACCGCGCATGAATACCTCATCATTTTCTTACCGTCTGTCCCGCTTGTTGGCGGGGTCCGCTCTTCTGGTGTGTTGACGCCAATTCTCCCGATCAAATGCTTGATGAGGGTGCATACCAGCCATCTTTAAGTCCAAATGCAAGGTATCTAGCCAACGTTGGTGGCGATGTCCGTCCCTCCACGTGGTGCCACTGGAAACTGCTCCCTCTGGGAGCTAAGCTAATCGCGGACATTCGATTGCAGGCGATTGCATGAATACCTCCTTTTTAGAAAATGATTCTTACATCATGGGAAAGCGCTCTTCTTCTAATTTTTGAAAATCTAAAGGAATTGTCAAAGTTTGAAAAACTTACCGAGTCATGAACCTTTTTGTGAACGTTCAATTTTGTGCTCCGATGACGTTTGTGCAAAGTCCACCAGAGGTCGATTCAACCTGTTCGATCCAGAAAATCATGATTTTTTCACAGTGAATTGAACAGAATTTCGAGGTTTTTGTGGCTGAATTTTATCCGCATAGGTGGTCTGCTTCGGCCAAAAAAAAAATTTTCATGTAAAAAGAGAATTTTGGATCCCAATCGTATCTACATCGCACCGGAGAAGCTTAGTTTTTCACTGTATATTAAGCACGACTTAAATTTTTAACATGCTACAATTCCACGCTCTGTCGTCCTTTCCTTCAGAAGGCAGGAAATTTTTCAGCGAGGAGTCCATCCGTCCTGCAATTGCGATCGATCATGTCAGAGCACCAGTAGCCGCACGTAAACTGCCGTAACTCGGAGATTTTTTGAGGCTCCTGGAAAATTCACAATAAATGTGGTTTCTCTGCTTTAAAGATAGGTCTTAAAAGTAACATCTTCCATGTGACTGGTACGTCGATACTTTTCAAAGATAATTTTTCGTGAAAAACGAGAATTATGTGCGCGATCCATCCTAATCATATCGTCACCGCAGCTTCGTTACCGCTGAAAGCTTTTTTGCTGGACGATACACAGGGCTAGGATTTTTGTAAGCTTCATTTTGATTTTTTACGATGTTTCCTTAGAATGGCAGAACATTATTTCCACGAGAATTCCATCGTCCACCATTCGTTTGCCGCTCCGTAACCGATTCGATGAGCGCTTCGAAAGAAATCTAGGAAAAGCATTTAAGTCGTCGTCAAAAAGTAACACTCGAAATTTTATATAATAAGATGCAAGCGTCGCTCCTTCAGGTAGAAAAATGTGTCGTGTCCATCCTTGACGTCCTGAAAAAAGCCTGCACAAATTGAACATTGATGATTGGAAGATTACTACGAGAAAATCTTTATTTTAAAGTGTCGAAAAAAAGCATTCATAAGTTTGAAGAAGTTTGTTGTGCTATCAAGGCATGTATTGTTCAGTGCCCTCTTTTCAATTTTCTATTGGGTTGAAGCCGCTGCTAAAAGAGGAACCTATTAAGGATTCAAAATGCACATAAAACCTTGGAGAAATCAAGAAACATAAGTGAAACAGTGGAAGAGAGAGGGAGGGGGTCGTACGAAGTCCGCTTCGGAAGCGAGGGGGGGGGGGGTCGTAAATTTTCAGCAAAAATCGAACTCCACGCTTGACCCTGTTCGGGATGCAGACGGCAGCCGACGCCTCCTGTGTTGCCTGCCTACGCAGCAGACACATGGCGATATGCTCTGTCTATTCTAGCAACAGAAAAACAGTAGTTAGGGCAGTTGTTCAGAATATCATGATCCTAAAGCGTAGGTTATGAAGCGCGCTTTACTGTTTAGCAAACAGCATGCTTTGTTGTGTCAAGATATGCCGCTTCCGTAGAAAAATTACTTACTAGGGAAGGATGTCGACCTTCCATGGAACTTCAAGTTGAGACCAGGATCATTGGAAAGAGCTCGGAATGCTGATTACGAATATGGGTGTCGAAATTGCAAAGTGAAAATCCTAAGCCAATTATGCCCTCACCAAAGGCAGGCCGAGCCATACAGCTGGCGCGAGAGTGGTCAGTCATCAGCGCTCCGTAAGAAGGGCGCCAGATGCGGCGGTGGCGCATTGGTAGTGCTTCTGCTTGTCAGGTGCGCCGTCATTGTTTCGGTTTCCATCGCTGCCGACCTTTTTGCGAAATCTATTAAAATCTTTAATTATATTCGAAATGACCTTTTGTTCTGAATTATGACACGGGTCTGATTAAATAGCGGGGAACACGTTTGTAAAAGTGCTTGAAGGAAAAAACTGCTATGGTGACACAACGATGTCTTGTTGCGATCAAAACTTCTAGCGCCAGGCGGGGCTCGAACCCGCACCTCCCTCTGACCGGGCGGGAATGCTCTACGCCATTACACCACCGGCGCCGTTTGATCGAATGCAACATCCACACCTCGTGGGACCGATCAGCACCCACCCGTATCCGGGATAAGCTGGCCGCTGATATCAGCATGGGACCAGTTAAGCTGATGGTCTTGATAGAAACAATTCAAATCAGTTTCTTCAAGCCTCACTTGGCTGGTATCGAGGTCGTAAGCTGTCACAACGATGTTCTGCTGCGATCAAAACTTCTAGCGCCAGGCGGGACTCGAACTCGAACCTCCCTCTGATCGGGCGGGAATGCTCTACGCCTTTACACCACCGGCACTGTTTGATCGAACGCAACATCCACATCTCGTGGGACCGATCAGCACGCACCCGTCTCGCGTAGAGCATTCCCGCCCGGTCAGAGGGAGTTGCGGCTTCGAGTCCCGCCTGGCGTTAGAAGTTTTGATCGCAACAGAACATCGTTGTGACAGCTTACGACCTCGATACCAGCCAAGTGAGGCTTAAAGAAACTGATTTGAATTGCTATGGTGACATTTTTATTTATTATTATGCACAAATGGAGTTCAAGTCATATATTGAACAACTAGAGGTGTTTCAAACAACCTTCGCATTCGTGGAACAAAGCGAAAAGAAATGGGTTAACTGACATGTTGCTCACGCACTGCACATCTTATAGATGCAGCTGTAGCTCCACAACCAGCGACAAAACATTCAGTTGAAGCATGATCAAAAAAATATTTTCCATGAGTAACAAACACACCTGGGCGATCATCAGTGTGTTATTCCTTATGCCATGAGTGTTTCAAAAAGCTTGAAAACCTAGGGGCACAAAACATGAAAACGGTAAATCTGCGATAGAACCTTCAGTAGGTTGTCTTTCTGGGTCATGTTGAACTCCATGTTATTTGCCGCGGCAAACGACCTGAACCTACCAACGTTTTTCATCAGGCAGAAGAAAAAACATCTGGAGGTTGAATCAGCGATGTAGCCCCGGCAGAGATATTGCGCACAGTGATTCAGCAGCCTGGCAAGATGCCCATAACAGTAGATCAGTAGGATGTTGAGAGATGGTTGTGAATGTACGCACCTTCGGGGACAGCTTCCTCAATAGTTTTCTTATCGCGAAAAGATGACCATGAGTCCACGATGAGGTAGACTTCTTGATCACTCTTTGAGTTAGATACGTAAGTCTTGATTGTCAGAAACGCCTCTGGTTGTTCAGTAAATGATTTGGACTCCATTTGTGCAAAATAGTAATTAAAAATGTCACCATAGCAGTTTTTTTGCCTTTTAGCACTTTTGCAGACGTGTATGATAGTTGTGCCAGCTGTTATTCAGACGTGTCATAATTCAGAATAAAAGGTCATTTCGAAGATAAATTATGATTTGCAAAAAAAGCAATGGGGACCGAAACAACGTCGTTGCACCTGACGCGCAAGAGCACTACCACTGCGCCACCGTCGCAGTTGCTTGTCCCTTCTCAGGCCTATGTTATACTTCGGCGACGCGTCGACGTCTGTGGCGACGCCGACGTCGCCGACGTCATCCAAAGGTGGCAGAAAATGCGTTTCGATGGAGTATTTTGACTGTTGGTTAGTTTCGTTCTCAGCACTGCCATCATCCCCACCGGACTTCGAATTACGAAATCGAGAAGTGCAAAAGACGACCGTCATGCGTACACCAATAGTGATATTCGCCAGAACACTAATCGTAAGTGTTTGGGGAGGGAGTAGGAGCCTAAACCTTATCTTCCCTTCACTTTGTCACCTTTATTCGCTTTTCTATCCTTCTCACCCCTTCAATTCGCGTTTTCTAGGCCTTTTCGCTTTCTTGCAGAGCAAGTAACACAAAATATTAGGGGGGGCCAAAAGTAATGAGACACCCCATGCCGTGTCCATATATCTCGTGGCTGGAGTCTGCTTTCGTGCTTGTCGTATTTGTATGTTTGTATGCTACTTACTGAAGCACATCTGAGAAGTTACCACTTCCGCCCTTTCCAGAAGCATGCCAAAAACCCCAGCCTGTCTCATGCCGAAACCCCAGTCTGACGAGTCCACCTGTTTCGCGCAAATCTCCCCCAATTCCCAACCCCGAGCAGCCTGGGCTCAATATTCACGCAGGATGAGAAGTACGTCTTCTACCTTAACCCTGCCAAGCAGCGAGTCTGGGTGAGGCCTGGTGACCTGTTACCGACCTTCGTTCGGCGAGATGTTCACGGCGAGAAGCATCTTTGGAGCTTTTGTGTCTGCGCCCATGGACCGGTTTACCGGAAGCTGTTTCCCAAGAGCACTACGATGAACTCCAAGGCCATGGTGAACGAAATAGAAGAGATGGGCCGGCGACTCGCTCTTATTCATTCGCAGCGCTTCAAGAAGGTTCTCCTCTTCGACAACGCCGCACCCCATCGGGAACAAGTAAGCACGGATAAGCTTGGCCAACTGGGCTACGTTCACATGCCTCACCCACCGTATTCGCTGGACATCTCTCTATGCGACTACCACTACTGCTTGAGCCTACAGGACTTCCTAGTCGGAAGGGACACAAGAACCCAAGCAGTCCTTGACAACCATGTCGAGCAGTTGATCAACACCAGGCCCAAGCAGTTCTGGAAGGATGGAATCAGGAAGTTGGCTGAGCGATGGCAGCAAGGTCCTTGCCCTTAATGGCAAATACATTCCTCAGCATCGTTGAGTTGTAATTGAGTTATAGAGAGATAAAGATTTTTTTTTCATTTTGTCTCATTACTTTTGGCCCCCCCCTAATATAACTGTGAAGAAAATAAGTAGTGCTTACTTGCTTTCTGAAATAATACTGCAGACCTCTACGAATAGCTTTTTCGAAATTCACATTAATTAAGGGGTAAATTTTTCTGTGAATTTCGAAAATTTCGCGTAAACTTGATTTCAATACGATTTATCGAAAAAGGCCTTGCTAAACTCCAATAAAGAAGTTTAACGAAAATGCTGGTAAAATCGTTAAATCGGTAAATCATTAGCCGTTAAATGCTCAGCACTGCTCCGTACTTTATTATTGTTATATTTTGTCTACAATCAATTTCTAGTCAGGTTGAGGTTGTTGGAATCAAGAAAGGCACTCAATATAAGCAAATTCGAGGCAGATGTGGTGATCAGCTGGCGTTTCTTCTATCCGCAGTCTGGCTACCAAATTGTGACATTGAAAACGCGCTGGGTGAAAAAATGCGCTCCGATGACGTCTCCTGTCGACGACGCCGCCGACGTCGCCGCACAACTGTGGCGACGTTGGCGTCGCCGACATCGGTGACGGGCTGTGGGCGACGCGTCACCGAAGTATACCATAGGCCATAACTCGCTCAGGAATTTTATTTTGCAATTTTGACATCCATATTCGTAATCAGCATTCCGAGCTCTTTCTAACGATCTTAGTCTCAATTTGAAGTTCCATGGGAGGTGAAAATCCTTCCCTGGTTAGAGCCTGAGATCAATGACGGCAAAGAAAACTAGACTTTCCACCTACTATACGAACAGCTAATCCCATTAGTAAGCAAAAGAGTTCGTATAGTAGAAAATGTACTGGAAATATACAATTTAAACCAAAAACGTCTCACGTCCCAAAACATTACGAAGTCACCGAGCTGTTAGTTCATCATGCCTTGAAGTGTTAAATATGGTTACCAATTGCAGTGAACGTCTTGGCTAATCGAGATTGGTGCTGAACGCTAGAACTTCAGAAGAAACTTGGGAGAACATGCTGGATTGTAAAGAAGAAAACGGAATTTCGGGTGTCAACCAATAAAACATCCACTGAAGAAGATGCGAGTTCTTTTTCTGTAACACCGGAAGGTTTCCTCAAAGTTGGCCTTTGATAAAAGCAAGAGAGTTTTATTGCAGCTAAAAGAGATGAACACTCAGCGATCATTCAAAAATAGACTTACTTTGAGGAACCTTTCAGTTCGCCCTTACGACAAACTGATTTTTGAAACGTGAAAACTCCTTCAAGGTCACCTCGCTTTAGTGAAAACTCATATTTTCTTTTAAGCGTGCGCAACAAGTCTCGTAGGCACAAACGTTGCTACACATTGCATTTAGTTTTTTGAGCAGCAGTTGATTCACATCGCTAAACTCATTTCACAGCGTTCGAAGAAGTTAACATTTGTCAATTCGCTGGGATGCCCAACACTGATCACAACTGTCAGAGAAGATCATACCAGCCTCGGGAATTTTATCTTGTTAGATGCGGTCATATGATTGGAGAGATTCAACAGAGCGCTTCTGCCAGATCATTACTCACTTATTAATGCAGGAAAATAGTTCAACAGCACATAAGCAGAACAACGTAACATATTATGTAGTGTACGTGGTTAACGAGGCAGAAGACGACAACGGCTCAAGTAATCGACCACAAATCAAGAAATGGGAAAAGAACAAAACAATAATGGGACTGCTAACTAGGAAGAAAAAGGAAGTAGAAGGAAGCTCATGTGATGGAGAATTCGACCAAAAAATCTCATCACTGCCAAAGATTCGCGAGTCCGCTATGAGCTAACACATTGGTCTTGCTAATGGGTGTGAGCGGCAAACGGCGAGCGTTGGCGATAAGTTTTGCTCTGTGCTTAATAACTGCTCTCTGGCTTCTTCTATTTCTAGACTTAACAGCAGCAAAAATGTAGATGTGATTGACTACGTATATCACCACGTTTGGAGATCTCCTAGCTAGCTCTCAGAAGAGATTCAGCTATTTAAAGAGGATGCATTACTGAACATCGCTGGAGATGAACTCAAACAAAAGCTGTCACGAACCCATACCCTGCAGGATGCTACGATACCGAGACAGGGCAAAATATATGCATTTCATTTCCTATTAACAAAGCAGAATTTCTTGCATAGTTTCTAACGCTGTAGGTTTCTAATAGAATGACTGTCTTCAATCACCGCAGTTAAAGCGTGTACCGTTTGATGGATCTCTCACCAGCCTTTCCTGCCCTTAGTCTGCATATCTGGAGTCAGTTGCTCAAACGATTAGGCGATTTAGCAGAACCTAATTGCACTACAGCGTAGTAGATGATGTTCAACAAATTAAAACCGAAGTCTGAAACTGGGCAGCATATTGAGTAGTTCATCGAGAGCCAATTTCCTTCGAGTTTCCTGTAGGAGACACCTAAATAAGACGGAGCAGAAAACACCTTCACAAGCAAAGGGATAAGCAAACATTGATTATGCGCACGAAAAGCACGGAACTAATGCCCGCAGTATAAACCGAGATCCAGCGGCAGTCGTGTAGCATACCAAACAAGCAGGGCTACATCATGCAATCATGAAGAACATCACGCCACTGGCGTAATTACGCCGCATACGGCCTAAGGGAGTTTCTAGGAAACACTTTTTGCAGTAGCTAGGCAGGTGCACATTTGTAAGAAAAGTCGCTGATTAAACTGGAGTCTCTATGGCAGAGTGGAGAATTTCTCCACAATCCCTGGAAATGTATGTGAACGTAATGATCCTTCCAGTGCACATAATAAAGAAATAGAATGGAAAGGAAGAAAAAAGGACCAATATCCACTAAAGAATATTCAGTTCATTCAGAAAGTGGAGTTGAACCCTATAGAACTCGGTCATTATGATAAGGGGGGGGGGGTCGTTTTCGAATTAGGCGTTTTTAATGATAAAAAATATTTTCTATCTGAAGCGGATAATAAAGTGAAGTTTTGCACCTATTATTATGAGTGTTGACCAATGTACAGTAAAAAACATGTTTTCTGAAACAGTCCTCTATATATAAATAGACATAAAGAGGGGTCTCGATTTTGCGTTCTCTGCTGAAGAAGAAAAAAAAAAACGATGAAGAAATTGGCTCCCCTCTAATCTCTTGGAAGTCGCCACCTTCAGAAAGGTATGCTTAGGTCAAGGATACATTTTCTTCTATTGCTTCATTCTGAGAGATATTAGTTTTTCTTAAACAAAACCCCCTGAGTTGTTACCGTTTAAATGGCGACGACTGTGTTCGCTGACTTCGTAGGTCGTATGCCATATATTAGGCGGTCGCAAAATCAATCGCCGAAACGATCCGCTTACTTCAAGCAGCTATAACTCAGCTAACTGAATTTTATTAATCGTAGTTAAAACCTTCAGACCCTATACGTTTTGGTCAACGTACAGGTCAATGAGTCTAATCCTTTACAATAAAATTGAGATCACAGGAACTAACGAAATCAATTAGGGCACGTTCAACATCGGCCAAATTGGTGAATTGTTTCTGACGCCAACGAAAATCAAGAGCTCGGAAAAGTGATAGTCGATGGGGAAAAGGTCAGGAGAATATGGTGGGTGAGGGAGAACTTCGATACCTGAATGGGTCAATTTTCGCCGAGTGATTTGTGAGGTGTGGCCTTGCGTTGTTCTGCAACTGAAGCGGCTCTCCCTTTCACCACTGCCGGCCAGTTTTTGCAACTTCTCATACATCTGGTCTAAATCACAGCAGTAAGGCTCTGCTGTGACTGCCTGACCAGGTTGGAAAAAGCTGTAATGGATGACACTTTTACAGTACCACCTCAAAGTGAGCATAACCTTTTTTGGTTGAAGGTCGGGTTTAGGAAAGGGTGTAGGAGGCGCATCCTTATCTACCCAGACAAATCCCCTCTTCCTGTTATTGTAGAAAACACATTTTTCATCTGCAGTTACTGCAAAAGGCTTATTTCTAAAGCGAACTGGCAGTTTGGAGCAAGTGTCGAAAGTGCGAGGCATACGCTGCTCATCAGTCAGCTCATGGGGCACTCACTTCGACATCTTCTTCTCCTTGCCAATTCCCGTCAAATGTTTTACTACTGTAATATATACGCCGAGGTCCTCTGCTAACGCGCGTGTGTTCGTCTCCGGATTTGCGGTTCTCTTCAAAACGTCATCGTCAAGCGACGATCTGTACCCGCGACCCAGTTTTTCTTCGAGACCAAAACCGCGAGAAGCGAATTTTTCGAAGCAGAGCCTCACCGCTCGTTTGCACGGACACTCCGTCCCGCAAGCGCTGCTAAAGTTACGGGTAGCCTCTGCCACAGAATGTCCCAACTTAAGTTCGTGGAGCATGATGACTCGATTGTCGCGTCGGTTCATGATTTCCGGAGCCCTGGAAAAGGTCAGCTAGATAAATTAGAGCGACGTCGAACGGTATGTGTGGCTCTCCTTGAGACACAATGATGTGGGATAAACAACTTATTGATTTATACATCCCTCAAAACGGAGATTAATTTTGCAGCCTAATACTTGACATGGACGTTTTCTTTACGTTAGAATGAGAGAAAGTCATAAAGTAAAATTGCATCCCACAACGGTAATCCGTTACTAACTGGCACTCGAAATTTCATAGAGAACAATTTAAGACGCAGATATATTGATAAGCCTTCATTTTGAGAAATGTGAAATTTCTGAATTGCCCGGAAGAAGAACCGGAAAAATTTGCACTCTGCGCGGTTGATTCGAAAACTGACCGCAGAAAATCTTTATTTTGAACTATAGAACATTCAATTTTCAAAACCTTAAATGATCCAATTCTGCGTCCTAACATGTTTCCTTCAGTAAGCGAATCTCTCCAATGTCGAAGCCACACCAGGAAAAACAATTTATTGGGGGATCCAAAAATCACATAAATAGTAAGAAAAATCAAGACAGATAAAAAACGTAAGAGTGACGAAGATAAAGGGGTTGCACCAAGAGCAAGGGGGTCGCTTATTTTCATAAAATATCGGAACCTTACCCTTACGCTGCCATAGTTATCGGTGAGCTTGGACCAACTCATAGGCATATGGGTCCTCAAGCGGTATTCCCGACTGTCGACGTCTTTGGTACTAATCCGCTCTGCGGATCGTGAGCTTCACTACAGTTCTCATCATGACGCCGCACATGTACTTCTACTGGAGACGCGTCGTCGGATTCACGTCGGTCTGACGTTTCCTGTAGGCGGGGCATTCCCATTGTAAGCGTGAAAAGCGTATCGAGCACTGGGCAATGTATCCACTGACTACGTTCTTGGTTGGTTGTGAATTTGGTGCTTCTGGTGTTAATGCCGTGGCAGAGCTTTTAGAAAATGTTGATTGGCTTATCTTCTCCCTCGAGTACATTCGTATTATTTTAATTTTCTATATTTGCTACATTTTTTGAAATATTTTTCCTCATAATCGTTCTTCCACACTGCTGTTTATTGGGAAAACTGTTCTGCGCATCCGGGAATGGAAGGATGGACTCAAAAGCTTTGCTGACCTCTCTTCGCACTATTCCAATAACAACGTGCAGAGAAAAGTGAAGCTCGTGGAGGAAAATGTGTCCTCAACATGAAGGAAACTTGGCCTCCTACTCTCTCGACTATTGAACTGTATTTCGCTGTTATCGAACGTAACGACTTCGACGAGGGTTTGGATATGTAGACCTTGAGGGAGCACATGAGCGCGCGAGAGGATATATCGCTCTCACGCGCTTCGGGACTCGTTTCAGGGCTCGGCTCACGCTCAGCTCAGCTAAGACTGCGTTTGTTCTTACATCGTCGAAGTAGAACAAAATTGTAGCGGAAGCATGTAACGCACCCCTCGTCTGTTAGCCGACGAGTAGAAACTGATCGCGTCGCAGCCCAAATGAACTTTGGGAGGTTTGCTATGTGTAGGTCTAGGTGTGGGTCTCATTTATAGGCTTCACGTAGTTTCTTGGCATACACAGTTTACAAAGTCTCATATTCGTCCAACAACAGGTGGCGGCGCCTTTGATTGATTTTGTTGCTCTGACGCTCGTTACCTTAATCCTATCGAATCCACCTCATACACACTGTGATTCTTTGTATAAATTCATTTCCAACCGAACAGCATTTTAATTTTAGCTGTCCCCATGTTAAAGATGGTTGGAGTGCAACCTGATCAAGCATTTGATCGGGAGAATTGACGTCACCACACGAGAAGAGCGGACCCCGTCACTAAGCGGGACAGACGATAATGAAGACGACGGTGATGATGAATTGAGGGTGACCTCGGCCAAACGTACGCGAGTGACTAAAATGAAGTAGATCGCAGACATTTTCAAAAACATAACCCCTTCGGCTGTTTTCCTCGTTCGAAATGCATCCGATTTCTAAGAAACTGCAACATGCATGGATTCATGATCTCCTTTCTTCGGCAAGTGAATTCTCGAATGGGACCCTAGCAATGCTGTTGGACCAGGATGTTAGGAGGCTCCACAGGATTAGTCGGAGTTAACGACTACCGGTGCTCTCCACTCTAAGTGAGACTCCGAAAGATTAATGCAGCTCCCAATTGACTTATCAAGCTGTGGGACTAGTACTCTGTGGGGCTCTTAGAACAATAAATCCCTCTGTTTCATGTGATTTCCTTCCAACTGTACAACATATAATACATTAGGTCCGATTGAATCATTTTCGGGTATCCGATTTGTATATCCTTGCCCGAATCATCCAGTTATCCGGCCCCCGCGAAATTTCCCTTATCCGAATCACACAAAAATCCCGGGTCCTCAAAATCGCCCTTACCCAAGCGTGCGGGCATCAGGGATGAGCGGATAACAAAATTTTCAAACCCGGATAACGGATAACGGATGATTTTGCCCAAAAATCGCCGGATAACGGAAAAACGGATAACGAGCAAACGACAAAAATAAAACTGGGCTTAAACTGCTCTAGTTTCAACATCAGACATGGAACGCAACTGCTGTTAAATTACAAGTCCTTTCTAACGACTTTAATGGAGTTTTTTTTAACATAGTGCAGTCGCTTTAACAAAGCCCTTTGGGATTCTCACAAAACTTCAGTAAAAGAAACGCTTCTTCATTGCCATCCAAACCGATGCCGAGTTCGAATTGCGAACCACGATTCCTTCACCAGGTTCCACGAACTGCTATCAAACTCAACAGGGAGGACAAATAGCAAGACCACCAAGCTGTGAAACTAAAACTGTTCTGCAAACTCTACTCTGCTGATGTTTCGCTATGATCACCTTAATTTAAGTCTGGAAAAGATGAGGAGAGATTGAGAATTTGTTCATCCAAGCACATTTCCATAATACGATTCACAATTTTTCATATTTCTGCCGTTTAAAACGAATTGGAAGAACGAGACAAAGGATGCGTAAAACAGCCCAACTAACCGTATGAAAACATTCATAAGTCGCCCTTGGAGGGAGAGATGTGAGACTCATTCACCTCTTATTCAATCACATTTGTCTGCATCGAACAACTTGCCCTCATTTTGTCAGTTTCCATTGTTGGGTGGCTTTAGTGATCAATCGTCAGGTTTTCTTTTTGAATTAAGACTGTGACCAAACAGAATGATCCTTGGATGAATGGCTCCTCCGATGCCTCTTGACTTTTCTATGCTAGGCCGACTCAGCCGAATAAAGTCTGCATAACAATCTTGGTTTCACGCGGATCGATACTCTTGTTCGACAGTATCCCAAGATCTAAGAAGAACGTGGAATGAGTGAGATAGGTGAAATACCAGCTTTCTACAGGCTAGCCACTACAAGCCATTGTACAGTCCTAATGCAGAGAGATATGAAAACTAGGAAAGGGGAAGTAGAGTGTCCCTGAAAAGCAATCTTAAATAAAAATGAAGCTCCAACATGCGCAGCGGGAATCAGTTTAGTTGCAGTTCAATTGCACTATTTTGATTTTTAATAGAGTGGATCAATTCCTTAACACTACGGAGGTACCACCAGTAGCAGTGTACAGAAAATGCTTTCAGAAAACCGCTTCTACAAACATACCTCCACAATTTGTAGGAGCGTAGCTTTCTCCACTCATTTAGATTGAACCTGTACCCGTTTTGCTTGTATTCATTACTGCTCAGCGGTATGTGTTTAATGCGTTACAACAGCCTATCAGTAAAAACTACCTTTGCCGAATGCTACCTACATACTGCGATCGTGGAAAAGAACGCTAAATTCGGCACTAAACAATTCTTCTTGGGATGTGCCAGGCCCTCCACTTGTGACCGAGAGTAATATTATCAAGGCAGCTTGTATGCATTCTTGGTCTGCATATGGCTTGTGGTGAAAAGCTCATGAAGAAATCAGCCCATAGTAGGTTTCATAGATGTATGGTATAAATGGACGACCCTGGAAGGATGGAAGTTAGACGTCTTTCCAACTACGTCACCAGTGCCTGAACTCACCCACCTCCTAGATTTGAATGCCCTCTATTGTTGCTCGCGATCACTCCTATGATTGTGAAGCTTAGACAGCTATACAATACCACGCCCAAACCTGGGTATCAGCCAATTTGTTGTTCGTTATCCGGTCGAAAATTGCCGGATAACGAACAACAAAACGGATAGGCCAAAACCCCCCGGAAACCGGATAACGGATAACGGATAACGGATAATCCGCTCATCCCTGGCGGGCATGCCGCTGAGTCATACGTTTTCGCACCTCGCTGAGAAATAGTGTCGTAATGACGTTGCATACATTTAGCGCCCTGCTGAACATTACGTCGATCTCGGCATCTTTTTCTTCAAATATCATGTTGAGCTGCGGAGTACAGGAAGGACGGGACTGAGGGAGAGAAGGGATTAAGTACGTACCTGATTGACACTTTTTCACATTGTATACCATTCGGCGCAAATTGGGTCGGGGATGGGACCACCATGTAGAGCAGCTCCATACCGCATGCAAAATTATTATTCAACACCGGTGTGTCCTACCTCATTAGAGAACTGCGTTAGGCTATTTCTGGTATAATTTGACATTCATGTGCCTTTTCACTAAGGAGGAAAATCACCTAAAAGAGACCCTCCGCGACCCAATTTGCGCCCTTTTTTCTTGCCATAAATCTTTTAAAGCAATTCCTGCTGGTAGCTGTTATCGAAAACATTTACGACTAAAGGAAAGACGCGATCCTCCACCACCCTCTCACCGACGATAAGCCTAAAAGCGGGAGAAGGTTAGTACTGGTTGCCCATCGTAATTTCAAGTTGAAATTGAGGGAAACATTGCTGGACCTAACAAATATAACAGGTGGTATCTGTTGACTGCCGTCGGTCCAAATCTTAGATAAATCGTTGCTGGACCACGCAATCATGCCTTTTGTAACAATTTCCTGTGGTCCATCATCTGTGTGTATAAGAGAGATACTATTGAATAGAGGAAGCGTGATAGGACAAAATGTAAACCTCAATTCAGCCGACTTGACTACCACATTCACATGCTATGCAGAACACATGAAAGCAAAGCACATTAGTTCAGAACTCGAATAAGTAATAGTAATAGTAAGAGTAATGAAATTTGGAAAGTTTGCAAATTTCATGTGTAAGACCTTTGGTATTTTCCCGCATCGCGCAGGCGATAGTTCACCAAAGGCCTAACGAAATAAAGTGTGAAGTCCTGAGTGTTTCCTTCCTGACGGGGAGTGAGAGTCTTTCGATACATGCACTGTTGTTGTTGTTGTTGTTGTTGTTGTTGTTGTTAAAGAATGGGTTCCTCTTTACCGAATGGTAATATTCTAGTGAAGTACATCTTGCGTTAATGGGTCGGATATCCGAAATCTGGGGTCCTCAAAATTGCCGTTGTCCGAATCATCCAAAAATCCGAGGTTCGCAAATTCGCTCTTATCCGAATCATCCAATTATCTGAAGATCTTCGATCGGGTCCAATGTATACTGTTCATGCCAATCGATTTCTACCTTGCTTAGTATACTTCATCACCACTTCATTCTGTCGAGTTTTCTAATTATGTACCCCGTTTTACGAGGTTTACAACTCCGTGCTGACCGATAACTGCAGGTTATTGTGAAGTTAAAATAGGCACCCAAGCCGTCTGCAGGACATCTTCTTGAATTGGAATGCGTGGTGTGTTAGGCTATTCTCCACCCGTTATATTTTCTAAACCTTATTTTTTGTTTCCAATGAAGCTCGATCACTCCAAATCCTGTCTAGCTAAACCAAAACCTCACTTGATTGCTTTCTAATTAAACCTGCCTTCTAAAAGCTATAGAGTGTTTAAGAAATATGTAGATGAAGCGCTAGAAATGAACGTCAGTGTCATCTGTCGTAAGGTAGATACGAAGCAAGAGGCAGTACAACGTTCAGATAAGTTGCTGCTCTAATAGAGATGAAGGAGGGATCATGTGGGATCAAGTAACTTTATGTCGGCATCAAATGACACAGCGCTGCAGTGAATGCAGACGACACTTGAAGTAGTTGGCTGTGAAGCATGGAAGGATAAAACATCCTCTCATTCTCACACTCAGATAGTTTTTACGACATTTGCTATAAAGAAATTAGAAAGCGTTAGGAAGACAAAATAGCGGTTATCAAGCGTTTTGCTTGCCATTAGCCAGCTCTCCAGCTTCCTTGCGTCACTGCCTTTGCTAATGAGCCGTGCGTATGTCCTGACGAAAATAATTTCCCGAACACGCGTTAAAACGTAGTTGATAGCACATCAAGGGGTATGAATGGGAAGGGATTGAGGGAGGATTAAGAGACATTTTGCATGGCCTTTTTTGAGTTGGAGCGTCATTGTCTCTGAATGCAGCTGAATCTTCACCTGTTGATTGAACTAGAATGCCTCACTCATACATAAGTTAGGAAATGAGGGGATTATGCAAAGTGCACGCAAATGTGTTTTGCATAATCACTGGAATTTAGTGAGAACTGACTGATGTGAGAAATATTAAGGTAGCCCTTCTATCTAAAGCGAAGGTCTGCGCCTATGTTCGCAAGTAAAACCCCGGTACCGATGCTCTCCAGCACTTCCTACCCTCCCAGATAAACGGTGTGAGGATGTAGCTCATCAAGCGGATTCACACCCTCTCCTAGGCGTTGACTTTTGAGCGAGTCACTCTTCGCAGTCTTCGATGTGTCCTTCCTTGCTTTCTTGTTCCCACCGTTTGGAGCACTGAAAATTGTTTGTGGCGCTCTGCCTCAAGAGCCGAAATTGTCCGTCAAATTCGCCCTAGCGCGGTGCTCAGGGTGGTTCTACGGGCACAGGCACCTGTCAATCCCTGTGCTGGTGCAGCATACACCCATCACACTGCCCTATTTCTGATGATGAGTTTTCAGATGGTCGCGATTGGCTACATATCAACGTGGCACTCCTACGTAGTTGGCGCCGTGGCATTTCTGCTGAACTGCCTGCTCCTCTTCGTTATCTGCTTTCGTTCAATAAAGGTGATCGGTGCCTACAAGTACATGATGATGGTCACAACAGTCCTCGATATTTTGTTCAGCGCGGTGTACATTGTTGCTAGCCCGGTATGTGCTTCTGGTTGAAGAAATCCTTATTTTCGCTTTTTGACCATGTAGAGCTGTCCCATTTTGTGATCAACAAAAAACATTGGAAAATTTTACCCATCGCCACTGTTTACATATCATGTTTATGATCACGGGAACTGCGCTGTTTGCACCAATTCTATCGTAGCTGGAATTTGTTGACTATCGCACTATTGAGTTCGTAAGAGAACACGTTAGCTTTAGAGATTGGGAAGTGTTGCGCTTAAATCTTTGCTCGTAAAGATAAACCTAGGAACCTGGTCTGTCGTGGTCCAGATATAGCTCATGATGAGGGACCATTATGGAGCGAAGGCCCAGAAAGGACATTTTGGCACCAAGTGGCTGTAGAGAGGGGAGATGGGCATGAAGTGCAAGAGTATGTGTCCTGTTGTGCTGCAAGAAGTTAAAAAGTGATTCTCTAAATGGATACGTTAGAACCGACTTATAATTTTCAACGTTAGCCTCTACTAAGCTCGTAATAATTTGATACTTCCAATGTTGAAGAATGAAAGTAGTTTCTGAAAAGTAACATTCAGCAACATCGTATTCGATTTTATGTACACGGCTATATTATACATTAGGCTTCTACATTATATTGATTAATTGTACTATTAGGTCAGCTTTGCCAAAAAGCTGTCTAGCTGAATATGGCACGTTCGGATGTGGTATGAACTCCTTCCCAGGTGATTAGCGGTCAGTCTGAATACCACGACCACCATGGGCCGGATTCAATTACCGCTTACAGGCCGTTAACGGGAAAAGTACTGCCAAGCCTAATGCTAATGAATCTCCGTCTCAGGGGGATTGCCTGTACCTTTCACCGTTACCAGCCGGTCAGCGATTGATGAATCTGTCCCCAAGTTTCTTCCCTGGAATGGAAAATGAAGATACTGCTATGATAACTGTTGTATCCATGAGCATCTTGAACTGGACCTCTTAAGTTCTTTTTCACTGCCCCCTGCGTCAACAGACGCTTCGCGTGCGCTTGTGAGGAGACGACAGAACAGCAATAAAGTTGGCAGAGAATAGAGAGTAGAGTAGTAAAGCAGACTGTCGACCACAACGTTGAACGAATGGCGGCGGCTGGAACTCCTGGACCTCTGCAGACCTCGCTGACCGCTTCTGGGATTCTGCAGCGGTCCTTTATGCGCCACGCTTCACGTCGGCCCTCACTTCGACCTACATACTCTGGCGGGGGACCACCGCGCCTACGCGGCTGGTCATCAACATTGTACTCGCCGACAACTGCGCGCATAAAAGGCCTACGCTAGATCATAGGTTTCTCTAATGATTATTATGTCATATAACTAGAGAATTTTGCAATCCTTTAAATCTCTCCTGTTCTTTATTAGTCTAAATATAGAGCTTCAGACTACCATTCCCACCCTTTTTCTGTAAACAGACTCAATCTGAAGTGGTATCACAGATTGGTGATTCTAAGGAGAAGGCTTAGCGGGACGGCTTGACTGTGGAAAGGTTTTTGTAGTCTATTAAGTCGACCACATTTTCGGCACCAGGAAGGCGCGTAAATGAAATTCCAAACTTCGTAAATCGTAAATAGTTATTACGAAAAAATCGTCTTAAATCGTAATCGTAAATCGTGAATCGTAAGAGTTCTTCAACGATGAAAACCAGCTGCAGTTTCCTTTATTTCATTGTGCAATTTTTTCTTCAATTTATCCGGTAATCCACTAATCCTTCTAAAACTGATTTTGCACAATATCTGTCTCATCACTTAAGGAGTTGAGTTGTCTGTGTGTAAGATTTATAATATAGAACATAAAGGATGAATCACTGCCATTCCTTATCTCTGTCGACACCATGTAGAAGTATGGAATACTGATAGAAATTGTGAAGCACCTCATATTTAATAAGTTCCATAACAACTTTGGGAAGGGTGGAGCGCTGGCTGCCCCGCCCAGGCCCCATGAATTGCTACCTAGCTTGCTTGGGAAGGGTAAGACGCTGAACTTTCTATGGGCAGGCCACCACAAACCACTATAACTGCTAAACGCTCGAATCCCCTCCACGATTTCCGTAGAAGAATCCCGAAAACGAGGATTGTCTAACGCCGACCTTTATTTTTTATTGAACAAGTTCGCTTAGAACTGCAAGCTAGATATGTTATACTGCTGCGGTATCAATATAACCCTGCTAGGTGCTAAGGTAAATTATATAGATCAATAAGGACTATCCCTAATTAAACAGTGAAACTTTTCGTTTGTATGGGTATGCTTCAAGCTATTCATCCAGGTTAGTGCAGTGTGAAGTTCTATTTCGGCTTTCGTTTCGTCGTTACCCATTTCTCACAGCGTTAGCCTTGTAGGTCGGGAATCTCTTCTCTAGTTGGAGATAAGTTCATCTTCAGCTGAAAGGCGCCCTATCGTGAGAAGTCGTCAAAAACTATGCAATTAAGTCTTGTGACCGATGGTGAGCAGCTTGAAGCAACATCACGTCATCAACGTTTCTTCTGCCACAAAAGGCGAACATGCCTCATTGCCTCAAGGATTTTATTATATTCATATTCAGCGGTGACGTTTTAAACACAAAAATACTAAAAATGTATCTTGAGGGAGCGCAATACGCTACGACTTCTTTTCCGGTATTCAGCTTTTTAACTTAAGGTGCTCGTTAACTCTATGGAACGGAAGGCGTGTGATGTGTTGAGAAGGAACGTAGTCCTTCCTTTTTCCCGCATTCATAGGTACTGTATGCCGTAACTATTACACGATGCGAGCCTGTCTAGAATAAGAGCGCCTGCGTGAGTGCATTTAGCGTGACGTAGGAGCTTATGTCAGTACCCGTACTTTCCTTTTTTCGCTTGAAAAATTCCGAACGAATCGTGAGCCCCCTTTATTGTTGTTGCTAGTTCGAGTACATGCGATTGCCCCCGGTGTTACCGAATGACCATAAAGACGATGCAGCTCGACGATGGTTGACTCTTTTGTCCCAAATGGGAAGTAAGTAAATAATAAAAATAAAAAATCCAATTAATAAAAATAAAATGAGTGATGGAAAGATGTAAGCTAGTTCAGCCCTAATTCTCAAAGTAGTGGAGTTCTTGCAAATCATGGTGAAGGGGTCAAAAGGCGGTCAAACGAAACGAGGTTTCAATGCCCTTATTGGAATGTCTGCTCAGTTCCGAAAACGCAGAAGATTTCGAGTGCATTTTTGAAACAAGCTAGTTCTACTGCCACACTTCTCATCCAAAACTAAGGATTGAATCTGCAAATCCCCCCCCCCCCCCCCCCCCCAGTGAACAGTTGCACACAACGTTCGGCTCCTCGACCGCTTTTACGGTAGTTCGGCAAGCTTCACCACGTATCTAGGTTGTACTTGTTTAGAGCTATGATTTCCAATAGCGAGATTGTTTCATCAGTTGTATGCTGTTATTATCGGCTATGCCCCTGTGGTATGTAGTTCGGTTACGGATGATACATAGTTTCCCCATAACCTGCCACTCTATGATTCGTTCGAGAACATGGGCTGAATACAATGGCAAGGCATTTTTAGGTTTCTGCCAATACAAAGGCATAGTTATCCGACATTTAGGAGATCCTGAAGGCAAAGGAGAGAGGAGCTTTCGTCTTGGATGAATTAGTTGCCGACCTTAATAAATCATATCGCATATATAGGAAACGTAATGTTGCAACAGTCGGCATGTGATCGGTAATGTGCCCATACTCCTACATTCGTTGGTCTCGTAAAAGTGCTGGAAAGTGATTTCCACCTCCACTTGGCACCACGCCATAACTATAACACCATAACAACTTAGTACATCATTTCTGCACCTTTACGGCTACAAAGGCGCTTTTCGTTATGATCAGCGTATCTCCGAACTCGCCTCGATGCTTTAAACTGATCAAAAACATACTTAATGCTAATGTCTGCACTTTTGATGCTGGAATCAAATTTATTTGGTAAGTCTCATTTAAAACAGCTCGATGTGGAATTAGGCCACATTACTCTTTCGTTTTTTTTTGGAGTGCGACATTTTTAGTCCACTGTGCTGGAACTGCAGAACAGCTGCAAAAGAAAGTTCTCTTATTTAGTTGCAGTACATACTACACCCACCATGGTGGCGATGTCCGTTCCTCCTCGTGGTGCCACTGGAAACTGCTCGCTTCTGCGAGCTAAGCCAAGCACGGACATTCGAATGCAGGCGACAGGCCCTGGTGACAGGCCGGCCTACGAACAACCCAATGTCACATCGTATGGGTGTATGTCAGTTCATGTTTTTCGAGATAATGCTACGGCGTCCGCGGGAACCGACGCGCACTCGCAAAGCCCGGCGAGTGTGAGAAGTATGCGAGGGTCCCTGGTGCGAGGACGGCATCGGGGGGCAACTGAGCTAGTCCGAAAGTCCCGTAACGTAAGCAGGACCCGCGTAGCAACGCTGAATGTGGGTACGTTGACGGGCCGCTCGTGCGAGTTGGTAGAAGCACTGGAGCGTAGAAGAGTTGATTTCTGTGCGGTGCAGGAGACGAGGTGGTCCTGCCGCAAGTCGAGAGATATAGGACGTGGCTTCAAGGCCGTTCTATGTGGAAGTCCCAGGACCACCAGTGGTGTTGGTATAATCGTCTCCGAGCGTTTCCGAGACTCGATTGTAAGCGTCGAGCGCTTTGACGATCGATTGATGAAGATCGTTGTCGCCGCTAAGGAGCGACTCTTCCACTTCTTCTCTGCATATGCTCCGCAGACTGGCTGTTCCGATGAAGCCAAGGATGAGTTTTGGAGCCTGCTTGATGAGAAGACAGCAGAGGTACCGTCGAAGGACGTCATCATCGTCGCTGGTGACCTCAATGGGCACGTAGGCGCTACGAAAGACGGGTACAGCTGTCATGGTGGATTCGGCTATGGGTTGCGTAACACAGATGGTGAGCGTATCCTTGAATATGCGGATTCGCATAACCTCACCATAATGAACACCGTGTTTCGCAAACGCAACTCCCACCTTATCTCGTTCTATAGTCCTTGTGAGAGATCGTGACCGAAATCTCGTCACAGACGCGAAGATCGTGCCGTATGAAACGGTCGCCCCACAGCATCGTCCGCTGATCTGTACTTTGAAGATCGCTCCTTCGAGGCTGCAGCAGGTTGAGCGATGCGGTGCTGCAAGAATCAAGTGGTGGCGAATGAAAGAGAAAGAAGCAGCTGTGATTTCTCGCGTACGGTTACCGACGGTCACGACTGTCGACGAAACTTGGAAGAAAGCGACCGACGCGATACTTCAAGCTGCGAGGTCAGAACTTGGCACTACGAAGCCTGGACGACGAAAGGTCGACATGCAGGCATGGCTGTGGACGAACGATGTGAAAGAAAAAGTTCGAGAGAAGAAAGCGCTTTATCATGTGTTTCTCGGCGACAAGACCGCCGATAACTGGCAAAAGTACCACGAAGCGAAAAAAGCTGCCAAGAAGGCTGTGGCCGTAGCAAAAGCCACTCATTACAATGATGTCTACGAAAAGCTTGAGTCGCGCGATGGCGAGCGGTATTTGTACCGACTTGCGAAAAACCGTCATCGCCAATCCGAGGATATAGAGAAGTTCTTTGGCATCAACGATGAGAACGGCCATCTTCTGACAGAGCGCAAAAAGGCATTGAAGCGATGGTGCGATTATTTCGAGGGAATTTCGACTGAAGAGTTCCCTCATCCGGCCGTCCCTTCTGTGGCTCCTATCCACGGTCCCGTCCACAAAATCACTGTGGAGGAAACTGACGCGGCTCTGAGGAAGATGAGACCGGGCAAGGCGACTGGTCCAGATGACTTGCCAGCTGACTTATGGGAGTCGAAGTTCTGGTACTCTGCTGAGTGGTTGGCCAAGTTTTTCAACCAGGTTGTAGCGGAGAAGAAGGTGCCTGATGTTTGGCAGGAAAGTACGACGATTCCGATTTGGAAGAAGAAGGGCAGCCCTGCAGACTGCTCAAATTACCGTCCGATTCGGTTGCTCTCGCACAGCATGAAGATCTTCGAGCGAATCCTCGATAGCCGAATTCGCGAAATCGTCAAGCTTTCAAGCAATCAGTGCGGCTTCGTGGCTGGTTGTGGCACTATCGATGCCATACATGCCGCCCGTCTTCTGGTAGAGAAGCATCGCGAGAAACAGAGGCCGGTGCATCTTGCCTTTCTCGACTTGGAGAAGGCCTTCGATCGCGTACCGCGTGAGGTTATATGGTACGCCCTACGACATCACGGTGTTCCCGAAGAACTTGTAGAGTGGGTGCGAATGCTCTACTCTTGTCCAAAGAGTCGTGTGCAAGCGGCAGCAGGAACCTCGACGGAGTTTCCCATCTCTGTTGGGGTGCACCAAGGATCTGCGCTTTCCCCACTCCTCTTTGTTGTCGTAATGGATGCCATTACGCGAGATCTCCAGAAGCCCGTCCCTTGGACGTTGCTATATGCTGATGACGTGATGCTCGCCTGCGAAGACAAAGGTGAGCTCGAGCGAGAGGTGCAAGCTTGGTGCGACCGCCTGGCCATGTTCGGACTCAAATTGAACGTCAAAAAGACCGAGTATTTCACGACTGACGTAAATGAGTCCGACTCCATTAAGATTAACGGTACTGAGCTTGCACGCACTTCGGTGTTTAAATACCTGGGATCAGCAATAGCCTCTGATGGCAGTCTGATGGTTGAAGTGAACTCACGCGTGAGTGCAGCTTGGTCGAAGTGGCGCTCGTTGACTGGAGTACTCTGCGACAAGAAGATGCCAGAGCGCTTAAAGTCGAAGATCTACAAAACCGTCGTCCGGCCGGTAGCGATGTACGGAGCTGAGTGTTGGCCTGCGACAAAGGAAACGGAAAGTCGCCTCAGCGTAATGGAAACGAAGATGCTGCGCTGGATGGCTGGAGTCACGCGCCTGGACCGCATCCGAAACGAGGCTATCCGGCAGAAGTTCGGTGTCGCGCCGATAGCGGACAAGATGCGTGAAGCTCGCTTACGATGGTACGGCCACGTTCTGCGTGGAAAGGAAGACAGCGTCCGTAAGATAGGCCTTAACTTCGTAGTGTCTGGAAAACGGCCTAGAGGGCGCCCGAAGCAGCGCTGGGCTGATACGTTACACAAGGACTTTAAAGTAGCTGGTGTCCACCCTGATCTAGCACGGGATCGGGAAAGATGGCGACATGGCACCAGAAAAGCGGACCCCGTCGTGAAGCGGGACAAACGCTGAAGAAGAAGAAGAAGAAGATGGTACACCCACCATAAGGATTGAAAAAAGGAGCGCGATAGGCGCGTTTTCCGCGTTCTTTCTGTTTTTTTGCTGCAGCCATCGTAGTTTTCATCCATTTCGAAAAATTCACATACCACCGTGATCACCTTGGTCAGATTAACCCACTGCCACAAAACCACTTTCTGCAACTCTGTTTTTGACCGCCATTTTTTTCAAAAGCGCCAGGGGATACTCATTAGCGAGGGACATCTCCACTAATTACGCCCAAAGGACACTTAAACGAGCGGATTCAGTGCCAGCACAACTGACAGTACCGTTCTATGAGTATAAATTTTGAAGATTGAGAACTTTATAAAACCACGGGCATATTATTCTAATATTATATATATAATTATTATAATTATTAGGTGGCGATGTCCGTTCCTCCACGTGGTGCCACTGGAAACTACTCGCTCTGCGAGTTAAGCTGAACACGGACACTCGATTGCAGGCGACAGGCCCTTGTGACAGGCCGGCCTACGAAGACCCATGTCACATCACATGGTGTATGATAGCTCAAGTGTTTCGAGATAGTGCTACGGCGTCCGCGGGAGCCGACGCGCACTCGCAGAGCCCGGCGAGTGTGAGAAGTATGCGAGGGTCTCTGATGCGAGGACGGCATCGGGGGGCAACTGAGCTAGTCCGAAAGTCCCGTAACGTAAGCAGGACCCGCGTGGCTACGCTGAATGTGGGTACGTTGACGGGCCGCTCGTGCGAGTTGGTTGAAGCACTGGAGCGTAGAAGAGTTGATTTCTGTGCGGTGCAGGAGACGAGGTGGTCCTGCCGCAAGTCAAGGGATATAGGACGTGGCTTTAAGGCCGTTCTATGTGGAAGTCCCAGGACCACCAGTGGTGTCGGAATAATCGTCTCCGAACGATTTCGTGACTCGATTGTAAGCGTCGAGCGCTTTGACGATCGATTGATGAAGATCGTTGTCGCCGCTAAGGAGCGATTCTATCACTTCTTCTCAGCGTATGCTCCGCAGACTGGCTGCTCGGATCAAGCCAAGGAAGAGTTTTGGAGCCTGCTTGATGAGAAGACAGCAGTGGTACCGTCGAAAGATGTCATCATAGTCGCTGGTGACCTTAATGGGCACGTAGGTGCTACGAAAGACGGGTACAGCTGTCATGGTGGGTTCGGATACGGATCACGTAACGCCGATGGTGAGCGCATTCTTGAGTATGCGGAATCGCATAATCTCACCATTGTGAACACCGTTTTCCGAAAACGCGACTCCCACCTCATCTCATACTATAGTGGGAGCTCCAAGTCTCAGATAGACTTTGTCCTTGTGAGAGATCGCGACCGGAGTCTTGTCACAGACGCGAAGATCGTGCCGTATGAGACGGTCGCCCCACAGCATCGACCGCTGATCTGCACTTTGAAGATCGCCCCTCCGAGGCTGAAGCAGGTTGAGCGATGCGGTGCAGCTAGAATTAAGTGGTGGCGAATCAGAGAGAAGGAAGCAGCTGTGATTTCTCGCGTGCGGTTACCGACAGTCACGACTGTCGACGAAACTTGGAAGAAGGCGACCGACGCGATTCGTCAAGCTGCACAGTCAGAACTCGGCATTACGAAGCCTGGGCGACGGAAGGTCGACAAGCAGACATGGCTGTGGACAAACGACGTGAAAGCGAAGGTTCGAGAGAAGAAGTCGCTCTATCACGTGTTTCTCGGCGAAAAGACAGCCGATAACTGGCAGAAGTACCAGGAAGCGAAGAAAGCTGCAAAGAAGGCCGTGGCTGTTGCGAAAGCCACTCATTATGGAGATGTCAACGAGAAGCTCGAGTCTCGTGATGGTGAGCGGTATCTGTACCGACTTTCAAAGAATCGCCATCGCCAGACCGAGGACATCGAGAAGTTCTTCGGCATCAATGATGAGAACGGCCATCTTCTTACGGACCGCAAGAAGGCATTGAAGCGATGGCGCGATTACTTTGAGGAAATCTCTACGGTAGAATTTCCTCATCCAGCCATCCCTTCAACGGCTCCAACCCACGGCCCCGTTCAGAAGATCACCGTGGAGGAGACTGAAGCGGCTTTGAAGAAGATGAGGCCAGGCAAAGCGACTGGGCCCGATGACGTGGCAGCTGATTTGTGGAAGTCCAAGTACTGGTACCCTGCTGAGTGGTTGGCGAAGTTCTTTAATCAGGTTGTGGCGGAGAAGAAAGTGCCTGAATGTTGGCGCCAAAGTACGACGATCCCGATTTGGAAGAAGAAGGGCAGTCCTGCAGACTGCTCCAATTACCGTCCGATTCGCTTGCTTTCGCACAGCATGAAGATCTTTGAGCGAATTGTCGATGGACGAATTCGGGACATCATCCAGCTGTCCAGCAATCAGTGCGGCTTCGTGGCTGGTTGTGGCACCATTGATGCCATACACGCCGCCCGTCTTCTGGTAGAGAAGCATCGCGAGAAACAGAGGCCGGTGCATCTTGCCTTTCTCGACTTGGAGAAGGCCTTCGATCGCGTACCGCGTGAGGTTATATGGTACGCCCTACGACATCACGGAGTTCCCGAAGAGCTCATAGAGTGGGTGCGAATTCTCTACTCTTGTCCAAAGAGTCGAGTTCAAGCTGCAGCTGGAACCTCGATGGAGTTCCCCATCTCTGTCGGGGTACACCAGGGTTCTGCGCTTTCCCCACTCCTCTTTGTTGTCGTCATGGATGCCATCACACGAGATCTTCAGAAGCCCGTCCCTTGGACGTTGCTTTATGCCGATGACGTGATGCTCGCTAGCGAAGATAAAGGAGAACTCGAGCGAGAGTTGCAAGCTTGGTGTGATCGCTTGGAGCGGTTTGGACTCAGATTGAACGTGAAGAAGACCGAGTATTTAACGACGGACGTTACCGAGTCCAGCTCCATCAAGGTTAACGGCATCGAGCTTCCACGCACTGCGGTCTTTAAGTACCTGGGATCAGCAGTCGCGTCTGACGGCAAACTGATGGTCGAAGTGAATTCACGCGTGAGTGCAGCTTGGTCAAAGTGGCGCTCGTTGACTGACGTGCTCTGCGACAAGAAGATACCAGAGCGCTTTAAGTCAAAGATCTACAGAGCGGAAAGTCGCCTCAGCATCATGGAGACGAAGATGCTGCGCTGGACGGCAGGAGTCACGCGCATGGACCGCATCCGAAACGATGCTATTCGGCAGAAGTTCGGTGTCGCGCCGATAACTGAAAAGATGCGCGAAGCTCGCTTACGATGGTACGGCCACGTTCTGCGTGGAGAAGAAGACAGCATCCGCAAGATAGGCCTTAACTTCGAGGTAACAGGAAAGCGGCCTAGAGGGCGCCCGAAGCAGCGCTGGGCTGATACGTTACATACGGACTTGAAAGCGGCTAGTGTCCACCCTGATCTAGCGCTGGATCGGGAAAGGTGGCGTCATGACACCAGAATAGCGGACCCCGCTACGAAGCGGGACAGACGCTGAAGAAGAAGAAGAAGAAGAAGAAGAAGAATTATAATTATTATATATAATTTGGTTATTTTATTTTTCGATTTCTCTAATACCAAATTTTTCCTTTATCTACCAAGCACTGCCAAAAATTGCCTTTATCTATTTACACCGAGGGAGAGGATACAAAATAGATCAAAATTCCTAATTGGGATGCGCCATGCATATTACTTCGTTGAGGGTATTTGAATTTATTCTTGTTCTACGTAATGAATTGCCTTTATGGATAAATTAGTGTTTTGTCCTTGCTAGAAAAAGCTAGGATACCGAGACTCCGGAGGATTGAAGGTTTGGTTTGTCTGAACGGTGCTAAGCCCGAGAACCTCGACTCTGCCTGCACGCGACAGCTGGCACATGCTCCTCGCACAGGAAATAGCTAATATTGTACTATGTACTACTGAGCTCTATAGAAAAAGTATCAACTCCTGAGAAATGTCTAGATTTCGCATTCTTAATCCGTTCTCGATTCCTCCACACCAATGAGATTTCTATGTAGCAGGTACGTAACTTTTTAAAGAAAGAAGTTACAGAGTTAGGACTTTTCTAAACTCTAAAGCACGTACACGAATTGCAGAAGGGGAATTTTAACTAGAAAGAAAGAAAAATGTTGCTAGCCACAACCCCACTTCACTTTCTGCGTCGAATTTTCTCTGCGTTACATGCGCTATAGCTTCTATGAAAAGGAGCACGGTAGTGTAAGACTTCTTCTGTACTTGGTGGACATTCCAAACATCGAAGTACAGGTCGGAAGAAGATATGGGAAAATTCGAGTTGAAGTAGCGACGTCATCTATCTGGCCACTAATCCACTGCGCTTCATCTTCAGCAATGGATTTTCTCAACGTTTTGCGTACTGCAACTTTATAAAGAGAGAAGCCAGTATGGTGAAACCTTTTCTGTGCAAAACAGTCGTGAGTGGCTTTGAAGCAAGTGAAGTAGAGAGAACCAGGTTTATTCGAATAGTGTTTTTTGGTTGTCTAAACTATGAGAAAATCCACGATTTTTTGACCCCATTTTGTTTTTAATACTTAGGTCTCCCTGCGAGGGTGGCGATGTCCGTTCCTCCACGTGGTGCCACTGGAAACCGCCCGCTCTGCGAGCTAAGCCGAACACGGTCATTCGATTGAGGCGACAGGCCCTTGTGACAGGCCGGCCTACGAAGATCCATGTCACATCACATGGTGTATGAATAGTCACGTTTCTAGAGATTGTGCTACGGCGTCCGCTGGAGCCGACGCGCACTGGCAAAGCCCGGCGAGTGGAGTGTGGAAAATATGCGAGCGTCCCTGATGCGAGGACAACATCGGGGGGCAACTGAGCTCCGAAAGTCCCGTAACGTAAGCAGGACCCGCGTGGCAACGCTGAATGTGGGTACGTTGACGTGTTGGTTGAAGCACTGTAGCGTAGAAGAGTTGATCTCTGTGCGGTGCAGGAGACGAGATGGTCCTGCCGCAAGTCAAGGGACATAGGACGTGGCTTCAAGGCCGCTCTATATGGAAGTCCCAGGACCACCAGTGGCGTCGGAATAATCGTCTCCGAACGATTTCGTGACTCGATTGTAAGCGTCGAGCGCTTTGACGATCGATTGATAAAGATCGTTGTCGCCGCTAAGGAGCGAGCGACTCTATCAGTTCTTCTCTGCGTATGCTCCGCAGACTGGCCGCTCCGATCAAGCCAAGGATGAGTTTTGAAACCTGCTTGATGAGAAGACAGCAGAGGTACCGCCGAAAGATGTCATCGTAGTCACTGGTGACCTTAATGGGCACGTAGGTGCTACGAAAGACGGGTACAGCTGTCATGGTGGTTTCGGATACGGGTCTCGTAACGCGTATTCTTGAGTATACGGAATCGCATAGCCTCACCATTGTGAACACCGTTTTCCGAAAACGCGACTCGCACCTTGTTTCATACTATAGTGGGAGTACCAAGACTCAGATAGATTTTTTCCTTCTGAGAGATCGCGAACGAAGTCTTGTCGCAGACGAGAAGACGATGCGGTGCAGCAAGAATCGAGTGGTGGCGAACGAGAGAAGGTAGTAGCTGTGATTTCTCGCGTGCGGTAACCGACAGTCACGACTGTCGACGAAACTTGGAATAAGGTGACCGACGCGATTCGTCAAGCTGCACCCTCGGAACTCGGCATTACGAAGGCTGGGCGATGGAAGGTCGACAAGCAGGCCTGGCTGTGGGCAGATGACGTGAAAGCAAAAGTGTGAGAGAAGAAGTCGCTCTATCACGTGTTTCTCGGCGAAAAGGCAGCCGATAACTGGCGGAAGTACCAGGAAGCGCAGAATGCTGCAAAGAAGGCCGTGGCTATCGCAAAAGCCACTCATTATGGAGATATCAACGAAAAGCTCGCGCGATGGTGAGCGGTATCTGTATGACTTGCAAAGTTTCGCCATTGGCAGACCGAGGATATTGAGAAGTTTTTCGGCATCAATGATGAGAACGGCCTTCTTACGGACCGCAAGAAGGCATTGAAGCGATGGCGCAACAACTTTGAGGAAATCTCTACAGTGGAATTTCCTCATCCAGCCATTCCTTCAACGGCTTCAACCCAAGACCCCGTTCAGAAGATCACCGGGGAGGAGATTGAAGCGGCTTTGAGGAAGATGAGGCCAGACAAAGCAACTGGGCCCAATGAGGTGGCAGCCGATTTATGGAAGTCCAAGTACTGGTACCCTGCTGAGTAGTTGGCGAAGCTCTTTAATCAGGTTGTAGCGGAGAAGAAAGTGCTGAGTGTTGGCGCCAAAGTAGACGATTCCGATTTGGAAAAAGGAGGGCAGTCCTGCAGACTGCTCTAATTACCGTTCGATTCGCTTGCTTTCGCACAGCATGAAGATCTTTGAGGGAATTGTCGATGGACGAATTCGGGACGTCGTCCAGCTTTGGAGCAATCAGTGCGGCTTCGTGGCTGGCTGTGGCACCGTTGATGCCATTCACGCCGCTCGCCTCCTGATAGAGAAGCATCGCGAGAAACAGAGGCCAGTGCATATCGCCTTTCTCGACTTGGAGAAGGCCTTTGACCGCGTACCGCGTGAAGTGATATGGTACGCCCTGCGTCAACATGGAGTTCTTGTAGGGCTCATAGAGCGGGTGCGAATTCTCTACTCTTGTACAAAAAGTCAAGTTCAAGCTGCAGCTGGAACTTCGATGGAAGTTCCCATCTCTATCGGGGTACACCAGGGTTCTGCGCTTTCCCCACTCCTCTTTGTTGTCGTCATGGATGCCATCACACGAGATCTTCAGAAGCCCGTCCCTTGGACGTTGCTTTATGCCGACGGCATGATGCTTGCTAGCGAGGATAAAGGTGAACTTAAGCGAGAGGTGCAAGCTTGGTGTGATCGCTTGGAGCGGTTTGGACTCAAACTGAACGTGAAGAGGACCGAGTATCTAACGACGAACGTTACTGAGTCCAGCTCCATCAAGGTTATCGGCATCGAGCTTCCACACACTGCGTCTTTGAGTGCCTGGGGTCAGCAGTTGCGTCTGACTGCAAACTGATGGTCGAAGTGAATTCACGCGTGATTGCAGCTTTGTCCAAGTGGCGCTCGTTGACTGGCGTGCTCTGCGATAGGAAGATACCAGAGCAGTTGTAGTCGAAGATCTACAGGGCAGTCGTACGGCCGGTAGCAATGTACGGCGCTGAGTGTTGGCCAGTGACCAAGGAAGTTGAAACGCGCCTCAGCGTCATGGAGACGGAGATGCTGCGCTGGACGGCTGGAGTCACGCGCATGGACCGCGTCCGAAACGATGTCATTCGGCAGAAGTTCGGTGTCGCGCCGATAGCGGACAAGATGCGCGAAGCTCGCTTACGATGATACGGCCACATTCTGCGTGGAAAGGAAGACAGCGTCCGCAAGATAGGCTTTGAGTTGGAAGTGTCAGGAATGCGGCCTAGAGGACGCCCGATACGTTAGAAAAAGAAGAAGAAGAAGAAGGTCTCCCGCGAGTAAGTACCTAAAATGCTTACGGCAGCACGTCTCGCGGTTTGAAGCGCTTCCTAACAATATAATTTCATGAAATTTCAAGCGATTCGACATTTTGGGCCTTTTCTACCGAGGTCGAGGGCGGAGAATCGTTGGATACACCGCCCTCAGAAAGGTGCGGGCGAGGGGCGCGCCCAAGACAAGATGTGCGGGTCCCTGCCTTCTCATGGAGGCATCGTATTTCTAACCACTTCCCTTGGTTTTGCATCTCTATCCTGAACTGATTTCGTTCTTGAGACAAAGTCAGAACTTTGTTCACCATATTTGAAGTTTTTAGCTGCAGCAAGGCTTTCTTCAGCAAAGAAGAATTCAGGTCCCGCCAATGTAGAACTGACCGGAATCACCCATAGTCTCTAGTTGATTCAAAAATTTAAAGAATTGTGGTGAAAATTGAAAGAATCTAGAGAGAAGAGCGAAGCGACGTTCTCCTTTCCTCAACTGCATCCATAACTGAGCCGACTGGAAAATGACTTCAGAGTTCCCCGAGATGCGCTTCCCAATCGTCCCCTATCAGTTGTTAGGTTTTTGGACGATGTCACGCCAATTAACGACGGTTTCGAGCACAGCAAACTTGTCCAAATAGGGCGGCGCGGGCACTGCGGGAAGTGAGCGGCGGGCAGCACGGTGTACCGAACGACTGCCCCCGAGGTCGAGTCCTGGGCAGCGTTCGGCTCCACCTAGGCTCTACGTTCATTGCCGCCCGATGAAAGCCTCCTCGCACCTGGGTGCGAGACCCAGCGGTACTGTGTCATTCACAGGGAACGACACAGTATCGTTTGGCGAATCATACTATCGATTCGCCTTGTGTTCGCATTTGCTTATTTTAGTACAATCGTTTTTCATAGAAACAAACTGCTGTATTTTTTTCCTTTGGAAAGGCATCGCGTACAATTAACAATTGGTCAGATTCACCCATTTTTCATGTGCGGTCCTATGCCAGTTGAAGCTATTGGATTGCGCGAACCACCTTCACCTCTCATCAAAGGTTCATCGTTGGGAGTTCCTGTGCAGACTAATCAACCATACCATCCTTCGGGGTTGATGAATTGGGGCAAGACTTGTCTGGGAATGATGAAACACAGATGTTCACATCCGGAAGTTATTGTATAGCAGAAATGCCCAATCCTATTGCCTCTACAAAATCATGCAGGAACGAATGTGTGACGCTTTCCAAATTGGATTTATTATTGCCTTCCTTTGTTTATTATTATGCGATTGAAATGAAAGATTTTGTAAAACTTCGGGAAACTGGGATCGGAGACGCGGAAAATCATTCATTTTTCGAAAAAAATCATTCCTGAAGAAAGATGGCAATCGGCACGATATGCTGCATGAACGCATGGCGCAATCACGATCACTAACACGGCTGGAGAGCTTCGTTTTCTCGTTCTTGAAAGCAAGCTATGTATTTTAAATCGGAACGGTGTAAAATTTGTGCTCACAAAACTGCAAAATGTGTACTCATAAAACGGTACTGTCAATCGTGCTGCCACTGAATCCGCTCGCTTAAGGGTCTTTTGGTTGTAAATAGTGGAGACGTCCCTCGCTAATGAGTATCCCTTGGCGATTTCGAAAAAATGGCGGTCAGAAACGGAGTTACGGAAAATGGTTTTGTGCCATTGGGTTGATCTTGCCAAGGGGATCACGAAGGTGTGTGAATTTTCCGAAATGGATGAAAACCACGGCTAAAGCAAAAGAACCGAAAGAACGCGGAAAACGCGCCTACCGCGCCCTTTTTCCAATCCTTATGGTGGGTATTGTAGTGTTATCCAAACCATTACTCGCCATTTCGTTAATATCAGTTACTGGAAGTCAGACTAGACTGTTTGACTGACACTGTTCTTTCCTTTCTCTTATGGTATTTTAATGGCGCACTTTAGACGCGGTGATAAATAAATAAACAAATAAACAGATAGAAATAGCTTAGCATTGCTTGATTCTAGCATACAACGGCATACCAAAGTATGCTCACAGTCAAGCAGTGCCATATCATTCCATTTCAGTTAGGGAGATGCTCTGAGTACTCTCAAAGGTTTTATTGGTCTAGAGAGTTGCACTTTTGCTGTAGCTGTGAAGAAGGTGAGAGCATTCAAATCAATTTCATATTTTTGTTACGATTCACGAATTACTACATTTTGGGTCGTAAATAGTAAAATTTCAAAAGTGTAATCGACCGATGGGGACTGACCTCCAAATGACGTGATGTAGCCCTGGTGAGGAAGATGTGATCATCCTTTTTTCTCTAGTAGATCATTCCCGCTTTATTTTAGCGTAGTGTTTTTAAAAATATTCTGATATGGCATGACAGATGGCACCGTGTCGTGTGCAGTCTTCCGAGTTCAAATGAACTTTTCTGAAACTCGGCGAGACATCCCTTCAGCATGTAGCCGAGCATTCTCCTGAAGAAAATAAAATTTCTTCCGTCATGCTCGTTTCCGTTGGCTGTCCCCACTCAAATTTTGCAATTCGACAGCGTAGATGTTCGCAGTCACTGTGATACCGGCTCTAATGGTAAGGAGCTCTTGGTACAGCATTCCTTGGGAGTCCCACCAACAATACAGCATTACTTTCTGGCGGAGATCGGACTTTTTCGGAGGTGGTATTCGTTGTTGGAGTCACCGGGTCTTCAGGGCATGGTTGTCGTTAAGAGACCTGACTCATATCCTGTGATTACGTTCCCCCAGAAGGTTCTTAGTACGAAAGTGGAGAAGGAGAGACTGAGCGATTTTCAGACGAGACGACCGGTCGGAGTCAAGGAGACCACTCAAGTCGAGACCGCCTTTAATAAAATATATTCCAGAATATTTTAGAATCTAAAAGCTTTGACGCGTTATAGGATAGAGTTGCACCATGCATTAGCTCAGTATGCGATGTTTGTTGAACTGCATGCAATTTCTGGTTTTCCCGAGTTAATGAGCGGTGAAATGTTTTTTAATTTTTTTGTTTTGTCAGTGACTTCTTACTACCTAAATCCAAGATTTATTTATTTAAAAAACTTCTGAGAAGTTGGAAATCTAATGGCCATTCAACGATGAAAGCTTTTTGTTGAAACACTATGCAAATGTTAAGCTAAGGTTTTCGAATCAACTTCTTCGACTTTTTTAAAACGTGCAATGTTTGATTTGAGGCCCTCCTCCCTTCGTCTGACAGAAGGAAAAAACAGCCTAGCCTTGACCGAAAATAACACGACAAATAAACAAATATTGGATCAGTTTGTAATAACATTAGCAGGAAAACCTATAAAAGTTCAGTTATACTGCATTACATGCCAGATGATTTACGATTACGGTTTACGGTTTACGACGGTTTTTTTGTTATTACGGTTTACAAAATTTCGAATTTCATTTGCGCAAACTGTTTCACATATGTAAAATTGCTTTTCAAAGAAAAATCCATTCGTACTCTCCAGTTTGTTTTTCCTCTCCTTTTAGTGCTTCAGCACACTCGGAAGAACTAGTCATGGAGTATCAGAAAGTTTTATATAGAGCTATGATCATGCAAATTTGCTAGCAGCTACGCATAGACTCCAAAGAAAGTTTTCTCAGATTTCGCTACTAGTATCCAACAATCTATAAATGGACATGAGGCGTAGTTTTACGTAAACTAAAGTGTTTTCTTGGCCACTCCTGTGAATATATAATGTTTACACATCTACCGCCACTGGTTCTACAAATTCTGATGATATTCTGTTGACCGAGAATTCCTAAAGCCATGTGATGCTGTTTTTGGAATCGTGTTAGATCAAGGTCGTTGTTTGTTTTAGGGAGGTTACATGAACTGAGAAGAGAAACTGTGCAGTCACAGTTCGGTATGCTGAGCATGTTTTGTGTCAGAGATCTTTAATCCTCAACTACTCAAGTGTTTCATTACGATCCTAGAGCTGTGGTAGCTAGCGTCACTAGAATACTGAAAGCCTCAAGCTGCAACTGCTACAATTCATTTCTTTGTTCTGCCCTCCAAGTCTTTGCCGCTGCGACTGTAAGCAACATGTGAGAGGAATTACGGATCGACTAGGACTGACGAACCATTTTGGAAGCAGGCTTCGAATAGCTTATCCTTAAATAAATACTAACCTGATTGTTAGCTCGTACCCCTAACAAGCGTCTATTCACCGTTATAACTCAGTTAGGGACCGGTGAGTGCATCAGTTGCTCTACCCATTAAAAAAATTAGCATGCCTTCGTGAAGTGTGAAGTTGGTCATCATGAAGAGTTTATCACCAAAGCCTCTCTCGCCTCAGGAAGTCCTGTTCAGACATTTGCATCATCGAAGTTGTTGTCATCTCTGCTGATCGTCAAGGGTGGAATACATCTACCTCGCAAATGGGCTCTCCTGTTGTTGATCATCTTCGTGTTCTTGCTCTGCCAGTCCATCGTGACACCACCGTGTCTATTCACGTTTCGCTATCTTCAAATTTGCAGGTGAGACTGCATAGAGTCCTTTACTATGTTCTAACATTGATAACGCACTTCACAGCTCATGATTAGGGCTCTATGCCGGCGCTTGTGCAACAGTAGAACGACAAGGATTAAGGACTGATTCTGTGTCGGAGTTCCATTAAGCAATGGCATGAAAAATGTTCTAAATGCTTCTCCTTCTGTCAAGTTAATCAACAGTTAAGAAGTTCACACATTGGATAATAAAGGCTCCTTGTTCGGATCCCGCCAAGAACCATATCATGCCTGAATCGGTTTTTTGGTACCAGACTTCTATGCGAAGCATGAAACACTGACCTTCTCATCGTCCTGGAAACGAGTCATTGAACAGGCGAAGTACACATTCACATTGCCTTCACCATTTTCCTTTGGAGTAGAATGCATTACGAATTCTAAAAAAGGTAATAATTAACACTGTGACTTTTTGCACCACAAGTGGTGGTAGATATTTATCCTTCCATGTTATCGTTAGAGCTCGATGAATATTCGTGTTGTCACCTTATCGCCTAATCGCGATTCCTGCAAATTTCATGTTCGATTATCACCACCTTTGAAAGCTCACCTTTCAGTCTCCAAGTCCGACGTTCTTGAAACCTGGACATTGTTCTTATCAATTGACTATTCCTCTGTGCCTACCAGGTTTGTTATAAAATTATTTATTACCACGGCCGACGTTTCGACCAATTCGTCTTCTTCAAGGCCTGAAAGAAACTCGAAATTTTCCCGTCCGTGAAGCGGTTTTGGTCAGAAACATCGTATCCCCCTTTGTTCAGTATCAACCAATCTCCAGAGAGTCAGGCAGAGAACCCAAATCTAGTGAGCTAACTGACCGATATTCCGCCAGCGACCAAATCAGCTGGCCACCATTGAACAAATGAGAAGCACTTTGGCGGTCAAATGTATTGTCGGATGTCGAAAAAATGCACACGGCAGTATATACGAATCCCTCACCGTTCGCATAATGGAATAAAAGGCAAGAACACACTTGTAATTGAGATGCACTTGCTTCTGTTGTTCATGGATGGATTTCTTCGCGTATTCAGAGAGCCTAAAGCTTACTAAGCCAAGCCTTAAGCATAGTAACCCCGCTTGGGAAGCACCCAAGGGAAGCCCACTTCGGTGTTGACTTCAATGTAAAGTGAACAGTACTGTATCATGAGGACGAAATTGGCTCCAGAAAAGCTCTCGAGGCTTTCTGGATACACGAAAGAAATTCATCCATGAACAACAGAAGCGAGTGCATCTCAATCACAAGTGAGTTCTTGCCTTTTATTCCATTATGCGAACTGTGAGAGGTTCGCATATACTGTCATGTGCATTTTTTCGACATCCGGCACATCGTGCCGTATAACTGACCGCCAAAGTGCTTCTCACTTGTTCAATGGTGGCCAGCTGAGTCGGTCTTCCTGCTCTGGCAGAATATCGGTGAGTTAGCTCACTAAATCTGCCTGAATCTTAAATCCTGAACCTAAATCTTCTCTGCCTGACTCTCTGGAGATTGGTTGATACTGACCAAAGGGGAGATACGATGTTTCTGACCCAAACAGCTTCACGGACGGGAAAATTTCAAGCTTCTTTCAGGCCTTGAACAATACGAGTTAGTAATACGGCCGTAGTAATAAATAATTTTATATCAAACCTGGAGGGCACAGAAGAATAGTCGAATACATTTCAGTGAACATCATCTCATCAAACGAAATCCGTCATAGTTAAATTATTAGGTAGCGGCAGGTATTGCGCCGCAGGTACTTCTTAGAAGTGCGATGAGATGAACATGGGGAAAGGATCTGATGCAATTTTTTGGACAACCCGCCGCGGCATGAAGAGCGCTGCGGTGATTCACCAGGGAATGCCGTCAGCTTCCCATGGAACTTCGGATTGAGATCTATATCACGTGAAAGAGCTCGAGACGCTGATCACAGACATCGCTGATCACATGTAGACCAAATTTGCTAAATGGATCTCCTAAGCGAGTTATGGCCGGCGGAAGCCGCGTTGTCTTCCATGTGTTAGGCGCGCTCCGTCAGCGTTGGGCGCAGTATTGCGCGGAAATCAGCGGTTCGGCAGCGCCTTCAGCAGCGGAGGCGGCGCAATGGCAGAGTGCTCGCTCCAAAGGATTGGGTTCATTGCTTCGGTACCCGCCGCTCACGAGTTTTTTGCATTTTGTGATCTATCTTCGACGAGGACCTATAATCTCATTTTTAGCACATTTTTAAGCAAACGGCTAATGGCGACTTGCATTTACGTTTATTTGAAGACGGAAATGTGTTTCAGGCAAAATGACCTGACGTTGACGTTTTATTCATGACGTGAAGCAAGTCAGAAACTCAAATCAAAACAAAATAAAAAGTAAAAATAAAATCAATTCAACAAAACTTAATAACCATAATAAATAAAAAGTAAAGGCACTAGTTAAAAGCTCCGACTCCACCGACAAGACTTCGGTCGAAAAAATTTTTTCGCTGAAACTGGGGGGGGGGTTATTTGGGGCGCTAATCACGAATCTGACATCCGTTTTTCACGATTCGGTTGGAGACCACCCATACCGTTGCTACAACAGTTCGGCCGAAGTCGTGTCGGTGGAGTCGGAGCTTTTAACTAGTGCCTTTACTTTTTATTTATTATGTTTATTAAGTTTTGTTGATTTTTGATTTTATTTTTACTTTTTATTTTGTTTTAATATGAATTTCTGACTTGCTTCACGTCATTAACAAAACATTTTACCTGAAACACGTTTCCGTATTGAAATAGACGTAAATGCAAGTCGCCACTAGCCGTTCGCTCAAAAATGTGCTAAAAATGAGATTATAGGTCCTCGTCGAAGACAGATCACAAAACGCAAAAAACGCGTCAGAGGAGGGAAGCGAACCAATGAACCCAATCCTTTGGAGCGAGCACTCTACCACTGCGCCGCCGCCGCTGCTGACGGCGCTGATAGCCGAACCGCTGATTTCCGCGCAATACTGCGCCCAACGCTGATTGAGCGCACCTAACACATGGAAGACATCGCGGCTTCCGCCGGCCATAGCTCGCTTAGGAGATCCATTTAGCAAATTTGCTCTACATATCTGTGCTCAGCGTCTCGAGCTCTTTTACGTGATATAGATCTCAATCCGAAGTTCCATGGGAAGCTGACGGCATTCAGTGGTCAGTATCTGCAAAGTTGTGCACGTACTCTTCCGCATTTCGAACACTGACACCACTTATGCTGCTTTGAACTCATCATTTATATTTAAAATCAAATTAGGAGTATTTCCGAGTACAAAAAGTAGAAAACAGGAGGGTACCGGTGTAAGCGAGCTCACAATATGCATGCAGTTGTGAAGAGTTTGTAATGTGTCCAATTCACTACTATCCACAAGATATTAGTTAACCCGCAATAGAGGGAAAACTAATCCATGATGTTCTTCCTACAGGACCAATTTCTTGGCGTACAACTACCGTCGCCTGCGTCTTCTTCTGATAATTCCTGTCTGTGTCTCGACATCATGCTGCGCTATGCTGTGCTTTGCCGCATGGCCCACAGAAACCGACCGTATTTTGTTTGACAAGATCGCATTCAACATTAATGTCAACTGGAATTCGACCTACTTGGTGGCATCATTTCATGTGAGTAGGTGGGCGAGAGACTTTCATTAGCTGGATCAGCACCATTGCTTTCAGAAGAACATCACAGAGTTTGACAAGGCTCAAGGCTCCACACTGGTAGCGGTGGCCGTCTACCTGATTTTGGTGCTAGTGGTTGCTCTTACACTGATGGTCTTCTGTACAACGGCAATAGTGAAAGCGGTGCAGAAGAGCGCCAACGAGAAGACACGGCGTCTCCAAATACAGCTCTATCGAACTTTAATAGCGCAGGTAATAAACTGTTCAGTCATTTTATTTTCACCTCATTGTCAGATTGAAGAGGAGGAATTATTGTTTATAACCGGCGATCACGTGGTAGCTGTGGTGCTACCGTACTCTTTGACAATTTGCCTAGGAAACATTGTCAATCGAGCCAGGAAATTACTCGAAAAAATTTACTCGACATGTGGAGAGAGCTATCAAAATCCTGCCCCACATGTGAAGGCATTATCTTGCTCTACATGTGTTGGGGTAAGTAGTCTGATGATAATTCGAGCTGGAAAAGGTTTTCAATTGCGCCCTTCCAACAAAATGCTTCCGTATACTTTGGTTTGAAAGCCGTTCAATCCCCGTGTTCTATAAATCGTTTGATTGAAGAACGGGTTTTTTATGCGTCAGTAGCTCTATAGAGATTCCATGCGCTACGGTAAAGTCTGTCTCGCATCCTACAGACGACTTTGCCGAAGCGCATATTTTGAACCAGGATATTTTACCGCATATTTTCTATGCTACAGTACCGTTATAATGCGATATCTCGCAATGTGAAGATGGTTAAAGATGGTCTCGAATTCGCTCTGACATAACCCAAAGATTTTTTATGGAATAATTCCATTCTATTGGACAACTTTTCAAGGTTCTTTTAGTTGTTTTGTGTTTTTTCGAACACACTCTATCCTCATGTTTCTTTATACGGAGCGCATTGTAAAAAAGCTGTACATAGAGAGCTTACCTGTGAGAGACACCCGACTAGCGGCAATCAGATGAAGCAGCTCCACCGACACACTGAGGAAGCACCAGAAGCTTGTAATTTGGTGCTCATTTCTATAATATTATAGCTTCGAACAGCTTATAGAGCAATGAAGGAAAAGTTAGTTCCTACAATAACACAGAAATTCTTTAAAAGAAAGACGCTTTGTTTCTTCTTATAACTTGCTTAACATTTATTTGTAAGAATTCTGGTTTTTATATTCTACCTATAAGAGTTCTTTCAGTTCAAAAATTATTACTATTGTGACACTTTTCTCGAGAAAAATCAGGGTTTGGCTCCACCTTCAGACATTTTGCCCGAGCATGGTGATGTCGAGATCCCGCATGTGATCAGGCTGTTATAAAACTGAAACGTGTAGTGCTGCTTTGCATAAACAACCACGTTTATAGATCTACCTCGTATATAGCCTTGGTTAGCCTCACCAGCAACAACGTTGCGGTCCCTTTATCAGTGCTCGCAGTTTTGTTTGTAACTATTCCGGCGCGATTTGTGGCGTACCGCCATTTTGTTCTGGACTGTAAGGGAAGCATAACGCAGCAATATGGCCAGTTTACGATCAAACTGCAACAAGCCCTTACTTGAGACACAATCAATCTTTTCATAATTTCAAATTTTAAATGTTCCAAATAGCCTTATCAGCGTTATGTCTGTTGTAAGGTGCTTACATTTTGTGAGACACACTGTGCATTGTAAATGTAGGAAGGCGGTCTTGGCTAAGCTAAAGCCGCCAGATGTGAAATAGTTAGAGGCTGGAGGACACCATGTCCTCTTCCCCTAGAGATCGCTCCTTGTACAGCATCAGTGTTTAGACGTTGTCGTGGAATTAGATCGTAGTCGATCTTCGATGTGGCGGAATAGCGTATATGTGGAACTTGACGGAGAGAATGATCTCGGAGGACTGCCTAGTAACCTCAGCTAATTGATTGTACCCCGATAACATGAAACTACAACTTCTTAACAGCCCGTTACACATTTCCCCTTTCCTACGAAGGTTCCAAAGTAAAGATTACATAGCAGTTCGGTAGGTAGTCGAATTTAAGGATGAGTAAGAGCCCAACATGTGTGGATAACACTTTGCCCTCATCTGACTTGAAGCACATACAAACTTTGCTCTTCCTCATTTTTATTATTCCGCTTGGAAACATATAGCATTTTGTTTCTGCGCTGAAAGTACGTACAATGGTTTACCTTTGTAAGTGTGAAAAGATTAGGTAAAGCACAGCCAGAAGCTGAGAATAATGAAGGGGTTTCCACAGCGATAGGGCTGCGATCCCATTATTCCTTTGAGGTTTTCGCATTTATAACACATATTGGGGCGAAGTGTGCTCGCGTCATTCCTAGCACACAAGGGAACTCTCAACGGTAAGCCTTTGTTGTACCATCGCTCACCCGAGAAACGCCTAATGATATGCTCCCATATTGATCGTGGGCGCAATGGGATCGATATGGGAGCATGTCATTAGGCGTCGCTCGGGATGAGCGGTGGTATGAGGTGCCTTTTATACTCCCGCCGCGACGCTGTGCAGCTAGTCGCGCCGCTCTTCGAATTTGACGCAATGCACGCAATGCACTTCTGCTTACTACGGTTCGTTCGCCAAGGATGACGAAGGAGGCGGTCCATGAGTCATTGGTTGATAAAAGCTGAAAGGATTCTTCCGGTTGATCAGTGGAATGCATCTTGCTAGTGTTAGTAGTGGACTTCCTGCGGGGAGCGACGAATCCTCTTCCAAGGCTAGGATCGAAGTCGCCTGCTCGACCTACGATTGAAGCTGGTGAGTGTGGTATTGAGTCGAATCCCCTGCAATGCAAATGGCACTAAACGACCCTTTATTTTGCAACATGTGCGGGTCCAAAAGTAAAATTGCTGGAGGGTACTCATCGTCGAGAATCAGTTAGAACTCTCTCTCTCATTACGGGGTCATTGTGCCCCAAACAAACAATGGACTCGTGATCAACACCCCAAATAACCCCCTAGGTGAAGTTTGGCCGAAATCTGTGATTATGACCTCGACAGCCCTAGTCACCCGAACCTACCGTAATCGGCCGCCCTAAATAACTCCCTCCCCTGGGCGAAGCTTGGTCGAATTTTTTTCGACCTCTGGTGTCTTGAAGGTACAACAGCGCCATCAATTTGCAACATCTTTTTTTCTGTGGTTGGGGAGCTAAAATAAAAAGGGCATAGCCATATGTTACATCCCGGTGCGGCGGACTCGGTGTGAAATCTTCCACTCCACACCAAGTCCCCCATTCGGCGAATCGCGCCGCGCCCCTGGCGGCGCGATTCGCCGAATGCTGTAACACGAAATTCCGTCAAATGTGGTGTTTTGTGCGGCGAAGTATAAAAACGACGCTGTGCGAGAAATTTATAGCTATGCCAACCATCACGCCACGCGGAGGCGCGAGTATAAAAGGCCGTATGCTGCAACGGCAAGAGCGAGTACTGTAGGAAGAATCTCCATCCTCCAGTTAATGACAGAACATGTTTCGTATTTGCCGAATCCTCAAGGTCAATGAATAAGAATTGTCAGAGTACTTTCCATTTCTTTTCCTTCAGCAGTTCCCTTACTACCTCGCTTTGTGTAGCAGCTCTCGACCACGCTTCCGACCCAACATTTAATTTCAGTTCGTCATCCCGTTCTGCTCCGTCCATGTGCCGTTCTACGTCTGCGTTCTGGCGCCACTGATAGAGCTGAGCACTGGTGAAATCTCCAACTATCTGCCATTTCTCTTCGTCTGGAGTACCGCCATCAATCCTCTAGCCGTGCTGTTCTTTGTTCGCGATTATAGGGTGTTTCTTTTGAAAAAGTTTAAAAGGAACCATTGTGACGTGTCTGTATCAAACAGCGCATTTCAAACGACATCTCGAACGAAATGACTTCGTTTGCTTTTTTTCATGACTTCGTTTGCCAAAGTTGCAATTTTCTTACTTCCAGCACATCATAGTAGTCTACGTATCGAGGCTACTTCGGGAGCTCATTCCCGAGATTCTGTTCCAAACTTGTGTCTTTCCTGCTTTGTCAGTAAATTAGAAGCTTTTATCTGGTCTTTTCTTGCAGTGTCTAGATAACCGCCCATTTTCGAGTCTCATATATTTTACGCTAACGTCTGGATGCGATCCAAATGATCTGGGATCACACCACATTTTCATTATGTTGTCCATTACAACCTGCCATTTTCATTATGACGAAACACGACTGCGACAATGCGTTTGCGAAGAAGCTAGGAAATAACCAACTTTTATGAAAGACAAAGTTACAGTGATTAATTGAATTGATTGAACTAACCTACATTTGTGTGGTCTTCAGATCTCAAAGGCGTTACAATTTTTGACGTATGTCATGCAATCTGTCCTCTATGTTTACACAAGTGTCACAGCTTCATTCTTGTTTAGATAAAGTGTGATTAAAGTGTAATAAACGAGCATGTATTGTATTTTTGTTCGCACTTACAACGAAAAATTGAAATCTTGTTAGGAAACGTTCCGTAAAAGTTAAAAATTGAACCAATCGAGCTCGAGAGCACGGTTACGATATCGACTTATGAATCCTGCTAAAAGCTTGATCGGTTTTCAGATAGGGACTCTACGCAGTAGCGATGTCCTTTCCTCACAGTTGCCCTGGGAGCTATGAAATAGTAGCAATGCTCCAAAGAAGACTGCATGTGTTGAATTGTTTGTTCTTGGAGCTGTGCACCGAGATTGTTACAACACTTTATTCGGCTTACGTTTCGGCGGTTTCGCCTTCGTCGGAGCCTGGAAGAGTCCAAATAACATTTGAAGAACTACTCCCCCAAAGGTCATTTCATTCTACAGAAAGAAATTCAAAGGTCAATGGAGTGAAGAAAACGATGTGCAGAAACGACGAAGGGCTAACCTTTGTGGTGGAAGCCGAGGAGCTCCACCAGTCACCGTCAGATGGAGGTGAACGTTGGTGAATGACTTAAGCTCTAGAGACCACCTACCCTAAGGACCTCCAAGGGCATGACCCTGTAGGTCAAAACCCACAGAGGCCCACAAAGGGTGCCAGTTATTGCGTCACCGCCACGCACTCGTCTTTGCGATTGATCTTGGGGTTCCGCGATGCGATCCACAATGCCTCTAGCGTTTTCCGCGCGGACACGTCGCTCTCGCGTGCAAGGATCGTGACAGCCACCTGAACCATTGCGCCGCCATGGCAGTCTACCCTGTGCTCACCCATTGGAGTCGATCTTTGCGACCTCCTAAGGCCGTCTAGGTGCTCCTTGACCCTTATACACAGCGGCCTTCCCGTTTCCCCCACGTACTCCTCTCTGCATTCCCTGCATGACATAAGATACACCACCCCCGAGGTCATGCAATCACCTTGTTTCCCAAAAGGGCACACTACACACGAGGGGGTAGGACAGCTACGGTCGTACAATCGATTTCGAACTAGTTGTCCCTTCAAATTCATAGGAGGGACTTCTACCACCCTCACCAGTTCATGTAGGTCTGCCTTTCGTAGGCAACCGCGGATTTCCCTGCTGACCTCATCCGAAATGAACGGTATGTAAAAGGGAATTTTGTTTTGCTCAGCCTCGTTCGCAACCACTGAGCGATGTCTGCGTTTGGTCGAAATCCCTATAGAGGAGTACCAATTCAAGGAAGCAATGTGCATTGCAAGCTCCCTAGACAGCGCCTTCTGGGTGCTGTCAGATGACACTGCGACCGCTGTTCGAAGCATATTGGTGACTATGGCCCTTTTCATGTTGGATGGATGTGCAGACCTGAAGTGGAGCAGTATGTTCTTGTTACTAGGTTTGCGATACCACTTCGTTTGGATCAACCTCCTAGACAGGCTAACCTGCACATTGAGGAACGGGAGCCAATCATTGCTAGGTGTTTCCCTAGTAAGGCGGATATACTCGGACTGCTTGTTTAGCAGTTCGAAACAGGCATCCATTTCAACTTGTGTTGAACACACCACAAAGCAGTCGTCGATATACCGACTGTAAAATATTGGCCCGCGCTCCAACACTGGAGCTTCCACTTTAGACATGAATGCCACTGCTAGAACAGGGGCTAAGCGCTGGCCCATTGCTAGGCCTCTTATCTGCTTGTAGAAGTCCCCTGACCACTTAAAAACATTGCACGTGAGACACTCATTGATGAGCGTCATTAGCTGGACGATGGTGAGCCCGTATAAATTGATGCCTGTCTGAAATTCTGTGAGAATCTCCCAGACTGCTTGTAGGGCGCTGTCCTTAGGCACATTCGTATAGAGCGCAGTGACATCGAACGACTCCATAACCAGCTCCTCATCCACAGTGATACGGCGGAGCTTTTCGAGGAAAATGTGAGTGTTCGGTAGATGCGCGGGCACAAACCTTAAAAGTTGCACCAAGACCAGATTGAGGAACCACGAAATCCTATCAGTGGGACCGTCAACATTGCTTATGATCGGTCTCACTTTGAAACACGAAGGGTCGTCGATCGCAGTGTCTCTCATGGGTAATTTGTGGGTTTTAATGAGAACGTAGAGCACAGGGCATGTAGGCAGTTCGGTCTTCATGCGCACCGCAACGGCTCTAGGGAGGTTTGCCGATTTGGCAATTTCAGCCCACACTCTGTTTAATCTGCGATACTGTCTAGTAAACTCTTGTTGGGTTGAGCGACTGTAGATAGTATCATCTTGCAGATGTAGCCTTGTGATTGCTCTATCCAACTGCTGGGACAGTACGACAAATTCCCCTCCCTTATCGCTAACAGTGACCTTTATTCTGCCTGCTCCAATCATTTCCCTGATTTCCCGCAAAGCTCGTTTCTCCCCTGCAGCAAGGTTGCATACATGTCGTCTACTTGTACACCGCTGCAACACAGAGAGCGCAGAAGTAGAAAAGATGCGGAATTTGGCATCTATCTCGTGGTTTGGCTCCTGTTGCACTCGATACGTGCTAGGAAATGGAGGGCGCGGTATGCCAGGACCACTTACAATTTGATGCCCGTTACCTCGCTCATCGATCTTTGCCCTGCCCCTGAGACGGTCATGTAGGGACTGGAGGCCACCCACGATCCTGCGCGCTGTGCTATGGCATAGATATTGACTGGGCGCAAAACTAGGACCCAAATCAAGCGCGGCGAGGGCGTCGCTCGATTGCCTACGAAAGGCAGACCTACATGAACTGGTGAGGGTGGTAGAAGTCCCTCCTATGAATTTGAAGGGACAACTAGTTCGAAATCGATTGTACGACCGTAGCTGTCCTACCCCCTCGTGTGTAGTGTGCCCTTTTGGGAAACAAGGTGATTGCATGACCTCGGGGGTGGTGTATCTTATGTCATGCAGGGAATGCAGAGAGGAGTACGTGGGGGAAACGGGAAGGCCGCTGTGTATAAGGGTCAAGGAGCACCTAGACGGCCTTAGGAGGTCGCAAAGATCGACTCCAATGGGTGAGCACAGGGTAGACTGCTATGGCGGCGCAATGGTTCAGGTGGCTGTCACGATCCTTGCACGCGAGAGCGACGTGTCCGCGCGGAAAACGCTAGAGGCATTGTGGATCGCATCGCGGAACCCCAAGATCAATCGCAAAGACGAGTGCGTGGCGGTGACGCAAGAACTGGCACCCTTTGTGGGCCTCTGTGGGTTTTGACCTACAGGGTCATGCCCTTGGAGGTCCTTAGGGTAGGTGGTCTCTAGAGCTTAAGTCATTCACCAACGTTCACCTCCATCTGACGGTGACTGGTGGAGCTCCTCGGCTTCCACCACAAAGGTTAGCCCTTCGTCGTTTCTGCACATCGTTTTCTTCACTCCATTGACCTTTGAGTTTCTTTCTGTAGAATGAAATGACCTTTGGGGGAGTAGTTCTTCAAATGTTATTTGGACTCTTCCAGGCTCCGACGAAGGCAAAACCGCCGAAACGTAAGCCGAATAAAGTGTTGTAACAATCTCGGTGCACAGCTCCAAGAACAAACAATTCAACACACAACATCATGCCGAGATTCATGGAAAGTCGGACATGGAGTCTACTCAGAAGACTGCATGTTATAGCGAATTTAGGAACATTTTCTTCATACCATTCTACAAGCACTATGTGGTTATGTGAATTAGCACTTCTATTAGGTTGGCAACTAAGATCGTGGACTCCCAAGAATATTCAGCAAAAGTATTTATTAACAAATAACAAATTACAATAATCAAATAAGGTCCCGTGGAATGTAGAAGTGCTTCCGTTTAGGAGATAGCTGGTCTATCCCACGGCTATAGAATTCTTGCGCTTTTGAGGTCAAGGATTCACGGAGGTGTATGTTCCCCAGGCCCACATTAATAATTCATCTTTCAGCCAAGAAGAGATGCACCGAACTAAAAAGGGGGTAGTCACTCAGCGCATAGTCTGGGCTGTAAGGTAAATGAGTTAGATGCTCCCAGCCAAGGTCTTCGATTTTTTGTAGTGTCCGATTAGCAAGGCGCTCCCCATTTGATCATGATCAGGAGCGGAATTGTTTTTCAGCAAGATAACGCCAGACAAGATGTCACGAATCGGACACTTTAAAGCACCGAGGATCTTGGCTGGGAGCGTCTAACTCATCCACTTACAGCAGAGGCTATGCGCCGAGTGACTACCACCTTTTTAGTTCGGTGCATCTCTTCTTGGTTGGAAGACGATTTATTGATGTGGACTCTGTCAAAATGCACCTCCTAGAATTCTTGGGCTCGAATACAGAAGATTTCTAGAGCTGTGGGATGGACCAGCTAGCTGAAAAATGGGTAGGAGTGCCGCGTTCCAAGGGATCCTACTTTGACTGAAAATTGTTTATTCATTTATTTATTTTTTATTTTATTTTTTATTTTTTATTTTTTTAAATTTTGTATTATTACTACTTTTATTTATTTATTCATTTTTTTATTATTTATTAATAAACACTTTTGTTGAAGGTGCTTGAGAGTCCAAGAATTTAGTTGCCAACCGAATAGCATCCGGATTTATTTTTTGATAGCTCTAATGGCTAGTAAAAGAGAGAAGTACGAAGCAGCTGATAGCCAGACTATAAATCCTAAACCTAACGTCTTCCTCATGTTAAAAAAACCTGTAAACATGACGAAAGGTTTCTGGTCGTCCTCAACTTCAAGCAGTCTCTAAATCAATTAACAGGGCGTTTGAGAATAACAAGAATAACATTTTGGCGCCCTGTTTAGAAGTGGAGAGAAGAACTTTTTCAGACATTCATCAGCTCGTACGTGTCGCGATTGCACAATTATTCCAATTGCGTCAAATTACGTAGTGAAAGCGTAAATATGATAGAAATGGGGAAGTAGAAAACAACAGGTCCTTCCACCCTGAGTGCTTCGTCACAGATCTGGTTTTTTTGTGGTCCGTCGCCATCTCATCCCACCAGGAGCGTCATCTGCTATGGCGTCGACTTCGACGACATCTTATTTGACGGGTACTTCTACCTTCTCCTAGGGACGTTCCGTGGGCGTGTTCAGGGTTGTTCTGACTCTAGGATAAATCTTATGGCGTGGGGTTCTAACACTCCCATTTTGCATCCTATCCCGACCCGTATAAAAGCTTCGAAATTCTATCGGCACGTAGCTTCTAGATGATTGCAGGCATGTCTACTGCTGATTTTTGCTTGCCCTATTGCGTGTCCTTGAGCACCTGCGATGTTACAGAAGCCCTAGAAGCCCTGTGAGAGTTTCTTCAGTTGAGTCATCATGAGCTTATCCCCTTACCTGCTCAGGGATGATGATGTTGCGGACCGCGTGGACATGACATCGAACTGCTACTAGTCGAGTAATCGTTCGTAGATCTTTATCATGTGTGAAGTAAGTTTTATTGTTGGAGCATTTGGAAGCGTTTCCTTTGCTTGGGACTATTACGCTTTCCTCCAGTAACCGTCATCTCATCCTGCTCTGTGATCATGTCGAGGAACGGCTACCGGAGGACTCCGTGATCCCCGAATGTCTTTCTCGCGGCTGTTCGTCTTAATTGCTATATACGAATGAGTTCGAGTATCAGTCCCAATAGTCTTGATTATCACAAGTATATAAACGGCATGTTCTCATGATGTGTTTCACTTTTACCTTCCTCTGTGTCTACCCTCATGGGCCTCTTCGGACCACAACAGTCCTCAATTATTGCGTGCTACGCTAGCACGAAGCTATCCACGCATTCTAAGTACGACTTCATCACCTACGCTGGAGTGTTGACCGCGAATGCGAAAAATTCAAGCTAGCTGATTGCAACTACAACCAGTTAAAGTGTCTCATATTTTCATGTTTTTTCCAGTCAGGCATTTATCCAGTTGATTCGGCTCGATAAGGTCGAAGCCGACCCAAATGTACGATCCAGGCATTAACGGAAGAATGCATACGGCTCCTCAATCTGAAGCACGACATGAAAATGATTAAGGATGGGTCTGCAACAGTACAAGCAGTAGAACGATAATCTCCGCTTCAGCTAGGACGACACGAGCAGCAGCCCTCATCAGCCTTGCAACAGCAAACAGCCTTTAAGAAGTGCGACATTCCAAGCGCTCTCCAAGGCTCACTCCTACGCCATGATGACTCTGTTAAGAAATGCGCTTCGTTTGCAACTGCAACCACTGTCAACATCGCTTCAACTGTCACAGCAGTGGTCACAAAGACGGCCTCTACGGCTCAGCCAGAAGTCGAACAAAGCAGCCTCGATCCTATCGCACAGCGAGGCAAACCACACGCTCCAACGCAGTCTTCACACTTTCAAGCATCAACTGCGGTCAATACCGTCGTTTCGCCACCATCACGGTAGACGGTCAGTTAATCAATTTCCAAGTGGACAGCACTTCGGATGTCACGTTCATTAACAAAATGATGTGGAAACACATAGGCAGACATAAGCTTCAACCTCCGTCACTCATCGCTCACAGTGCATCCAAAGATCGCATCCATTTCATTGAACAAGCCGATGCACATACAGACTCAACGTCGCATCAGCTCAAGGGGAACTACGTAAGCAGCAATCCATCAAACCTATTGGGAGCAGAATGGATCTCCAAATTGGGGATATACCGCATCATGAACTCCTTCCTTGACGTGACCCAGGAAATCCAACTATGGTCAACGTCAGTATCGCCAACCTGAAGCGCGACAACGTTGCCGGAAAGCTACAAGCAAATTCGAAAGGGCTATTGCTTGCGCTTTCCACCCGCTGCTTCTGCCGAAAAGTATTACAGCCAAATCGAAAAAGAAGGCCCGGCCCTTGTATTTGCAGCGCAACAATTCCATAACAAGCTTCACGGCTGCAGATTTATTCCTCCATTGAACGGTAAACCACTACTTTCCATGTTTGGATCAAAGAAAGGAATCTCAGTTCACACTGCGAACAAGTTAAACGCTGGGCAACAAAGCTATTGGCCAACGACCTTAGTCTTCAATATACAAAGGCAACCATCTTCGGCCAGGTGGACACACTCTTAAGACTCATCATCACAAACTCGAATCAAGGCGAAGACCGAGTGATTGCGGCCATCGCAGTTGATGCCGACATTACACATTTTTTCGCGAGTGCAGTTCGATCGTTAACGAATGAAATCAGGGAGTCGACAGCAAAGGTCTCGCTAATCAGTAGCTATATCAGAGCTTCGTGGAAAAAAATAATCAGGAATCCTGACCTTCTGAGGCACTACAATAGACGCGACTCCTTTTCAGCTTTCAACGGATGCCTTCTGCTAGCCGATTGCGTGGTCATCTCATCATAATTAAAGACATGAGTTCTTGGTCAGATTCACACAGGACCCCCTGGAGTAGTGCGGATGAAAGCATTAGCAGGAAGATACGCCTATTGGCCAGGGTAGGACATTGACACACACAAGAACATTGAAAACGCTGCTCCTCGTTGTACTAAATGCTTATCCGCATCCAAATTGCCAATCAGAACAACACTTGCATCATGGACTTTACCATATGCCAGAAACTAGGGTCTTGCATCCACGTAGATTACGCGGGCCTCTTTGAAGAATCACACTTCCTATTGATGGTGGACGCCTACTGAAATTGGCCTGAAATTTTCAATAGCATCCGCACCACAACGGAAACCACTATAACTCTCCTGCGCCAAACCTTCACTAGTTACGGTACACCTGAAATTCTCGTCTCTGACAATGGCACACAGTTCACTTCTGTTCACAAGGTACAACATGGAAAGTGGCGTCGAGCCCTTCTTCTTACCACCGTACCATCCGCCATCCATTGGGCTGGCGGAAGATTTGTCGGTACGTTCTAATGAGCTCCTGTAAAACTTAATAGGGAAAGGACGTTGTCGGGAAATCTGCAGACCTTTCTCCTTAACTATAGATCCACTCTACGCGCATCATCGGACGGATCAACTGCAGAAGCCATCGTCGGAAAAAAAACTAAAAATGTCACTTTCACTCCTCAAACCAACACTTCGACTATCATTAACTCATAACATCAATCGCAGTTCAAAGCAGTATAGAGCTCTTAAGCGCTACAAACGCTACGAAAGAGGAGATGCGGCCGTACGTCTGACGAAGAGCATCCCATTTGGTACAATGGAGAAGTTTTTCAACGAATCGAAAGCGTACTCTATAAAGTGCTCGTTGGAAGCACACCATCGATTCGGCATGCTAGACTGCTGCTAATGCGCACCTACGATCGAACAGACACAACACAGCAGGACCTTGACGTGCTGTTCGAGATGGCAAGCTTTAGCAAGCACAACCAACAACGGACGGGGATTATCTACGGCGATCAAGTCGCGCACGACAGCCAACGAGACTACGGCACATGGATCCACATGAGAGGTAGTACTTGATTCTATGTGATCTTTTTTCTAAAGGAGAGGGGTCGTATGTGAGTTCGACTGTGAGTCTTGATAGCCTTGATTATTACAAGTATATAAACGGCATGTTCTTCTGGTGTGTTTCACTCTTACTTTCCTTCCTTATGCCGAACAAACTTTCGACAACAACTGGTCCGAGCGCCAGCAACGCCACAGACATAACACTAATCTTCCTAACGAGGGAATTCTTCATTCAGGATTTTTGAAGGTGCTCATCTCATCTCCTTCTTACCTTGGCTGACCTCCACCGTACACGGCCGTGAGTAGTCTTCAAAGTCTTGACTAGTTTTGTGTCGAGCCTTGCTCTATACAGTGCCTTGGCTAGCCAGTGATGAAGTGCTCTTCTTCAGAGCATTCATCTTCGCGTTCATTGCCTTAGCTACGCCTGCAACTTAACAGTCTCAGGAGATGTTCGCGCTTCTGTCACTACTTTAAGGTCCTTTGAAGCCATCTTTACCTCTTTGTTCTTGAGCAATGGCGCTGTATCTTTTTTGGTTCCACCCTTCGTTGCACCGACGCTTTCCAGGACACACTACAGGATAGTTAATGTAATTGTTCTCGTTTAAGGCCTCAGAAGATCTGCTTCAAGCACTCTATTTGGTAGCTGGTCGCTGATCCCGCAAAATCACCTGTCCTGTCCTCATCTTGAGTTTGCCGGATGGAGCTATGATAGGATCGACCACCAAATTCCTACACTGTGATAGCTACAACCTTTCACAAAGTAACCATCACATGACGAAGGCTTTCAAGGAAGGTATTTAGACCAAGATGTAGCCGATTCTCCTTCTTCGCTAACAGAGGCTACCCTTTGGCACTCTCGATTCGCGAAAAATATGCCTGCTACAAGCAGCCATGTCGTGAGCGGTAGCCAGGTAGAGTATTGCTTCTCCATTTGGTGTTGTCAAGCAGAAGCCTTTACCTCTTCACTTGTCCTCTGTTGCTCTGCACGTATCGGTTCATGTCCCTGCCATGGTGATGTAGTCGCTCTCTGGCACGAATCTGCCAACATTGGGGTCCATTGATCATCGTTTTATCCATTTGCTTTTATAGAATTAACGGGTGGATGAAGAGCTCGGCAAAAACAACACCTCAGCAACATTGGCACCATCAAAAGACCTTCGCCATTCAAAAGACCCTTAAGGCCCTTAGCTGGGTACAGGTTATAGCTGCCTCGAGCAAGGGAGCCAGGGACAACGTGAAGTCAAAGTTCACTTATAGACTATGAAATGCTGCAGCTATAGGTAGGAATTGCCCAGTGACGAAGGTGGCGAACATGCCGCTGCACGGTGGAAGGTTCGGTCCCTCGTTATACCCATGTTTTTGCGTTCTACATCTTTAACCTTGGAGGGTGCTTTCATACTTGCTCTGGGTTTCAGAGCCAGTTTTACCCTACAATGATGCCACAGACACTTTTAACTGTTAGTAGTGAAGCTTATCTATCTCGAAGTTTGCCGTGATCAGTAAATGGGTAGAACAGTTCTTCTTCTTCAGCACCCAATGGTCTTTGCTGCTGAGAAGGTTGCTTTGTAAACACTTATGGGGAGTTTGAGGAGTCGGGAAATCTTTATTTCTTATACGTTGAGTAGAAAACCTTCGAGAAAGTTAACGTCCGAGAAGTCAGACAGTACTACACAGGTATGTGGAGTCGAAGTGTGACTCTCTAACAGTAGCATACACTTTGCTTTTTGACTTTTTACCCTTATTTTTGGAAGACAAGCTTCATTTTTTGAACTGTTGAAAACAGTTGCCTTCATTGAGCCGTAGCGATCGCACTTCACTGCGAGGAACCGAAGAGTCTGCACCCTTTGTGGCGATGAACCCGTTTGCTTCTCGCACTTTTCATACATTTTCCACAACTACTGAACAGAAGCTTATACCATTTTCGCCTCAAATTGGACACTCCTCTTGTTGAGACAAGCCTAACGCTTTTAAAATCAAACTGAACATTCTCCAAATCCAAACAAGCTCCTTCCACATTAAACTAGAAACCCTCGCCGAAGAGGTTAGAATAATTTTTTGTTCAAGGAAAAATTATTATGACTTTGTTTAACACCTTAATTCACCTGCCCAATAAGTGCACACATTGTTTAAAATTACATAAAATTCTCTTATTTTTGGGGAAAATAATGGATTAAAGCCAGCCTTAAAGGCCGCTATTTTTTACTGTTGAGAAAAGAAATTGTGCCTTGCTCTCGTTCAAGACGCCATGATTTTTATTCGAATTTCTATTTGCATGGAGTTTACAGTTGTAAACGATGCAGCAAATACAACGGTAGAGAACAACATTTCCTCCTCATTTTTATGCTCCATGTAGGCAGCATTTGCGCGACCAATTAAATAAAAATCGCGACAGCCCTTTGGCGTGCATGACGCAAACTCGCTTTAATGCACTGAATGATTCCGGCCTTGTTGCGTTTCACAACAAACTTTAATTTCTTATTGAACGCACTCGTTCCGGTGGCTGAACTAAAAAAATTCAAAAAAGCCACACCAAATTTCCTTTGAACAAAAATTATTCTAACCAAAGCTCGATTCGATTTGAAAGACGTTAGCATGGATTTAAAAAGCATCAGGTTTGTTTAGAAAAGTGCGCTATTTGACGTGAAAATTGTATATATTACAGCATACGTGCTAACAAATACGCTTAACGATATTTTGGATAATTCATTAGATTGTCGATGCTTCTAAATAAATACTTCTGCCCAGCCTCAGTGAAACAATTCGATTGCCTATTCTTTGGAGTTCAGCCATCGAACCCTTTGCGACCCGTCGAGCTGTCGCGAAGTCATTCTTCATGGTCTTCACACTCTTCAGAATTCCTTCTAATGTCGTCGCATTCCACCGCATCTATTATAGGAAAGATAGGCTAGCGGAAGTCAAAGGACAAGGCAAAAACGAAATGTTCTCACGTGCAAGCCAACACAAAACGCGCGTTCGGGTTAGATTTAGGATGTGGCGTATAGGACACCATTCGCAAATCGTTTTGAAAGAGGTCCTCGTTTTTGAGAGCAAGGTCACTAAGGTCCGCTCTAATACTTTGTTGCCGTGACATAGTTGTGAAAATTCTTATTTCTTAGATCAGGTGAAATATATTAGGTTGTCCCATAAGTCTTCGCCATTTTTTCAACGAATCACTGCAGATTTCGCCGGCGGTTTCCTGCACAGCGCTGCATAGCTTTCGAAAGAGAATGATTTGCTCTATCAGAACTTCATTGCACTTCTTTTTTCATCATGAATTTCGTCAATTTTTAGGTCGTTGAAGTGAAAAGTGAAAAAGTAGCCATTTGCGCACTTGTTCTCTCCGCTTAGGTTTGTAATTTTTTGCGCATTTTCTCATAGCACTTTGAAGACAATGTTCTGTGCTACAAGAATATGTGTTAGTGCTATTTGCTCATTTGTCCTTTATTGATTTTTAGGTCATCAAATTGGGACGTCCGAAGGAGGATGGTTATTTTTGTCGACAGCTCCTGCTCTGTGGTTGGACTTTTTGGGTTGATGTTATATGTCATTCGAAAGAAAATGTCTTGCTCTATAAGAATATTTGTCGCGTTTATTGATTTCTATTGAATACCAACAAAATGCCAAAAAGAGAGAAATCGTCTTCGCCAACAACTCCTTCTCCATCTTCAGTTGTTGATATTCGACAGAAATCAGCGTAAGCCAATAAACGCGACACAAATTCGTACTGAGTAAGACATCCTCTTCCAAGCGACATATGACACCAAGCAAAAAAGTCCAACCACAGAACCGGAGTTTTGGTAAAAGTTCGGACGGAAAAGTCGGAATTCCCAATTTGATGGACTAAAAATCAATAAAGGGCAAGTGAGAAAATAGGACCAACACATATTCTTGTATACAGAACATTGTCTTCCAAGTGTTATAAAAAACTGCGCAAAAAATTACAAACCTAAGCGGAGAGAACAAGTGCGCAAATGGCTACTTTTTCACTTTTTCACTTTTCACTTCAACGACCTAAAAATTGACAAATTCCATGATGAAAAAAAAATGCAATCCATGCTCTGATAGAGCAAATCATTCCCTTTCGAAAGCTATGCAGCATATGCAGCGCTATGCAAGAGACCGCCGGCGAAATCTGCAGTGAATGGTTGAAAAAAACGGCGGGGACTTATGGGACAACCTGATAAGTTATGAAAAGTGTTCGGGAACAATTGAAAATGTTTCACCGGCTACCAGAAAGAGTGTGACATGATGTGACGACAGCGACAATGGCTGTTTGTCTTGATTAGTGGATGCTTTTTGCTTCGAACTCCAAATCATAGACACATGAAGACCACCCTATCACTTGTATCTAATATATATTTAAAATAAATATATAAATAGAAATATATATAAGCTTAGGTGAAACGTCATGAAATGGGAACTTAATTCGATAATCCAAAGATGAAAACCGGGGTCAACATTGTTTCCGTTAGTGCAGCAAATACATTATTGCAGGCATTTTTTAGAAATGTAGGAAATTGCGGACAATCACCTTCGCGTAGGAGCCTTGTTCTCTACATTAGATCTGCTTACCAAAACTTTAGATCAGAGCTGAACAATAACTTCAATGACAGGAGAATTTTAGCGATCTCAGGAATTGCGTAGTTCTAAGAAGATCTAGTGTTCCGGGGTAAGTCGATACCATGGCGCATTCCTTTTTGTGCAGTTCGTCCAACACTTGGCAGTCGAACGCGCTATGAAAGTGACACTTCGTTTATCACTGTGTTGTTTTGTCAGTCGAGTGAAATCTTTTCAATATCTTCTTAACTGCGGACCACTACAGTGTTCACGAATTGGTAAGAAAGGGCCCGATTCTAACATGATGCTTGCGACGTTTCGCCTCAGTTCTGAAATAGTTTTTTCAACCTCGCAGCCTATCTGGTGCACACCCAACACTTACGAAGTGTTCACAATGTGCAAAGAAACATAGAGGAACCGCTAGGAAGCAAGTAGAAGTAGGAAGGTTCTACTGAGAGCTGAAGTGCAGAACGAAAAGGTCGAATGCAAGAACAGTGTCTTGTTGTTTCGAATAGTGCGTCAGAATGTACCACAATTAATCACAGTTGAAATCGAGCATTTGAAATGAGTAGCTCTGCTCAAGGGATAGGTGCAAGGTTGGGGAGGGGGACGTTCTGCCTGAAGGCGGTGCGGGCAAAGACGCGGGACAGTGCCTGGTCGACTCGCGCCCTGTCCACATCTAAGGCTCCGAAGAGGGCGACAACGCCGAAACGTAAGCTGCAATGAAGAGTTATACCAATCTTGGCTACGCTGAAGAAGAAGCTCGTCGATTGCAAACTCAAAGATGCGAAGATTCATCGAGAGTCAGACTTGGATAGGTGCAAGGGTTAGCCGATCAATCCCCTAGAGAAGCACGACGCATTTTACTTTTGTATGAGGGCCAGATTCAGCAGCCGCTTACTGGCCGGTAACAGTATATCGGTTATTGTATCTGTATCTCTCTATCTCTCTGCATCACCTAGTACAGAGAGATACAGAGATACAGATACAGTACCGGACGCGTCTTTTGAATAGACGCCGAAAAAACCGCACTTTTGCGGTTTTTTCGTCTTTTTGTTATAACTCGCCAAAATGGCATCCATTTGAAAAAGCAAGAGTATATTTGAGCTCACGAGAACGATCTCTATCGTTTGGTATATAAATTTCATATGAAAGATCAAAAACGGCCAAAATTGAAAACTTGCGCTCCATTGAGAAGGGCGGCAGCGGACGAGTTGTCGGCCGCAAGGCGTCGAAAGCAATTGCAGGCTCACAATTCCTCTAGTTTGAGGTTTTTTGGAAAACGGTTGGTACCGTTCGATTCGTCTCCTCGAGATCTACACAACCGTATATAAAACTTCGTCAAACCACACCATTTTCGCAGTGGGTGGTCAAAAATGTCTGGAGCTGACTTTTTGCTGTTGGAGAAGCTTATATTCCAGGGCTTGCATGTTCTCGGAGCACCTCAAGCATGGCATCAAGTGTTTCGTCGTGCCTCACGAGAACGAGCTTACTTGCCCATATTCGAGTTCTCGACGCTCTCAATAGTACTACTCTGTTCAGCTCGGAAAGCTCTATCGAACGGTACCAATACCGTCCAATTGCGGAAAATTGATTTTTTTCTCGCTCTTCGCCGAACCCGCCCGGATGATGACGTCATCGAAAGTCGATGATTTCGAAAAATGCCAAATGCTCTTATCCAAACTTCATTCAAATTCATCTAGGGGGTTATTTGGTGCGCTAATTACGAATCCGATGTCCGTTTTTGAAAATTGCGCCGATTTTGGCATGTTACAGCCATTTGAGGTTGATAGGGTCAGGATCGCTGACCATCCTCAGTTATCGGTATGGGTGGTCTCCTGCCATAATCGACCAAATGGACTTCGGCATCGTATTTGGCACCCTGAATAACCCCTGCCATTAGAGGAAGTTTGAGCAAAATCGATGTTCCTGCCCCGACCACCCTCAGTTATCCAGAAGGAAAACCAAAACCTATCGAAATCGGCGGAATTTTCAAAAATGGACATCGGATTCGTAATTAGCGCACCAAATAACCCCCTAGATGAATTTGAACGAAGTTTGGACAAGACCATTTGACAATCTTCGAAATCGTCTACTTTCGATGAAGTCATCGTCCGGGCGGGCTCGGCGAAGAGCGAGCGCCGTCGTCCTCACGAGAAATTGTCAAAAAAATCACTTTTCCCGCAATTGGACGAGATTGGTACCGTTCGATAGAGCTTTCCGAGCTGAACAGAACGGTACTACCTTTTGTGATAAAACTCAAATGTGGGCGTGTAAGGGCGGAGGAACCTTCACCGCTGCCCTCCGCAGCTCTAAAATGGCAGCTGGGACTAAGGCAGGTTAGGCAGCTGAAGAGCTATGGGCACTTCATCGTGAAGTACCTTAGCTGATTTGATAGCCTTCGCATTCGTAGGCCGCTAGCTGATCGCGTGTTCTTACAGTGGTCGACTGAGAAATCGTGTCACACAAGGTTTACCAGCATACTCGCACCGCCGTAACTTTGTCCATTCACGAGCTACATTGCTGTGTTTCAGCGCACCTATTGAGCTTTCTACTCCTTACAAAATCCACAAGTTGCTGCCCCCCGAAAGATTCAAAAGTGACAGAATTATCGCGCTCAGAACACGCCTGTGCGTCTAATTTAGCACAACAACGGTCGATGTTCTCCGCGCTCTTACTCGCCCAGATTACAGTTCTTGCTGCTCGCAGTAACACCATTCAATTCAGCACGAAAAGCTATATGAAACGGTACCAAACTCGACCAATTTCGGAAACATCGGTTTTCGATGACGTCATCGACCGTCTGGCGCGGCCTAACAGCCGTCTTCGATGAGAAACTGTCAAAAAATCGATGTTTTCAGAATTGATCGCAATTGATACCGTTCGATAGAGCTTTCCGAGCTGAACAGAGTAGTACTATTGAGAGCGTCGAGAACTCGAATGTGGGCAAGTAAGGGCGGAAAGAACTTCGCCGTTGCCCTCCGCCGCTCCAAAATGGCAGATTGTGCTAAAGCAGTTTAGGCATCTAGAGAGCTGCGAGCATGGCATCGTAAAGTGCCTTCGATACTTTACTCGTCCTCAAGTTTGCGTGCCGTTAGCTCGCCTAGTGTACCCGTAGCGGTCGACCGAATTCTGAAAAAATCGTGTCACACATGCCCAACCTGCATTTTCGCACCGTCGTAACCTTGCCCTTTCGTAAGATATTTTGCTATGCTTTGGCTCTTTACTAGTGCATATTACTGCGTACGGAGTCCACACGTTTCGGCCAGAAAGATTGGAAGCTGACAGAATTATCGCGCTCCGAACACGCCCACGCACAATTTAGCACAACAACGGTCGATGTTCTTCGCGCTCTTACTCGCCCAGATTACAGTTCTTGGTGCTCGCAGTAACACCATTCAATTCTGCACGAAAAGCTCTATGAAACGGTACCAAACTCGACCAATTTCGGAAACATCGGTTTTCGATGACGTCATCGACCGTCTGGCGCGGCCTAACAGCCGTCTTCGATGAGAAACTGTCAAAAAATCGATGTTTTCAGAATTGGTCGCAATTGACACCGTTCGATAGCGCTTTCGAGCTGAACAGAATGGTACCCTGGCTGGGGCTCGAAAACTAGAATATGGGCGAGTTAGGGCGGAAGAAGCTTCACCGCTGGCGTCCGCCGCTCTAAAATGGCAGATGGGGCTAAGGCAGTTTAGGCAGTTGCAGAGTAAGGAGCAGATCGTTGTAAAGTGCCTTCGGTGCTTTGCTTGTCCGCGAGTTTGCATGCCGTTAGCTCGCCTAGTGTACCCGTAGCGGTCGACCGAATTCTGAAAAAATCGTGTCACACATGACCAACATGCATTTTCGCACCGCCGTAACCTTGCCAATTCGTAAGATAATTTGCTGTGCTTTGGCGCTTTACTAGTGCATATTACTGCCTACGGAATACACACGTTCCGGCCAGAATGATTGGAAGCGGACAGAGTTATCGCGCTCCGAACACGCCCGCGGTGCAATTTGCGAGCTGTCGCGCCGAGTCGATTGATAGGTTCGATAATATATACATTGTGCACAGCGCACTCCAAAGTCTTGCCGGGACAAAGTGCAGCAATTCCTGAGTAGGGCGGCTGAGAATTTCCCATAAAACTCCCTAAATGCTCACTCTACAAACTGTCCCCCACCCCCTCGATTGATAGGTTCGATCCTATATGCATTGTTGCGCACACTGAGGAGATTGCTGGCACGACGAAACACTTGATGCCATGCTTGAGGTGCTCCGAGAACATGCAAGCCCTGGAATATAAGCTTCTCCAACAGCAAAAAGTCAGCTCCAGACATTTTTGACCACCCACTGCGAAAATGGTGTGGTTTGACGAAGTTTTATATACGGTTGTGTAGATCTCGAGGAGACGAATCGAACGGTACCAACCGTTTTCCAAAAAACCTCAAACTAGAGGAATTGTGAGCCTGCAATTGCTTTCGACGCCTTGCGGCCGACAACTCGTCCGCTGCCGCCCTTCTCAATGGAGCGCAAGTTTTCAATTTTGGCCGTTTTTGATCTTTCATATGAAATTTATATACCAAACGATAGAGATCGTTCTCGTGAGCTCAAATATACTCTTGCTTTTTCAAATGGATGCCATTTTGGCGAGTTATAACAAAAAGACGAAAAAACCGCAAAAGTGCGGTTTTTTCGGCGTCTATTCAAAAGACGCGTCCGGTACTGTACAATAACCGATATACCGTTAGTACGTAGGCCGATATGGTGAATCCGGAGTGAGATGACACCGGCGGTATCGTTGATGAATGGGCCCCTGGAGGTATTTATAGGCGATAGCCCTCGACGATCGGCCAAAAGATTGTCAGTAGTTTGTTGCTTCCTGACAATCCTATTATACATAGAGGGGGAACCTCAATTGTAAACTATCAACTCGTCAAGAGTGTAAAGCTCCTGTTTACAATTTAGGACTCGCGACCGATACACTGCTACTGCTGCCTGCTACTGCCCCTTCTTTATCGTACATTAACAATATTGAGGACTATATTGCTATCGCTGAAGGCTATCACCGTGGCACAAGCAGCTGTCGTCCCAGCGCCGCGATGTGATGACCAGCAATGCAGCTCACCTCGAGGTGAACCTAGCGCAGGGCGCATGGGCGCGCATAACGGGCGCGAGATGAAGGGTTCGGAGCCCATGGTTGCAGGAGTGCCCCTTCGCATCGTTATCCCGTGACGATGTCGGAGGGGAGCGGCTGCTAGAGCAATGACCGGTTCGAAGACCGTAGCCTGTCCTTATTAGGGCATCGGTTCAAACTCGAGCAACATTTAGTCCCGCGTCGAAGGCCCAGGCAGATGTTCATCTGTTGAGCGCTGTCTGAGATTGAGCAGGGTGTCCTTGAAGGCACAGCGCGATGGTCATAGCTGCGCCTTTATGATTTCGGCTGATTATGGCCCGAAGCAGGGCGGAGGGAGAGTGTTTAGGTGTGATAGCATGGATGCCAACAGGGCCATTAATTACACTGACGTGAGTGACAGAAAGATCTGCAACATTAGGCACCTCTCTGTTGTAACAAGTGTTGAAAATGGAAAATGCGTGGTGAAAAATGTTGCTTCCTTATTTACTGGATACGCTCTGTGGAAGCGCATAATAGCGTAGCCGAAAGAAGCGCCGACAGCCTGACCTTGAGGGCTCATGGTTCGGATCTCGTCAAGACCAGCAAACCCTTCAGTCCGTACTTGGTATTGGCATCACACTTGTCTGTCAAGCCACCACAATTCACTGTGCAGGTCAAATGCGCGTTTAAATGGCTACTCGATACCCGCAGAAATGGAATTCGTACACATTTCACGGTTGGATTGGCAAAAGCCAACATCCATCCCCTCTTAAACCGCTTTCCATACGTCGGTTTTCAGAGGTCTTTAGAAAGCATTCAGAAGAGAAATCTTACCTCGTACAAGAGTATGCCGAAAACTCACAAATATAGATTTCTAGGTGTAGGTTTTCTTAAGCAGAGATATGCTAAGTGTAGTTCTTAGGTGGACAAGTTTGAACAGCAGGGCCTGACGTTTCGACGTTCGGTCGTCTTCAGAGGCCTAAACATGGTGTGAAGGTTAGATTTGCGCTCTATTTCACTCAACCACTCTAGCATTTTCGACCTACTTCTACAAACACCCGAAGAGACCAAAAGAGAGGACGAACTCACCAATGTCCACCGTTGAGGGCAATTTTCGCCCTGTGACCAGTAGAGGCGAATGAACCACATAAAAACAGTCACAACTTACAATGCCGAGGTTTCAAGAAGAGAGAAGTTGGGAGTTGGGTGTAGTAATTTTTACCCTAATTCAATTTTTTTAGCCCTAGAGCAACTTATGATCATTCGAAATAAAAAGGCGGAAATGGCGGAAACGCCGTGTGGAGGAGTTTGGAACGTTGACTACAAATGCGCAGGACGAATCTGGTAAATACACCTCCTACACGGATTCTGACTGGACAAAGTTCGCGTTGTCGACTCCACATGGCGCGCGTTTAGCGTGCTCACCAGGGAGCGGCAGCGGCAGCGTTTTCCCACAAAACAACGGGATGACACGTTCGATTCTTGGCGTGTGCTTTTTGCATTCTGCCATTTATCGTCAGTGGGACCCTTTTGCCGCATGTGTATTGGACAAACCTATGGTAACAACTCCCGTTTATGTTTCTCGAGCTCATCGATGGTGGAGAGGTCGCAAGCTTCGATTTTTAAGCGAGTGAGTCAAACACGAAAGCCAGATTTGTGAGCAGCAACCTAAGACCGCCAATGCGCAAGGTTTGGGCAAACTTACGGCACTTTACATAGACCTCACCACTATCACTCAAACCATTATTGAATAAGATTATTACATCGGCAGCTGTCTTACCATCTGGTTAGTTCGTTTTGGATTCCATTCATGTTCACACTTTTCATCTTGAAACGGTCCAGCTGTTAGAAAATCAAGAGCCACCACTGTACGACCATCGAGGTGAAACGATTTTCGATATCACTTTCTTTATCTTTAGCTAAAGGAGTTGTTTGAAGCGCTGATCACGAATCTAATAGCGCTTACTTTACGGCCTTTTATGGCTGGTTAAAGTATGCATATGTACGTGAGAGTGGTGAGGTCCGAAGTACGAATCTCGACCAAACTTTGTATATGGAGTTATTTGCGGTGGGGTGCTGATCACTAATCTGGCCCCGCTTTTGATCCACTTCACGTAAATATCAAAATTTGCTTCCTTTCTACCCTCGAACAGCTCGAGAAACTTAAATGAGAACTGTTACCCCATACGTTTTTTCAAAAGTTTAATGAACCTGAAGAAAACGGGCACCACTGGCAATCAATCGCAAAATGAAAATCAGAGCGTCATTAAGAATCGAACTCTTAACCCAACTGTACATCAATTACGAGAACTCTACCACTGAACCGCATCTGCAGCTGCGAGTATAATACTTAGCCAAGCGAAGTATGCACCACGTAATGTAAACAACGCGAGCTCTGACAGTACTTAACTCGCCCAGGACATTCATTTAGCAGGTTTGGTCTATACACTTGTATTCAGCGTCTCATGTTCTTTCACAATGCTGTGTCTCTTTCCGAAGGTCCATGGGAAGCTGGAGAAGCAAATAACTCTTGTGTTCTGTGCTCGATCCCGGAGAACGTGAGATGACAGCTGCTGTTCGCTCTCCAACAGCCACAGTGCTTCCTTGTAGCCATGAGAAGGTTTCATTTCTGTTTCTTTGCTGTCGCTAGAACGGCAAAGAAATGCTTCACATCAAGCTGACACAGAGGAGGGAGGCATTTCGCTGGATAGCAATCAGCAAGAAGGAAACCCAGAATGCACCTCGCATCCAGAAAACTCTCCCAGCAAGCAGAGCGTTAAGGGAATACTGCTTAAATGCTATTACTATTAATATTTCTGGCTTTTCGGACTCATTGTCTCCACAGCTGTGACAGAGAGGAGACGTCAAGAACTACGGCTCTATGGATTGGATCTGAAAGTTGTAGTCTTCGGGTTCACCTCGGTTTTTCTAATCATCAGCCGCTTTATTTTGGAATGAATCAGCGACAATCAGTTGCAATTACTGTAGAGCTCTCTCCCCCTTCCTTGAAAATGTAATCACTCTATGAATAGCTATTAAATTGTTACCTAAACAGTTAAATAGACGTTGATTGCACACCCTTATACAACAGCGATGTCCATTATTTCTAAGCTGCTAGCTGTGAATCCGAACTGTAGCTTGATTTTTAAACAAGCCATTTAAAACGGTGATATTTTTGAAAAATATCAAAAATTTTAGTGGCGATTTTATCCGCAGAGGGGAATAAGTGTGTTCATGAAACTCTCCTTTTATTGATAAAACACTGAGCTTGATGAAATCTTTATAGATGTGCCACGGTTTCTATACCTGTGCGGTATCGGAAGATCTAACCTTAAGTATGTGCTTGCGTTAAACAAAGCTTCTTACAATTGTTTAGAGCCACTCTAAAAACGACAGACGAATAAAGCTGTGCTATCCTGGCTAGCTCGCGCATTCGAAGTCACAACGGCATATTCGTAACGTCGAGATTTGTGAAACGCCGAAAATGGAGGATCCTGTGTCTTCAGACGGAGTTTTCTCGTCAAACAGGGTAACAAGAAGAGATAGCGCGACTCTTCAGTCGTACGAGAAAAGGTGATAACAAGAAGTAATTTCGGTATTACGAAATCGTGCTGACTTTAACAGTAGATCTCGAGAATTCGAGGATGTTCTTCCTTGAATCTTAGGATACCAAACAGATATAGAAACCGGCAACGAAAATGTTGCAGATCGTTGAGGCACAACAAAACAAGAAGCATAATGAAGGTACTACCTACTTTTAGGTTATCGAGAGGAGAGACGACGTCAGAGGTCTATTAGTTCCAGCTAGACAGGTGCTCGCGTAAGCATCTCTGCCTTGCGCATCAGATTCAGATTGAGAAGCAATTTCTATGAGAGTTCATGCAAAAACTTTCCCGTGAAGGCGCATAACGAGCCGATATTGTAAAATCTGCTAGCAAATCGCATTGCTAAATGCTCAAAATCTTTCCTGGAATCCGCCTTCTCGTCGTGTTTCGACAGTTTGGCTGTTCTAATCTCCGCATTAGAAACGCTAGCGTTTCACAGCAAGGCTTTGACTTTTGCTGTTCGTTCCTCTGAAAACAAACATAAAGCGGTATTGTTTTGTTTCCGTTTCTCATTCATTTCCATATTCCTTCTTGTCTGATTTTGATTTCTTTCCCTAGAAGACATATTATACCCCTTAAAGCATAGTCATGTTTTAAAATCAGGCTTGCTGTATTGACTTTCATGTATCCCCCACGTCGCTTCCCATACGACGATGGTTAGCTCATCGTCTTCTTGGCTGCGTCAATGAGTCTTTCGGCAATTGCACCGAAGCGCCAGCTGAATGGAGTTTGAACGACAGACTTGACTCCAAATATTGAGAAAAACCTGTCTATAATCTTTGGAAGACATATGAAAGTGGAGTACACGTAGTACATGCAATTGCGTATTACGCATGCTAGCGAACTATGCACTCTTGCCTCTTGACGTTTTAGGGTTCTGCACCTTTTGTGGCCATCTAACTTCTATTTATGAGACGTGGTATATACCAAAAGATCCAAAACCACCCAAGTTATAGCGAAAAAAAGTAGGCTGTGTAATCCACCATGACAAGGAAGAGATAAATGCAAGCCAGACTACGGCTGATCATGAGTGAAGGGTGTGATCGTACTTGTTGTTCTTCAAATGACGCAATTGTCATGGTATTTTGGCTGTGGGTCGCGCAACGCCGATGGTGAGCGTATACGTGAGTATGCAGACGCACACGACCTCACCTATGTGAAAACCAAACTTTGAGAACGTGACGCCACATTACCTCGTTTTATGGCGGGAACACCAATATTCAATCACGTTGATGCACAGAAGAATGTGCCTGAGAGGTGGCAGCAAAGCGCGACCATCCTGATTTGGAAGAAGAAAGGACGTCCTGAGCACTACGCTTATCACCTGCGGCGATGGGTTTCTCGGCGCTTCGTCACCTCCCTTTCTGTTAGTCCAGAGGTGTCGACATGTCGTGGTGCCGCCCGAACACCTCAGTGATTTGTGTGCTTGTTAATAAACATGTTAGCATAGCCGCTCCCGTCGTACATACCAAATCAACACTAGTTACCGTCTAATCCACCTTTCTTAACACACCATGAAAACCTTCGAGTGATTTGTTGATGAACTTATGCTGGATATCGTCCAGCTTTCCACCCGCCAGCGGGTATCGCCACCGACTGAGGCCCTGATCATGGCATTTGTCCTCTGCTGGAGAAACACTGCGAGAAGCAGAAACTTGTTATATGGCACGCGTTGCGAGAACATGGTATCCCTAAAGAGCTTGAAGTGCGCATTCTGTATTCTTGCCCAAGGAGTCGAATGCGAGCGCCAGCGGGCACCTCGCCGAAATTTCCCACCTCAGTAGGAGTGCATCAGGGATTTGCGCTATCCCCACTGCTCTTCGTGGTGTTCATGGATGCGGCCTCCCGAAATCTCCAGGCGGCACACTGGACGCTGTTGTGTGCTAATGATGTCATGTTTGCATGTGAAGACAAAACTGATCTCCAGCAACAGAAAAGGGCATGGCGCGATGGCTTGGCATTGTTCGGACTCACGCTAATCGTCAAACAGGCGGAATACTTGACACGGATGTAAACGAGCACGGATCTATAGTATTGAGATCAATGACATAGAGCCCTCACGAGTTATATTTTTCGCGTATATTGAATCAAGAGTCGCGTCTTATGGAAGCCTAAAGTTGGAGGGGAACGCGAGAGTGAGTGAATTATTGTTCAAATGGCGCTCGTTGACTGGGGTGCTGTGCGACAAGACGACACCTATGCACCTCAAATCAAAGGTGTATAGAACAGCTGTTTGTCCGGTAGCGAAGTACGGTGCAGAATGCTGGTCCGTGACCAAACAAACTGAGAGTCGAGTCTGTAATGGAAACGAAAATGCTGTGGTGGCGGCCGGAGTTACATTGGACTGCGTTCGTAACTACAGAGGTTCTGTGTCACCCGATAGACGACAAGTTGCCTGAAGCTCGCCTTCGGTGATACGACACCGTTCGCAAGATTGGCCTGAACCGTGAGGTCCCTGGAAAGCGGTCCATAGGACGTCCAAGGCAGCGTTGTCTAGATATGTTGCACTTGAACATGAAGATAACTGGATACAACTGAAGTCCATCCTAATCAAGCACTTGATCGGGAGAATTGGTGTCACCATACCAAAAGAGAGGGCTCCGAGCCCACGCAGGACAGACACTAATGAAAATGGTGATGACGAGGAATTTAAAAATGACAGTTTTCGAACGAGCTTATTTATCGCCGTATAGAGATGACTGCAACAATTTTTCTGATCTTTGCCGTTCGCAACAAAGCAACACGGTAGAAGATTTCATCCGCTTGAACATGTCTGAGAGCCAATCGTTTTGAAATGGCTCGATTTGAATTTAAGATGTCTCCGAAGTGCCCACTCCAGCATTTTTAGAAGATCTGCCTTGTTTCCATTTTTGTTCGGGTCAGTTGAATTCTGGTTTCAGGAAGACCACGGAAAATAGCATAGTCAACGGGAAATACGGTTCTGCAAGAGGCGGCTCCGTTCTACTGGAGTGGTCATTCTCTTTGTTGTCGACATCTTTCGGAAACACTTTATGACCTAGAAACACGTTTGGAAAAAAACCTATAGCACCACATCGAGATGCTTTCTCTATACGTTTTTTTTGCATATGTACAGCGTTCAATTTCTCACATTAAGTTTCACACATTTTTCATATCCCTATTAAGCGTGCTACATCTCCTTGTTTCCCTTCACCAGATTGCTGACCTAATAAAAAGTTTATCTCAGAGAGTAAAACTGATACAACTTTCACACACCTGGAATTTTCGCTAAAATCGTGATTAGTTGCACTTTTGATTCACTTGAAATCGGCTAAAAGAACTTGTTAACGGCTTCAGGCGCATGCCTGAACGGCGAAATAGATACCATTACGAGGATCTCTACCCTTCAATTACTAAAAAAATAGTTTCTTTCTTGCACCCTTAAGCCCAAACAGCTAGGGGCTTCTGAAATTTAGTATTGGACGCATAGGACGAGAATCGAACACTACAATACCCACCATTGGGATTGGAAAAAGGGCGCGGTAGGCGCGCTATCCGTGTCCTTTCTGTTCTTTTGCCGTAGCCGCCTTGGTCTTCATCCATTTTGAAAAATTCGCGTAGCTTCGCGATCACCTCAACGAGGTCAACCCTATGGCATAAAAATGTATTTCGCTATTTAATTTTGGCCCTAAGTTTTTCTTAAAGAGCCAAGGGATACTCATTAACGAGGGACGTCTCAACTACAGTTGTGGCCGTAGCCTTTTTAAAAATGCCGAAAAAGCCGCATTTTCCCGGCTTTTTCGGCCTTTCTAAATAACTTCCTTCAATGTTAACCAATTGCGAAAGCAAGCACATTTTTGAGTTCAGCCGTTTAAGCTCTACCAGACAGCGTCAAAAATTGCCAAAAATTTCAAAGTTCACCCGAATTTTTTCAAAGGTTAGTTTTTCGTTCAAAATCGTGCTCCATTGCGAAGGGAGGCTGCGGACGAGTTGTCGGTACCAACTCGTCGAAAACCGTTGCATGCTCATAACACCTTCAGTTTTAGGTTTTCTGAGAAACGATTGGTACCATTCGATTCGCCTCTTCGAGACCTACACAGGAACTTATACAACTTACTAGAACACCGCATTTTCGCAGTGGGTGGGCAAAAATGACTTTAACGGGCTCTTCGCGATTTGAGAAGCTTATTTTCCGAGACTTGCATGTTCTCGGAGTATCACAAGCATGGCGTGAAGTGCTCTAACATGCCAGGAATCCCTCGAGAGTGCGTCGTGCACAATGCATACAGGATCCGACCTATCAATCCAATCGAGTGGGCGCGACAGCTTGTAGAGTGCGCGTTTGGGGAGTTCTATGAGAAATTCTCAGCCGCCCTAGTTAGGAATTGCTCTAACGCAGTCCAGCTAGCCTTTGGAGTGCGTCGTGAACAGTGCATATAGAATCAAAGCTATCAATCGACTGGGCGCAACAGCAAATTGCAGGCGCGGGCATGTTCGGAGTGCAATAACTCTGTCGGGATCCAATCGTTCCGGCTGCGGCTCATTAGTTTCGTAGGCAGCAAAGAGCTTTAGCAGTTCGCAGAAGTACATCGTTGTAGCTTTTAAAAAGGCGAAATTATAGCGGTGTGAAAATGCATGTGAGGCTTGTGTGGCCTAATTTTTTCCCGATTTCAGTCGACCACTGCAAGAAGACGCGATGAGCTAACAGCCCACAAGTGCGCAGGCGAGCAGATTACGCAAGGCACTTTACGAAGGTATGTTCATAACTCCCCTGCTGCCTAAGCTGCTTCGGCCCCATCTGACATTTTAGAGCGGTGGAGGACAGCGGTGAAGTTTCCAGCGCTCTTTCTCGTCCACATTTGAGATTTCAGTACTCTCAGTGGAAATGTTTTGTTCAGCTCGAGAAGCTCTATCGAATGTATCAATTTCGACTGATTTTGGAAAAATCGATTTTTTGACGGTTTCGCATCGAGGACGAGGACGCGGCAGAGGGACGATGACATGATCGAAAGTCGATATCTCCGAACCAGCACAAGTTTGGTACCATTCGATAGAGCTTTTCGTGGTGAATTGAACGGTGTTATTGAGTTTCGGAAAAACTGTGATGTAGGTGGGTAAGAGCGCAGGAAACTTCAACCGCTAAGCCCGCCACCCTAAAATGGGACTAAGGCAATTTAATAAGCTAGGGAGTTGTGAGCATGTCACCTGAAAGCACCTTTAGTGTTCTGCTAGCATGCGCATTTGTAGGTCGTTAGCTCTCCGCGTCTTCCCGCAGGGGTCGACTGAAATTGGAAAAAATCGTGCAATACAAGGCTAACCTGCATTTTCGCAGCGCTGTAACTTTGTCCAATCATAAGATACATTCTTGTGTTTTAGCAAACTACTATAACTTTTTGCTGTCTACAAAACTAGCAAGCTGCAACCGGAAAGGTTCACAATTTACAGAGTTATCGCGCTCAGAACCCACCCTCGTGTCAAATTTAGAACAATAACGGTAGATGTTCTCCCCGCTCTTGCTGGCCCAGATTACGGTTTTCGCTACTCTTTGCCGAACCATTCAATTCAGCATGGAAAGCTCTATCGAATGGTTCCAAACTTGGGCCGGTTCGGAAAAATTAATTTTCGATGACGTCATCGCCCCTCTGCCGCGGCCTGGAGTGCCTTCGGCGTGCGATACTATTAAAACGATCCGTTCGCGGCGGCGCGGGAAATTACGCCGCCCAGCGCGGCGTCCTCGCCGGCCGCCGCGTTGACCCGGTCGCGCGGGCGGCGACTGCCGCCGTGATAGCGACTGATGCCGGATATCGATCGGTCCGGAGACCTACTCTGCTCCGGAGACCTACTCTGCTCCGGAGACATACTCAACTATTCCAAAAGAAGTCAGGGAAAGCTGTAAAGAACAAAGTAGCAGAGGAATGCAGTGGTTTGTTATGACAGTGGTTTGTTCAAAGTATGATAGCGACGCATGCATATCGCTACGGAGACCTATTCTGCCGCATTTTACTCAATTATTCCAAAAGAAGTCAGGGAAAGCTGTACAGATTAACAAAGTAGTAGAGAAATGTCATTATGACAGTAGTTTGTTCAAGGTATACCTGCGGAGCTATCAAGACTGCCTTGTGCTAGGTAACAAGGACTCTTCATGGTTGGCAAGTTAAAGCAGCCACTGATATAGAACCGTATTAACTGGAATCGTTTCTTTACATTTCAGAATATATAGTTCCTCAAATTAAATTTGAAAGTGCATCTTCGGACTCACCGATCCAATGCCTACTAAAAGCAATAACAATATCAATTGATGGCGATCGAAACTTCAAAAACAAACTTCAGATCCATGTTCAGCGACGTCAACTACACCTAGGGCTGAAGTTTCGGACCGCTTGAACTTCGTCCACAAAAAATCGATGATTCGGTCAATATCAATTGGTCAATATCAATTGATGGCGATCGAAACTTCAAAAACAAACTTCAGATTCATGTTCAGCGACGTCGGCTACCCCCAGGGCTGAAGTTTCGGGCCGCTTGAACGTCGTCCACAAAAAATCGATGACTTGATCAATATCAATTGAAGGCGATCGAAACTTCAAAAACAAACTTCAGATTCATGTTCGGCGACCTCAACTACCCCACTGCTGAAATTTCGGGCCGTTTTGATCGTCATCAATCGTCGTTAAGTACCAACAATACGCCGTATCCCACTCCAGTTGTGAGGCACGGACGGAAGGACGGAAATACACACACTACTCTTCTGTATGTAGTAGGAAACCTACCTTTAACGCCAAACTAAAGCGATTCTGGGCTCAACCTGCTCAATCTGCGTGAACATTGGCGGTCGTGGCGTCTGCGGCGCTCGACGCCATCTCTGCGATTCTGGGCTCAACCTGCTCAATCTGCGTGAACATTGGCGGTCGTGGCGTCTGCGGCGCTCGACGCGTGGCGGCCGACATCTTCACGGCCGCCGCGTTCGCTGCCGCGCTGGCCCGCCCCATCGCCACAAACGCGACAGTAAATCGTTTTAAAAGATACAAAAAATCGGTATTCTCAGAATTGGGCAAGATTAGTACTGTTCGATAGAGCTTTTCGAGCTGAACAGAACGTTACCACTGCGTATGCTGAAAACTCAAATGTGGACGAGAAAGAGCGCTGGAAACTTCACCGCTGCCCTCCACCGCTCTAAAATGTCAAATGGGGCCGAAGCAGCTTAGGCAGCAGGGGAGTTTTGAGCATGACATCGCAAAGTGCTTTCAGTATTTTGCGATGTCATGCTTTCAGTCTCAGTGGATTTCTGGCATGACGGAACACTTTACGCCATATTTGATATACTCCGAGAACATGCAAATCCTGAAAAATAAGCTTCTCCAATCGCAAAAGGCCTGCACCAGCCATTTTTGACCACCTACTGCGAAAATGCGGTGATTTGGCGAAGCTGTATACATGGTTGTGTAGGTCTCGATAAGACAAATCGAACGGTACCAACCGTTTCTCATAGAACCTCAAATTAGAGGAATTGTGAGCACGCAACGGTTTTCGACGGTTTGCGTCCGACAACTCGTCCGCGACCGGCCTTCGCAATGGAGCGCAAGTTTTCAATTTCGGTCATTTTGACGGCTTCATAAGAAAGTTGTACACCAAACGATAGAGCTCGAGCTCCTGAGCTCAAATATATCATTTGTTTTTGACATTAATGAATTTTAGGCGAGTTTTATCAAAAAGACGCAAAAGCCGGGAAAACGCGGCTTTTTCGGGATTTGATCAAAAGATACGGCCATAACTGTAATTGCGCCCAAAGGACATTGGGCAGTACTGGTAACTTACCAGTACTTTACTGGTAACGTTAATAGTGATAAGCGACCCTCAAAAAAAAATTCTACGGACTAGGAGGTTTGTTTAGATGAAATACGGTGAAATCAATTCCTATTTCGAACATGCCATGCATTCTGCATCGACGAGGTATCGTGGAGGCGATTTAATTGTGTACTTCGCACACACAATGGCTTTCGGTGGCTGCCGATGGCAAGTCAATGCATTATCCTTCTTAAAACTGGACAAGTATAGCACAAATTAAGTGACTCCGTTGCAATTAAGGAATTGCCACACCAGATTTGCCCCACCGTCAATCGAGAAAATTACATCTATACATAGAATCTTTCTAAACGACTAAAAAATGAGCAATTTCGTGGTGAAATATAGGTTAAACGATGTGTAGGTTTTGAGTTGGCAAAGACTGCGGTGACGATTATGCAGTTTTCTGTAAAAATTTGTTCGGCTTAGACATCCAAGTAATTGAAAGCAATCAAACTTCGGGAGGTCTAACATGGCCCCAGTTTTGCCTAAGAACAATTGGAAATGGGAGTTCAATTGCACGAATAGTTTGTATCACAGTGTTTAAAGAAAACAATCATTGTAAAACGGTCCGAAAGCTAGCAGCTGAAAAAGTTGTCTGCAGAACCAGCTGTTAAGGAGAAACAACATTTTCCCCAATTAAATGGGCGCTGGAGTCGTCGTGCCGAGGATGACAGGCCACAGAATGAAAGCTGCACGAAAACTCTGTGTCACCTTCCATCTGTGGCATTCTCGGCTTGGTGTACGCGCTGCAACCCATGCAATCGAGCAGTCAAACTGGCTTTCATTCCTCAAAACTATCCCTTAGTATTAGCACGCTTTTGAACGCCCTTAATACGCCGTGGCATTGCATCTTATTTGATTTAGATTTTAATCCTTGAAATTTCTTGAAATCTTTGCTTAGAAGAGCAAAAATTTTAATTGCGCATTTCGGTAACTTGCTGCTTAGACAAACACCTTCCCTCATCAAAAAACTTATACAAAGTTATACGAAAACCTAAAGTCCTTCTGTTTCTAGACAGAAATACAGACAGAGCGTGATCTAAAAAAACATCTCGGAGCATAACTGTGCGTCAGGAAGGTATTAAACACAGACCTGTTCATCGGCTCGCTTTCGCAAATCATGCCTAATTCCTGTAGAAATTGTTTAACGTCCAGGAAAAGAAAGTAGACGTAGAATACATCTCCCAAAAAAGATTGATTAGTACTGTCGTTCTTCTTGATTCTTCTATTACGTCGGACCAAGGGTTTCTGCCGTTTTGGGCTTTCGAATGGGAAAGAAATGAAGTACAGATCCTAAAATAACGAAACACCTTGCTCACAATTGAGGATCGTCAAGAAGAATAAGCAAAAGAGCGGCAGAATTCAGTTTTCCATAATTTAACGTATGGTTGGAGGAATAAAGAATGTTGGGCTCAACCGCCTACTTGAACAAAAAACAAAATGTACGCTTGTTGTTAGTCTGAAATCAGCCATATGGAGCCACTAGACATAAGTCAATGGCACCCGATTAGATTTTTTTTCATATGGAAGACTATAAGGAGTTTCCATAGACCTCCAAATCCCTAGGTTTCCTTCTTTGAAGCAATCCTTCTGTGGTCACTTTAACCATACGAAAACCGCGCGGGTAACTGCAAAACAGTGTCGTGTGGGCACCTTTGTCAGCGTATAAGTACTGACGATTTCAATCCCAAAACTTCCACTTTCGCAGCTTGGTTTAGACTATAACGTTTAGCGGGACAAATGAGTATAAGCATATATAAACTTGATATTCCAAAAATAGAGTCTTCCAAAGTGGATACATTTTCTGAAACTACAGGGTGCGCCAAAATTATGGCGACAAGGTTTTCAATTCGCCGAGAGAGAAAATGCGGTACTTTCGAGAAACCAACGATGAGATAATGTTTATCAGTCTATTGTAAACTATACGCAACATTGAGATTCGAAGATATCTCCATCGGCATCGATATAGACTTTTAGACGCTTCGGGAAGGCATCGACGGCGGCACGCAAGTAAGGCGCGTTGAGCTCATCCCACGCCTTTCTTCAAAGATCCACGGGGCGGTGAGGTTTCCCGCAGGCTTTGGCTTCCAGAGCTAGCCAGACCGTGTAATCCATCGGATTCAAATCCTGAGAGTTGGCCACTCGCGGAAGCTGATGAATGGCGGAAAGTTGCCTTTGCACCAGTCTTGCAGCATTCTTGCTCTGTGAACTGGAACTCCTTCCTGTTTGAAGGTCCAGGAGGGCGCACGTGGGTCTTCTTGTAGCCTTAAGTCCCAGTTTACGAAAGATTCTTCTCAACGACGTCTCCATGATGTCCATTTTCCCGAGAACCGGCGGACCGAGTGCGCCGGCTTCCTGCGAATTCGATCACGTACCCTCCTAATGTTGTCCGTAGTTGTAACAGATAAGTGTCTTTCCCGTCCGGATCTATCATCCTCGGTTCCCTGGTCTTCTTAGCGTTTGATGGACCTATTCATGATACTCAGATGAACTCCAAGACGATGGTTAATGTAGCGTGCCGAGAAGCCTTGACGGTGAAGCTCAATGATTTAAGAACGGTGGCACGGACGCTTCACTATTTTGAAAAACGACTTATTGTTATGTTTGACTGAGGTAAACATAAACTAATTGACTCAATAAAAACAATAAGAGCACGAAAAAAGCGGACGCTCCGAATAAAAGGTCAAATTGTTTGCGTATGTGCTGTCGCCATAATTTTGGCGCACCCTGTAAAACCAAACAAATCATCGGACCCTTTAAAAGTTACATCATTGTGACCGCAAAAAAAAACTAGAGAATCCAGAGAACTATGTGCTACTATATATAATGTAGACAACAAGCTTTAATAGGTCGAATCTCCTCCTTCAGTAGCTACATAGGAGCTGTGGGTGTAATTATCTCCCGCGAGGGAAGGGGTCAGGCGCGCCAGGCAGAAATTAGGTCACTGAAATATTTTTCAGGCGCTCGCTGGGCGCCCTGCAGCTCATCGGGAAGAGGGCTCGATGCTGACACCGAATATGTGTTTCTATTTACAACGCACTCAATTTGAAGAGCGCTACAGGAAAGCGGCGGAAAAGACGTTTTTTTCGCTTTTTCCGCCCAAAAACCAAAAGTTAAGGCCGGTATTGTACGTCACTCTGGCTGCTCAAATACTAGCACCATCAACTGCGAAACACAAATATAGCGGCCTGTTCCAACAAAGCAATTCTAGAGAGAGGTTCCCCGTAGGCGAGCCCAGTGTGTACTACTTTTGAAATAGCTTGTTTCAACTTTGCTGCATTTGTCAGAAAGACTTTATGAGGTATAGCTTGTTTCAACTTTGCTGTATTTGTCAGAAAGACCTGATGAGGTGTCCCCACCTCGCCACCAGGAAAAATCCTAGCTTAGTCTGTGGATAGATTCTCACTCACCTCTTTTAAGTCCCTCCTGCATACGTTCCTGCTCCTTTTTCATTTCCTCTCTCCGTTTCTTAAATGTGTTAATATATTAAAACATGAAGTACCATGATGTGTAACCACATGCATAGGCATTTTTGCGATAGAGAGTTGGGGAATGTAAAGCCCATCGAGCGACTTAGCCGTTTGAAAATCTGAAGGTTCACCTTTTCTGCTGCTCTTTTCGCTCTCTGAAAAAATTCGTGATCACTCATTCACAGACCGCAAAAAGAAATAGACTCACGTTCGCTGCCGACTCAGCTGAAATTTTTTGTTTGTTTATGTGTCTTGTTAGTATTCAATTTTTTGTTCATATCTGTAACTTCGGCGAAACTTACGGTCATCGTCATCAAAACGTTCGGCTGAAAGAAACGAGGGTTGCCGGAATACACATGACATAAGGATTTCGGCGCAAATAGGCTAAGCGAGATCACCATACTTTCGCTTTTCGCGTCACGACGCAACAGTGCGTGGGGGATGCGCAAGAGCGTGGGAATCGTTCGCAGCGTTGGAGTCATTAAATGATGAGATGTCGAAAATCAAAACAGATAAATGGCGTTAATGTGGCGTTAGGTATGACTTTGTTACGACGGCTTATGTGATTTTTTGTAGCTTTCTTTAAAATCTCACATCTTCAAATAAGGCACGAATTCGGAATACCCGTGAAGTCACGTCTACCCTTATCTAAAAACATTTTAGCAATAGTAAAAAAATTGTAGAACTCCTTCAAAAGTACTCAATCATACAGGCAAATCAACACGGCTTTCAAAAGGGCTGATCTTCTGTGACGGCGATGATACAAACTCATAATTTGGAGGAGGTAGAAATGTGGACGTTGTCTATTTCGGCTTCGGCAAGGCTTTTGACACGGTTTCACATAACAAGCTGTTAAACAAAATGTAATCTATTGGCATCCATCCGCGCATAGTTTTCTGGGTTGCATCGTTCTTGTCTAACCGAAAGTACATTGTTCGTGTAAACGCCTCCTTTTCCGCTCCTAGATCTGCCATCTCCGATTGCTCCAAGAGGGCGTCCTCTCTCCGATTTTGTTCAACATTTACACTTATGAATTAATTAAATTTCTTAGCGAGAGTGAGGTTGCGTTTTGTGCATTTGCTGACGATTTCAAAGTCTATAGGCCAATATCTAGTGCCGATGACATAGACATTCTTCAGAAAGCTGTTGCCATTGTCCACCAGTGGTCACTGGATTGGGACCTCCCTCTCTGAGGAAAAGTCAAGAGTGCTTCATTTAGGCAACAGTAACAAGCATCAATAACCATTAACGAAACGTTGCTTAATTTTGATAAGCACTACTCTATGATAGCCAACAAAGCTACACAGGTAATGCTCAATTTTTTAAACATTATCAACTAAATAAGCCTATGTGTTTCTTCAAGCGTACAAGGTATATGTCAGACGTATAGTGGAATATGGTATTCCTGTTTTTAATCCCCATAAAACGAAGACAATTGCTGTGCTAAAAAGAGTTCAGAATAGCTTCACAAGTAAGCGCATGGTACTGCGCTAGGGTTCTTATATTATCAGATTTCTTCGAGTATTGAGAGAAATCTCAATTTTGGATTGTTCACTTTGTCTGTTAGACGGAAGCGCAACGACCTCCTTTTTCACAAAAGCGTTCGTCGGGAAATTGGAATCAAGCTCTCGGATCTTGTGACTGTGAGAGCAACAAGCACTCGGTGTGGTCCAATCAAATACCAATGGTATGATTACCGCTAGACTAAATTGTAGACGTTTATGTTTTACTCACAAGACACTTTCCTCGTTAAAAAAAGCTTCACAATAAGCACCATTTACCATGCAGCTGCAATGCCTTAAAGAATTGCCTCAAATTACACCTCAGACTATAATACCGTCGCAGAATAAAATGTCGTTCATCGAATTGGTCGCTGATCCTTATTTTTCCTTCTTGTTTAGGTTCGTTTAGTACTCGTTTCTCCCACCGTTTAATTTGCGTTTAGCGATACATAGGAGGCAATCTTTTGAAATTTGCCTTTGCGTCACTGTTTGCAAAGATAGCACCTTCGTCAGCGGACATGAGGTCCGTAACGAGCTGATCTTCTTCTAAGCCCAACAGAGAATGCGGGGTTTACTCCTCCTTAGTAGGGTGGACAGAGTCATAGAGTGTATCCCAAAAATGCTAACACTGTTTTAACCGGAAACTGAAGCGCCCATGCTGAAATCTGCTACTGGTCTGTTTTTCTCATATTTTTCGGTAGCTTCTCAAAGCTATTGAAAAGATGTTTGTATAGCCATCTTGGGATCGCAGAAAAGTTGGACTATAGCTAGACAACGGACGCTTGCTAGTAATGAAGACTAGGACATTGCTCTATGCTGATGACGTGATGCTCGCTTGCGAAAATGAAGATGATCTCGAGCGGGAGGTTCAAGCTTTGTGCGACCGCCTGGCGATGTTCGGACTCAAATTGAACGTCAACAAGACGGTACCTAACGACTGACGTAAACGAGTTCGGCTCCAAGATTAACGGCACTCAGTTTGCACGCACTTGGTGTTTAAATACTTGGGATCAGCAATAGCATCTGACGGCGGTCTGAGGTTGAAGTGAACTCACGGCTTGGTCCTAGTGGCGTTCGTTGACTGGCGTGCTCTGCGATAGGAAGATACCAGAGCACCTGAAGTCGAAGATCTACAGAGCAATCGTGCGGCCATTTGCGATGTACGGCGCTGAGTTTGCCCTGCGACCAAGGAAGCTGAAACGCGCCTCAGCGTCGTGGAGATGAAGATGCTGCGCTGGACGGCTGGAGTCACGCGCCGAAACGATGCCATTCGGCAGAAGTTCGGTGTCGCGCTGATTGCGGACAAGATGCACGAAGCTCGCTTGCGATGGTACGGCCACGATCTGGGAAAGAAGACAGCGTCCGCAAGATAGGCTTTGAGTTGGAAGTGTCAGGAATGCGGCCTAGACGATACGTTGCACATGGACATGAAAGTAACTGGCGCCCACCCTGTTCAAGTGCAGGATCGGGAAAGGTGGCGTCACGACACCAGAAGAGCGGACCCACGACGTCGTTAGTCGAAATAGAATGAGGTAACCAACTGCTCACCTAAGGTTGACATTTTGTATGAGAACTTTGTTGAAATACGCCACAATCTTATAGCGAAATACGTGCCTTTCGTACAGTCCGTCAAATTACTAATAGATATCCAAGAATGATACTTGCTCTCAAATCGAAAGTTGATAGCTTTGCTACTGTGCCTCCTCCATTAGAGACCCAAGATATATGCATTTTTCTGCGCAAGCTAAAGCGAGCCATTGCTAGATTTGAAGTAAGTAAGGAAAAAGAATGACTCGCTGAAGGAATGCTAGGCTATTCTTTAGCTTTCGCAAAATGTATCTAAACTAGCAGATACTATACAACTATGATTGCAGGTTGTACTTTGGTTCGAGAAGACAAATAGTATAATGGGCTGTTTGCTCTAAATTACTTTAAATCGGTTTACAAACATCCAAACCTTACTGGAGCCTGCTTCCCTCATTGAACGACAGCAAGTTGAACTGGATTGACATACTAAGGTTGCAGTTTACAGTGAAATAAAAAACTTTTCAATAAAAAACTGTCAAGCAGATTTTCGCCATACCATACTCCTTTTTGAAAAGAGCAGCACTTGGTTTAGTTGGTCCCTTCACAATCCTTTTCAAAAGATTTCTCCTTTGAGGTGACGCTCCTAAACTTGGGTCAAGCCTCACACTATTGCGGAAGGACTTGATTATCTTCCCGAGATGCTCCAGCACTGGCTCCGACAACCCTCGCCAGTCTTCAGGTCGCGTGATGCAATTGAACTGAGCTGCATTCTGCGACCTCTGCCGATCTTCTCAACAAAGCTTCCCCAACTTTGTCAATGACACTGTGCATTAGATATGCAATTCATATCAAAATCTCTATACAGAATACCAATAAGGAGAAAAACACAATACCCAAAGAGTTAATAGGCTGAGCCCCGCCCGATTACATACGGCTGCCCCAAGCGGAAGCCGCAGGACTGGCTCGCCTCCTCCCCTTGAGCCTGGGCTTACAAGGGCGATAGCCAGGCTCAACACTGTGGTTACATCTATCTCCTGCGATCCGGCGCTGCTGTACCGGTCGAGACCAGGGTCCTGAGCGGTTGTAGAAACCGATGTCCAGGTGACGGTGGAGGTGGACGTGAGCGACTAATATCGACGGTGGATAAGCCGGCAGCTAGAGGCAGCGGCAGACGAGGCCAACTGATCCGATCGCGGTGATGAAGAGCTGGAATACTGCCGGCTCCACGCTGGAGATTCTTCATAGTGCGTCGCGGAGTGGGCGCGCAATCGTTTGTCCTTCGCTTCCAGACCAGGGATGAACGGATTATCCTTTATCCGTTATTCGGTTTCCGGGTGGTTTTGGACTATCCGTTTTGTTATTCGTTATCCGGTGATTTTGGGTCGGATAACGAACAATAAATTAACCGCCTCCTCAGGTTAAACGGCAAGTTTACTCATACCTTAACCAGTTTTCCTCAGTAATTTTGCACACGCTACCAGTTCCTTATTGGGAGATGCAGAGATTTTGTAACAGGACCGTACTGATTCCTAGAGATGTTTCTTTGCAAGTCCAAATAAGCGTTCGTCTCAACTCCTTCTTTGCCAGAATATCGTGTAAGTTGTTCAATTTTCAGTGATGGCAGCAGGCGTAGTAGCTACTGAGCTGTCTACCATCAACACGTATATTTTTGGGGTGATATCCATACTTTTGAATGGGCTACTTGTCTTCGTGATTCACCGGAGAGCTGCTCACAGAATTGGGTCATACAGGCATATGATGATCGTATGCGCTGTATTCGACGCCACCTTTAGTGCCGTATACATAGTTGTTAGTCCAGTAAGTTCGATTTCATTTACCATAACGACAGCATTCACGGCTTCAACAGTTACCCCAGCCATCACAAATTTGAGATCAGGATCAGGAGATCAACCCACTCGGTTTTCCCATTACGGTTCGCCAAGAGAGGTAACGTTAGAACATGCAGTTCAGACCGTGCGTGAAATATAGAAGAATCTAAAAGACATGGGGTGATAACAATGCATAACAATAAACAATATAACAATGCATGTCGCGTCGTGCAGTTGTTGTTTACTTTCCGATTTTTTTGTTTTCTGATCCTGCTTTCTTTCTGATTTTCTTTCTTTCGCGCGGTAATCCTCGCAGGAAGAACAGAACATCAGGAGTCAACCCAAAACACAGTGAATTTAGGAAGAAAAATGGGAGTACACAATTACTACAACATCATAACAATAAAACAAACTGGTGAAGAACTTCATGTGGATAACTGACAATGAGAATTTTGCATTGCCTTGTCGAATTTGGTAACTCATTTTTATTTTATTTTTGGCTATTGCGACACCCCCGCTTCTGTTTTCTACATGCCGCGACACTATTGCTCAGCACGTTCCTGCACTGATGGCAGTGAGCGCCAAACGAAGATGCCCCATTTTTGGCCTCTCGCATTTTTTTTGCAAAAAATATATGCAGAAAAGCATTTTAGAAATGAAATTTTAAAGCTAGTTAATAAATATTGATGTATGTAGACGACGGCAGATTGTTGCTAGACAGCTGAGAGGGAGCCCTACACCTGTAACGTTGCTGTTTTTACAGATTCACGTCGGATTACCTCCAAAACATATTTGGGTGGTAGCTATGTATTGGATAAGCATCGGGCACTTGGAGCTAGATCCCTCTTGTGGACCACTTAACAGAAGTCATCGATCGATGGGCTCTTTTGTTCACATGGACGTTGAACTCATCGTCAAGTACGAGATAGCAAAGCGTTATTGAGTGACTAAGACCAAGACTGGCACTCCAAAGAAGGCGAACTCGCCGAAACGTCAGTCGGTGAAGCTCGTCCTATCCCGGTCTGAGTTCAGCGCTCCAGTGAACAAACATCGCTCAATGCCGAGATTCATCTACGCAGCTTCCTGTCGATGGGTTGCTACTTGTCGGCCGAATAGGAGGCCCCCTCACCTTCTATGCCTTAATTTGATCGCGGTTAAACAGCTAATGCCATTAGGTTGGTGAAAAAGTCTTGCACCACGGCGTATTTTTTTCTCAAAATTTTACTGCTTATTTTGTGAGCAACTTGAATCAGCGAAGTAATTACTATTCACATCTACTACCTTTTCTCATCTGATGGGGAGATCACCAATTCATTTCTTCCCGAATGAAGTCGGCTATAAGTCGAAAAAGTGCGCCACCTCGGATTCCAGTTCGGTTCGATCGTTGAAGCACCTATCCCTCAGGTGTTGCTTGAGAGCTCGGAAGAGCTGGTATTCCGACGGCGCAAGATCTGGCGAATACACTGGGTGGAGCACAACCTGCGCCATCAGACTACCAGCTCTTCCGAGCTCTCAAACAACACCTGAGGTATAGGTGCATCGACCGAACCGAACTAGAATCCAAGGTGGCGCACTTCTTCCACTCACAGCCGACTTCATTCTGGAAGAAACGAATTGGTGATTTCTTCATCAGATAACAGAAGGTTGTAGATGTAAATGGTAGTTACTTTGTGGATTGAAGTCGCTTACGAAAGAAGCAATAAAATTTTCAGAAAAATACGCTGTGGTGCAAGACCTTTCACCAACCTAGTAGAGCTCTAAAGTCACTTGTGTCCTAAAGATTCAAAAAAGCAGATAGAAAACAAGATTAGTCATTAATCGGGTTCGAGTCCTGCCTGGCGCAAGAGTTTTGATCGCAACAAAGCATCCTGTAACAGATTAATCATTGTCCGTGCAATAGGTCCGATCCTCCAAGCTATTTGGAGTACACTCACAGTCTTTTGCTTACCGCTTACCAGATTTGATATAATTTCTGTTGTTGGCTTTGATTGGTTTCAAACTCCTCAGATAGGTCATAATTCCAGACGTTCGCAGCAGCGAGGGAGTACTCAGCGCTTCTGATGGTCAATGGCGGTTTTGTCCTGCCAGAAATTTGGGGACGCGTGCTCCTAATTATTTTCATATTCTTGCTGTGTCACTCAATTATCTTGCCTCCGTGTCTATTCGTGTTTCGATATTTGCAAATATGCAGGTACGATATGGTTTCACCTACATTTTGTAAACGCGAGCAAAAGATCAAATAATGTTCTCGTCGTTAAAAAACGTCGAGACATGGAGACGTGTTGCTCCCGAAAATGTCGAATCGTCTGCTACATATTCCCACGAAATTTCTTAGGCCTCGTTACTAATGGCTTCGAACCTGTGCTCGGTTTGTTAGGATTTACTTAAATTTGGCAAATATAATTTTATGTTGTTAACCGTTAAGGACGGCTATTCTACGAGAACGACAACGTCAGATACGGCGTTTCGTAGCGCTACCACCGGCAGTGTCTGTGTGGACTTGTGGAACGCTGTGCTTCGCTGCTTGGCCCACACCTTCCGACTTGAAACACTTCGCTCCGATCGCTTTTGAAATCAACGTCAGACGGAATACAACCTTCCTTGTCGCTACACTGCATGTGAGTAGTAGACTTACCATGAGGCTTCTGCTACGCTTCTGAAGCAATGTACTCACGTATAGAGCTACCCATGTCGAGTTTTCAAGAATCCGTAATAACATACAACGTGACACATATTTGGACAGGACAAACCTCAACTAAGGTTGCTTTCGCCCGTCAATTAACTTCCTGCAGCAGATCGCTGAGGCTTGCCACATGGAGTGGTTTTTTAGTCCCTGCAAATATTATTATCAGGAGCGACTCACTGGATAAGGTCTTGCTCCATCACAGCAGTGGTAGACATCCTTTTTATTCGGGCCATCATTCCTTTGGTAACACCTTTTTAGTGTTGAACGGATGAGCGCTGCAACAATGAAAGAGATGTTCTCGCTCCTAGGCCTTTGGTACCACATTGTCTCGGTTTCACCGAAAAGGAGAGTAGCGCTGTACATTGGGAAAATCTAGCCGATAGAATTAGTTACAATATATGTAAATTATTTAAATCTCTCAGTACTTTAACAGTTCTAAACTCAGTGCCCCAACAATCGAATAGAATCAGATACAATCAGGTGCATATCTAGACTTCAAATCACTCTAATTTTTTATATATTTTACTCAACAACATAATGTGAATAATATAACAATCACAAGCAGAAGACAATAACAACCAAAGTAATGACAACAATATCATCAAACATGTTTTGTTTCGCGTCTGTATTCATACAAAACATGTTTACAATTAGTTACCCAGAGGCTCATCAGTGAAGAAGGTAACTATTAATTTAGTTGTTAGTACTGTATTAGGTGATTCATTTTTTATCAAATGTTTTTTAACTAGTACTAACAACTAAATTTTAAAAATGAAAATATAGTTGACACTTATGCTTTAATAGAAATGCACCACATTACAAGACTACTAACCTAATGTTACCTTAGTGAGCAATACAATGCAATACAATACAATGCAATATAATCAAAAACTGTACATTAGTATCATATATTAAAGGGAAAGTTGGTATAAACAAATGTTTTTTTATGAACTATAAATAGATTTTCTATCGATGTTTTGTTCTCTTTCAATTTTCTATAGATGTTTCTTGCGTGAGCTTTATTGTTCGGTTCAACAGTTCGAAACAAGTGTCCACCTCAGTGTCATTCAGTATGACTCATAATAAAGCTATCGTTCATAATGCGAAAAAACGCCTTTTCTGCCCCTTTTTGATAGCGCCTTTCAAATTGCGTATTTTGAAAAATAAATCCGATATTTGGAACCAGCATCGGATGATGAAGGGAAGAACGCACGGTAACTGCTAAAAATGTTGAATCTCCTATATTTTGGTCGGCGCGGCGGTCCCTCACTCGTTAGGATAAAGGATAAAGGATAAAGGATAAAGGACGGCGTTACTCAATCCCTTTTGAGATGCGCCAGCGCATTCTACTTCTACGGGATATTGTGGAGGCGATTTGAGTGCGTATTTGGCCGTACAATGACTTGCGGTGGCCAGCCGATGAACAAGTCAGCGCTTTATCCTTCCCAGACAAGTCCGGTACCAATTCACCGACCCCGGAGGGGATGGAAGGCTTGGTTGGCTTGCCAGGGCGGGAAACCCGAACAGAGAACCTGGAATCGGGTTCACGCGACAGTCGCGCCTCCTCCGACTGCGCTACACGCGCCCCTCGCTCGTTAGAGATAAATAATTACACCCAAAGGTCACATTCTGATTAAAGCTCATCGAATCAGCATTTTGAACATTTACTGTGAGCGCTTTAGATTTATTGGGTAAAGCGTTCGGTGCTGATCCCAGATATCAGTTTTACCCCTAAAGCACGCAGCTTGAAGGGTACTATTAAAAAACGGCGGCAAAAAGGCTTTTGCTGTTTTCCTGTTCAAAGACCAAAAGATACGGCGGTTATTTTAATACTCTCCTGACAACTTAATATGTTGAACATTAAGCATTCATTCACCGATTTCGTCATATCAACCACAATCGGGCCATGAAGGTACATACATCTGTTTCTCGGTGCTCTATAAGGAGTTCAGACACCGCCTGCAAGACTCCATTTTTGAACATTGTTGATAATGAGGTGACATTGGAGGACTGTGCAGCATATTTTTAGAGTTTTTATAAACCACTATTGGTTTTCAATTTTAGCAGCTGTTGAAGCACTAACTTTTGTCGCTAGGACATGCGCTTGGTTGAGCTACTATTAGGGTGGGCCAAAAGTAATGAGACAAATTCAACCAATTTCTTTATCTCTTTGTAACTCAATTGGATTTCAACGGTGCTGAGAATTGTATTCGCCATTAAGGTTAATGACCATGCTGCCGTCGATCAGCCAACTTCCTGATCTCATCCTTTCAGAACTGCTTGGGCGTGGTGTTGATCAACTGCTCGTTATGGTTGTCGAGGGTAGCTTGGGTCCATGTGTCGCTTTGGACAATGAAGCACTTTTGGCTCACGAAGTAGTGGTAGTCGCATGGAGAGATGTCCGGCGAATACGGTGGGTAAGGTATGTGAACGTAGCCCAGCTGAGCAAGCTTATCCGTGGTTACTTTTGCCCAACGGGGTATGGCGTTGTCGAAGAGTAAGAGCTTCTTGAAGAGCTGAGGACGAATAAGTGCGAGTCGCCGGTCCATCTCTTCAATTTCGTCCACCATGGCCTTGGAGTCCATCGTCGTGCTTTTGGAAAACAGCTTCTAATATACCGGTCCATGGGAGCAGACTCAATAGCTCAGAAGGTGCTTCTCGCCGTGAACATCCCGCCGATCAAAGATCGGTAACGGGTCGCCAGGCCTCAGCCAGACTCGCTGCTTGGCAGGGTGATGGGAGAAGACGTACTTTTCATCATGCGTGACTATTGAGTCCAGGCTGCTTGGGGTTGGGAATTGGGCGAGATTTGCGCGACACAGGTCGACTCATCAGACAGCGGTTTCGGCATGAGACAGACTGGGGTTTTGGCATGCTTCTGGAAAGGGCGAAAGTGGTCACTTCTCAGGTGGCGTTCTGTAAGTAGCAAACGAGCATACAAATACGAGAAGCAGAAACCGGACTCCAGTCACGAGATATATGGGCACGGCATGGAGAGTCTCATTACTTTCGGCCCACCCTAATAGCACCACATATGGGTAGCCTAACTTTAAAGGATACTGACCGTTGGTAGCAGCGTCTGCTTGAAGCAACTTTCAGTTTTGGGGAGATCATATAACATCGAACATAGAGGAATGCCTCTCTTGGGCGTGTTACTATGGTTTTGGAGAGCCGCGCCGATTTACCAATATCGGGGTAATTCCTGTAAAGTCAGTGGCAGCCTTACTCATTTGGAACACTAAACAATTAGAGCGGCTTAAACGGCTCTGTTATTTGCTATTTTTGTTACAGTTTCGCAAATTTACTTGTTTTATTTTATAGTCAGGTTGTTCCACTTCATATACACGGGCGATGCAAAAAAATGGCTGCTTTGCACATCTTCACTGTCTATTAAAACTTCAGATCGCAACCCTGGTCAGGAAAGTCAGATTAACATGGGAGGTGCACAAAATTTATCCGCAATCAAGTAGATCGCGTAGGTTAACTAGTATCCTGCTTGAGGTTCTAATCAGATCTTAGAGCCGCTGAGAAGAAAGGTGAGCGATTTGTCCAACGATCAGCAGATGTCATAGAGCATTTGCAGAAATCAGGCGACGCTTTCGACAAGGCACAGAGCATCACCCTACTGATCGGGACCCTCAGCGTCATCGCGGTGTTGGTGACATCGATGGGGGTGATGATGTTCTGCTCCAGAGGAATCTTTGTCGCTGTAGCGAACAGTGGCTGCGCCAACACTCGCAGACTACACATCCAGCTCTGCAAGCTGCTTGTGGCTCAGGTGTCGTTTGTCTTCCAGGGCTCGCGCGTCCTGGTACATACATATGTAGGGTGCCAATGTTTCTAACATTTCAGGCTGCGTTGCCGTTCGTTTTCTTGCATCTGCCGTTTTACATCTCCGTCGTGGCGCCGCTGTTCGGCGCGAGAACTGGGGAGGCGTCGAACTACTTCCCATTCCTTTTCGCGTGGTGCCCGGCTATAAATCCCCTCATTGCCTTCTATTTTGTCAGAGATCTTCGTACATTCGTGTTGTCTTGCTTTAGTAGGAAGTCAACAACACTCCAAGGTTCGAATACAATTGTTTTTGCTGTGAACGCAAGGTAATTCAAATAGCTGCTTTGTTTTGCCGTTTGATTGTCTAGCATGTTTCTAAGCTAAGTCTTCATTGGATTGTGAAACCGTACTGGGCACATACTCTTCAATTAAAGGCGGACTTCAGTTAGTTTCCTGCTGTTAGAATTGTTCTGAAATATCGTGGTGCGGTCAAGGATGTCTAAAGAAATGTAGACGTTTTTCGAATAGATGAAGCATTTATTGAGTGAAGCAAGTACTCGCAAAGCCGTCAACCAATGCTGATATTCCGTAAACTCTGAAGAGTAATTTGTGTGACAGTGGAGTTGAAGTGAACATAGGGATGCGTCCTTTCTTCGGGGCTCAATGAGCCCAAGACGACGATGACACACAGGAACAGAATGAACGTCAGCCACGTTCCCAACAGCCACACCTTCTTCCGCCGCATTATGCAGTCGCATATGCGCTTGGACTTCTCGTAGGTGATGGCCGGCAAGCTGTAGCGGTAGATGGACATCCGGTCGGTAGACAAGTGACGCCATTTCACACGCCGTACTCGTTGCGACGACTTCAGGTGGTTCTCCAGCGTCTTGATAGAAATCACGGTGAACTGAAACAAACACCATACAGTGCTCACCTGATCTTTAGGGTGAGCGGGCTTATTATTAGTGTGGAGCGGGAGGTTATATACTTCTCTGGCTTGGATATCCAGGACAGATGTGAAGGTGAGCTGGACAACGACAGCGAAAGTTCTTGTGCGTAAGAGTTTTCAACCGCCATAGTGAGGAACAGTCTCTCTTCCTGAGAAGCTTTCTGTTTAAGATTCCTCCTATCTAGAGGATCCTCGGGCTTTCTTATTAGAAGGACCTTGCCACAGAGTCACGTGGTCGCCCCAGGTGCCGGATAGGAGGGAGAATCGCGAACCAAATGCGACCGCGCTCTCCAGAGAGACGCTGGTGGATGCTGGGGATAGACCCATTGCTCCTGCCGTGCCATGCCACACTTTCTGAGGGAGCATGACATTCTCGTTCTCAGAGCGCGTGGGTGTGTTCGCGTCTGCCCGCATTGTATCCTGCACGGCGGCGGTGTCAGACACCTGCACTGGTAGACTGGAAACGCATCAAGGGTCGTTGAGGTGTTACAACGAAAGTCTTTTAGTCTCATTTCTTTCTGAAGCGGTCAACTTATAACAGATAATTTTTTCAATATTGGTAGACTGCGAGGATGTCCTGCCGATCTGAACGGAAAGCTATTTCTTCCGCAAATTTACCAGACATATTCGAACCTTTGTGAAGCGGTCAACTTTTTCGATGGATTTTGAGTAACTATGTTCTGACTGCTACCTTATCGGCTTTGTGGTCCTTGATCCACATGAAATATTGGTTTTCTTGTCGTGGCGAATTCTCGAGAAATTTCTTGAGAACGTGTCGATTTTTCTCTCCAAGAGAAGCGATGAACACATCTGCCTGGGCGCCAACAGGTTGCTCACAAATCTGAAAAAAGTTCTTTGCTCAGCAAATTTGCAAAATTATTCTGTCTTCCTTGTTTTTTAATCATATACAGATTTGAAACACCTGCATAGTAATGTGAATTTTATTCTTTATAGCGGAGAAATTGATCGAACCGTAGAGGGGCCTGCCTCATCGCCATAAATTGAGAACACGGATGGCGTGGAAGTCCTACGAGCAGCTGAAGCACCTAAAAGTAGCCGTATGTATGCTCTAAACACCAGATTATGCAACAAACGCTGATAAAAATGACGACCACCACGATGTTTAAATCGTTGATTCGAATAACCAGGCCTATGTTCAAACTAAAGCTTAAAGGAATAGAGCGAAATGAGAGTGGTTTACCAGTGAGTAACACGCTCTACCTCTACTTTGCCCTCTGTGGAGAAGTTTTCAACAAACGAGTCTGAAACGACTGTGCCTTGTTGTAACAAACGATCATGATAATATCAACACTTTTGGACTCAGTAAGGAATGCATCATGACTCTGGTCAAGGAATGCTTGAATTGTAATATTTTCAAGTGGTCAAGAAGATATTATTCACAAACCAGAGGCTTGGCCATGGGCCAGCGATTGGCTCCTGTGGTTGCGGTATGCTTTATGAGCAAAATAGAGCAGCCGGTTCTAGATCGTCTTCCACTGATGTATTGCAGGTATATTGATGATTGTTTCATTATAACTTCAACACAGTCCGAAATGGATGAGAGTTTCAATCTTCTAAATCACCAGTCGCAGTACATCAAGATGACGAGAGAAACCCCGAAAAACGGTTGGCTCCCCTATCTGAATGTACAGGTTAAATTATCCGGTGGCATGATCCGAGTGAAGTGGTACCGCAAAGAAAGTTCTAAGAACATCTTGGTCCATGCATCATCTGCACATCCTAACGCAGTCAAACGCGCGGTGGTGAAGAATATGTTCAGAACTGCGAACTATGTATGCACTGGTGCTGAAGAACGACGTGAGTCTGTGCAACTAGCATGTCAAATAACTGCGCAGAATGGATACACGGTACCACATCACCACAGGGGATCCCACTCAAATCAGCGAGCTGTAGCACGCCGAGATAAAGTACCCTTGTGTGTCCCTTTCATTTCCGATAACGTCACTTCCGCTCTACAACGAAGCATAAGACGGGCCCAGTTGGAGGATGATGTTGTCTTAGTTAACATTCCAAACGACAGCATCAGACGCCAGCTGGTTCGAAATAGGCTTTACGATAGGGAGTGCGTAACGGAAAACTGTGTTGTATGTCCTTACGGGAAAGTAGGGGACTGCGCCAAAGCTGGCGTTATCTATGAGCTTGAATGCCGGACATGCAGCCAGACATACATTGGGGAAACCGGAAGGGTACTTGTTATTCGTGTGAATGAACATTTAGCGTGCAAAAGGCGGGGTATCTTAACGAATCCTGGGGAAGCATAAAGTGGAGGAACATGGCGGAAACGACTTTGATGTGAAGTGCACGATTTTGACCATCGAGACAGATATTTCGTCTAGAAAAGCGCTGGAGATGTTCTGGATTCTTTCACGAAATCCACGAATGAACAATCGAAATGAGTGTCCTTCGGTCACCGATGACTTTCTGCCGTTTATTTCGCATTGTGAGTTATAGAGGTGACAAGGATGTGGTTAAGAATGACACTGGTATACACAGTATACATAGTGTGGAATGAACAGTATAGTGAGTCTCAGTCACCATCTGTCGACTAACTGCGGCAGCGGCGTCGCTCCGCACAAGCGGTGGATCAGCGGGTGAGTTTATCGTTCATGGGTTCGGGATTTCTTGCTATGCCTCAAGACGATATCCGAAAGGCTAGAATCGATGAGGCGTTTGGTCGGATAGATAGCAACATCCGAATCCTCAAGCCACTTTTAGGCCTCCGAAGACGACGAACGGGTCGAAACGTTAGGCCGCTCAATAAATACTGGTCCACCTAACAACCTCGTTCGGCACAGAAGTAATCGAAACATCTAAATAATGCCGATTTTTTCACATTAAGAGCGAGCATCTGCTTGTCTGTCCATCTGCTCATCTCTCCATCTGTCCCTCAGTCTGTCTGTCCGTCCGTTTGCCTGGGGAGGTTCCAAGACATTGTGCCACGAGCATCTGGACTCAGATGACGTGTCGTATGTCTACGTGCTACGGGATTAAGGAGACGTGCCGCAAATGTTATGGACTCACTCGGTGTTTTATAATTCCTGTCACGGACGTGTGGCACCTGCATCAAGATTGAGAAAACGTGTCACTACGTCGTTCTATGGGTGTGGGGACTAAAGACAACGAAAAACTTATTCATTTGTGGCCAATGGACCTACCGGATGATAGACATTTAGGAGTGGTGACTGAACGAATGCGATCACCGTTGGATAGGCTTCAATTGAACCACTTTGTGGGCGTGGCCTATGCAGTATAGGTAGCATTCAAAAGCAGTTATTTCCACAGTAATTAGGGTGAGAAGATCTAAAGAATAGCGCTGCTGCAACTGGAGCTTTACTTCCGGGGTTAGCGGGCGAAGTCCCCTCCCCCGCTCACCTTGACTCAACTAGACGTTTGGCTGCCGCTAGGCGGCTGATCGCCAGGTTCTGAATAGCACAGAATTACTTCGGACCGTAGGTAGCTAACGCAGATGATAAGAAAATCTCATGACTCGCACACAAACATTACAGTACCGTACATGTCTTTTGGTCATTGGCCGAAAAAGCCGCGCAGGTCAACATAGGCCGCTTTGGAGCGTTCCAGAGCAGCCTTTTTGGATAACATCTTAAGAAGTCATGTACTTGTGAAAAGTAACACATATTTGAACTCAGCATCTCGAGCTCTGTTTTTTGGCATATAAATTTCAGTAGACTTGAACAATGCATATAGGCCAGACAGAACCAATCGAGTGGGCGCGACGACCTGTAAAGCGAGCGTTTGGGGAGTTTTACCGGAGTTCTAATCAGAGTAGAAAGCTTTAGTAATCTGCAAAAGTACACCGTTGTAGCTTCTAAACAGGCGAAATTATAGCGGTGCGGAAATGCAGTTAGCCTTGTGTGACACAATTTTTTTCCAAATTCAGTCGACCACTGTGGGAAGACGCGATGAGCTGACGGCCTACAAATGCATAGGCAAGCAGACACACTTAAGGTACTTTACGATGAAGTGCTCACAACTTCCCATCTGCGTAACCTGCCTTAGTTCTAGCCGCCATTTTAGAGCGGCGGAGGGCAGCGGTGAAATTTCTTCAGTCCTTACTCGCCCAAATTTGAGTTTTCTACACTCGTAATGGCACCGTTCTGTTCAGCTCGGAAAGCTCTATCGAATGATGTCACTCTCAATCAATTATGGAAACATCGACTTTTACAATTTTGCATCAAAGGCGAGGCGGCCCAAGGCCGCGGCAGAAGGACAATGACGTCATCAAAAATCGATATTTTTGAACCCGGCCAAATTCTTTTGTCCAAAACTATGTAGGGGTTATTTGGGGCGCTGATTACGAATCCGACGTCCGTTTTTGAGAATTCCGCCGATTTCGGTAAGTTTTGGATTTTCTTCTGGTCTAACCGTCAGAGCGACCTCTCGACCGCACTGACGGCTTCTCCACGGCTTCGACGTACTAATTACTTATCATCAATTCTAGCTGCTATCTCTGTAATAGTTTCCGCTAGAAGAACACCTTAACTACTCGAGTGTGGCAGGTCAGAAAGGGTAATGAAGAGAGGCTGCTATTTTAGAGATATTAATTCCGCTTTGGAACGCTCCAAAGCGGCCTATGTTGCCTATAACCTGCGAGGCTTTTTCGGCCAATGACCAAAAGACATGTCCGGTACTGCATAATGTCAGAAGGTGATATTCCATTCAAGATATTCAAGTGAGCCTGGTGTAGCTATCTTTTATATGGTCCATATCTTCCATGTCTGATAAGCAGTTCAATAACAAAGGTGATAAAGCCCGCAGTTAAGCTAAGTATCCTTCAGATCAAAATGGCGTCATAAACCAAACCAGACACTCTCGTAGCATGTCAAAACGAGCTTTTGTATTAGGAAAATCTGTTGTTCAGAGAGGATTCAGCACGATCGATCACACATACCATTACGAAGCTCATCGAAGTGTCGCGAGAGTACAAGCTGCCGCTGTGCCTTACGTCCATCGACCTGAAGAAGGCATTCGACTCCGTCGAGACTGAAGCGGTCCTCGAAGCCCTGCTCACTCACGGCGTTCCTACTCAGTACATCAGAGTCCTTCAAGAGCTGTCCAATGGATTCTCGACCAAGATCTCACCATTCTACAACGACGTCGTCACCGACATGGAGAGAGGGGTTCGGCAGATGAATACCGTCCCCGAAGCTCTTCAGGGCCACCCTCGAAAACGTCATGCGCGAACTAGAATGGGAAGAAATGAGAATGAAGGTCGACGGCCGGCAACTACATCATCTTCGCTTCGCTGACGACAGCGTGCTCATAACACCGAGCATCAGCCAGGCGGAGCGAATGCTGGCCGACTTCGATCGTGTATCTGGGAACGTTGGACTGCAGCTGAATCTTACGAAGACGATGTTCATGAGAAACGGACGAGTTTCTGATGCCCCATTCTCGCTCCACGGAACGAACATCTCCGAATGCTCCAGCTACGTGTATCTGTGTCGCGAGGTCAATATGGCCAACGACCTAGCGCTAGAGCTGAGCAGGAGGAAACGAGCGGCTTTGGGAGCTTTTAAGAGCGTTGAAGAAGTCGCGAAGAAGACGAAAAACGTCCTACTCCGTGCCCATCTATTCGACTCCACCGTTCTTCCTACCCTAACATACGTCTCAGAGATCTGGGCTATACGAAGGTAGGATGAACACGCGATCAGCGTCGCGTAGCGTGGAATCGAGAGAACGATGCTTGGAGTGACACCAATCACGCAAGTGAGAGAAGGCCTCCGGAGTTCCGAGCTTCGCCGACGTTCGAAGATCAGAGACGCTGTCGCGTGGGCCAAGTTGTCGAAAATTAGGTGGGTTGGCCACGTAATGCGCTTCGCAGACACCCGCTGGACGAGAGCCGTCACCGACTGGATTCCGCGGGATGTCAAGAGAACATCAGGACGCCCACCAACGCGTTGGTCGGACTTCTTTGTGAAAGCCCTGAACGACCGTTATGACGCTCTTCGTGGTTCTCGAGCGAGCAGGACCCATTGGAGCACTCTGGCACGCGACAGGGACGAATGGAGACGCTGCTGGGGCCTGCTCGAGCAAGTCGATGATCAACGGGACGACAGGTGATACAGGTGAATTCACCTGCCCCATAAAAAGGTGAATACTGCATTTTAAGCTTTATAAAATTTTTATTATTATTTATTATCATAAATAATAGTTTGATAATGGCTTGAAGCTTATTTGAAAGTGCGAGCACCACAGTTTTGAGTGTAGACAATTAAAGGAAGACGTGGCATCATATATTTGTCCAGCTCATTCCGAATTTCTTTTGATTGGTTGTGCAAATGTTGCTTATTTGAAACTACGAAGTGGGGATATGACTCTTTTCTACAATTGTCTTTGTTTGACCGCCAACTAATGCGAAGTTCCGGGAAAACAGAATTGTTGCTGTCAAAGGAGAATCGCGAACTGCTGGCTGAAGGCAGTGACCAATCTGGGTGAAAGCTCTTCGAAAACAGATCGAACTTGCTCCGGCATGAAAATGGTCCATCTTCTGGAGTCTTCTGGAGTTTTCTTCTGGAGTCAAGCACTCCGCTACATTACTCGCTGCAACGATCAACCTTATTGGTGCCGCTGCGGCTCATGTTTTGAGTTCCACTCGAAAGAAACTTCGCTTCTTATTCATAGTGTCGGCTAAAGCAGTGCCGAAGTCGATACGTGATCATTTAATTCAATTGCACCGTTCAATACTCCACTGGATTCAGGTCAATGGAAGATGCAGTATGTACAGAAAACGTGCTTTGTTTAAGCCAAAGATGACTCTTGTTTAAGTAATCATGGATTAGTGGAAAATCCGCTTCTTTAACTATTTTGAATCAGTTTTTTTCATATAAGCAGCTACATGGAATTTACAGAATAATAGCTATGCATTTACAGCACCGTCGGTAAACATTCGCTAAAACGCGGCCGGCGGCGGATTAATCCGCCGTTTCCGCCGCTTCGCCATAATTTCCTTTAAAGTCGATTATATCCAATGAAATGCACACAGTTAGAATCAGAACAACATGATCCACCCAATGGCGTAAAGATCTTCACAAGGTTCTAAAATTTTTGAGTCCGAGATGACCTAAATTAGGCGAGCTCGTAATTACCTTGACCTGACCCATACTCGCTCCTGAGTCTCGCCCAATTATACCCTGTGGCAGGAGTAGACCTACCCAGTAGAATTTTTTAAATTTTAAAATGGTATCAAGAATGTATTTTATGCCAATTTTAGGTTTTGCCTCATCATGGCGATCTATTTGATATCAAATTTGCCTACTCTGGCTCCATGTACATCATTCCATGCATTCTCAACTGCCGGTTTCATTTTTGTTGATTAGTTGCGAGCGCATCACTTTTGTTCTACGGCCAATTTTTGCTGAAATTCTCGATTGTGAGGCGTGGATTCCAAATGTGGGTTTTAGGCTTACCTTGATCAAAAGTGAGACAGTTACCAGCCGCCAAGTCGGCAGTGCATCAGGGTTACAAGGAGACACGTCCTTCAAAGGCTACTTCACTAGATCTGTGTCTCCACGCGGTGAATCAGTATGAGAACTGGATATGTAGTCAGACACCATGCAGAGATGCTGTCTCACAAAAACGACGGAGCTCGCAACTCACGTCTCGGAGTTTCACTCCCTCAAAAATCCAGTTTCCTTCAAATCCAACTTTGAGATTTGACACTGATGTCTGTCCATACCCCGTAGAAGAGTTCCCATCATTTAGCAAAGCCTATATTTGCAATATCTTTCGAAAATTTTTTCACTCGACCTTAAGCTAATTTATTACTTGAGACAAGCCCGATACTAGAGCTGAGACTGTTGCCGTAATTGCAGTGACCTGACCTGCCAAACCTAGCATGTCCTTTGGAAATACAATCTCTCCTCTCACAATTCACACTAACCCAATGCAGGGTCAGGCTTGAGGTTGAGAATCGAGGGTGTCGTACCGTGACGTCTTTTTCTGAAGGGGGGGGGGGGCGTCGTACTCTCTCTTCGTTTTGAGGAGTTCGTACGTATTTTTTCGTAGCTTCCTGTTTACCTTAAAGATTGCAATTTTTTTATTTTCCGCAGTCCTCAAATCAGTGCGGTCCACTTCAATTTTCGCAGATTCCATCAAGATGTTATGGACACAAAGCATTTTTCTACCTGAAGGAGCGACATGTGCATGTGAAATTGTACTCTATAAGATATCAAGTGTCAATTAATAGTGATCGCTCACGTGCTTTCCTTACAAATATTATTTGATTTTCTGTCTTGTTTTTCTCTTCACACAGTAAAGAAACAAGCTTCGAGCTTTGAAAAAATTTGGGGAACCATCTACAAAATTGTTGTGGTTCATGAAAATAAAATTATTTTCTACCTAAACCAGACAATATATGCAACTGAAATTTTGCCTTGAATAGACTCAAGTTTTGCACGATATACAGCGAAAAAATCATGGATTTTTCAAGCGACCTTCAATGGGGTCTCGATTTTCCTATTTCAAAAAAGTGTCCGAATAAAAGAACCCCACTGATCACACAGAATATCACTGCATAATAACTCGATCTTTTAATGCTCATCGCTTTAAATTTTTTTCTTCGAACAGGAGAAAACTCTTTCCGTCCTTCGAATAGGACCTCCAAAGTCAGAGATGGCTACTGTTTACACTTGAACTGTCGTAAGTCGGAGAGCCTTTGGAAAGGCTCGATTTTTGATCGATTTATGTCGAAAATCGACCAAAAGTGGAACCGAAGGTCGTAGCGGAGAAGCTTTTTCTTTTGTTAGGGCTTGAATTTTTATGAGGTACAATCTCGTTTTCTGGTGTTGTTTCCTACGGATGGAAGACAATTTTTCCCGTGGCAAGTCAACCCTTTGTCGGTTTAGTAAAATTTTTGTAAGCAAAACACTTAAGTCATCATCAATCGATATTTTAAAGAGTACAAATGGTTAGTGGAAGTTGTGAGAGGAGAGATTGTATTTCCAAAGGACATGCTAGGTGGGGCAGGTCAGGTCACTGCAATTACGGCGACAGTCTCAGCTCTAGTATCGGGCTTGTCTCAAGTAATAAATTAGCTTAAGGTCGAGTGAAAAAATTTTCGAAAGATATTGCAAATATAGGCTTTGCTAAATGGTAGAAACTCTTCTACGGGGTATGGACAGACATCAGTGTCAAATCTCAAAGTTGGATTTGAAGGAAACTGGATTTTTGAGGGAGTGAAACTCCGAGACGTGAGTTGCGAGCTCCGTCGTTTTTGTGAGACAGCATCTTTGCATGGTGTCTGACTACATATCCAGCTCTCATACTGATTCACCGCGTGGAGACACAGATCTACACGAGTGAAGTAGCCTTTGAAGGACGTGTCCCCTTGTAACCCTGATGCACTGCCGACTTGGCGGCTGGTAACTGTCTTACTTTTGATCAAGGTAAGCCTAAAACCCACATTTGGAATCCACGCCTCACAATCGAGAATTTCAGCAAAAATTGGCCGTAGAACAAAAGTGATGCGCTCGCAACTAATCAGGGAAAATGAAGAAAAAAATCCGGCAGTTGAGAATGCATGGAATGATGTACATAGAGCCAGAGTAGGCAAATTTGATATCAAATAGATCGCCATGATGAGGCAAAACCTAAAATTGGCATAAAATACATTCTTGATACCATTTTAAAATTAAAAAAATTCTACTGGGTAGGTCTACTCCTGCCACAGGGTATAATTAGGCGAGACTCAGGAGCGAGTACGGGTCAGGTCAAGGTAATTACGAGCTCGCCTAATTTAGGTCATCTCGGACTCAAAAATTTTAGACCCTTGTGAAGATCTTTACGCCATTGGGTGGATCATGTTGTTCTGATTCTAACAGTGTGCATTTCATTGGATATAATCGACTTTAAAGGAAATTATGGCGAAGCGGCGGAAACGGCGGATTAATCCGCCGCCGGCCGCGTTTTGGCGAATGTTTACCGACGGTACTGTATTTTAGGAAGCAAATGTAGAGGTGGTGACAACAACGGAAAATAGTTGTAGTAACAACAATAATATTAATACCTGACTGCTCAGCTTCCTCGTTGTCGACCTTTCCTTCTGTGCTAAGTGCAGCAAAACCGTAGGTGATGTGCGGCCTCTCCACCTCTTTGTGATCCCTTAAACAAGCGAATTCACACAAATCACTTCAGCAAACGGGCGATTTCTAGCATGAACTAACAGGAAGCGATTGTCGTATGCACCTCAATTCCACATTCCTGTTCGGTTCCGTCCAGATTCAACCAGGCCTTCCACCTGTCGAACCCCCAGGGTAGGTAAATCGGTAGCAAATTTGTCTACGAAGGATATTATAAAACCTTGGCCACCGCAACCTCTTTCACTGGCCAAATATGCATACAAGTTGGTTCCGCGATAATCCGTAGGAGTGCAGCGCATTCCGTAAAAAATGACTAGGACCGACCTTTAACCTGTACGTGAAAGGGAGGTGGGAAGCCTGCTACGTTTCCCACACTTACACCCAATAATGTGAAAAGTTAAAAAAATCAGAGTAAATGTCGGCACTGACCTCTTTCTGACGTGCGCACTTCTCTAAGAAGTCAAGAGTGTGGTTCACATCAGAGAGACGAAGAGCAGGCCAATGTAGGCCTCTAGAGCAAACTGCGCTGGTCAGCGGATGGCAAGTGGGTGCTTTACACTATAGTTGTGCTCTCGCGAAATTTTCGAATATTCGAATGATTTCGAATACCCGCAATTTTCGAGTATCCGAATTTCGAATACATTCGAAAAACGCGATTTTTTGAACATTCGAATTTGAATACTCTCGAAAAACATGCTTTTTTGAATGTTCGAATTCGAAATTCGAATGATCGAATTCGAATGGAGAAACGCAACTGACCTTTCCATAATTTAGTAGCAGCATATATGAATTCATCGGCATCCTCAGAAATCATATTCGTAATCACAAAACCGAGAAAGTAGAGTTAGGTTTTAGTCCATATTATTTGATCCTCGACATGTGGGAAGCCTAGATCAACCTCTGAATTCCTTGACTGCCTTAAAAACGATGATTTTTCTCATTTTTTAAAATTATTTCTCCAACTATTCTTCCTCGTGCTGGTAATGACAAACAAAAGGTTTGCAATCTATTTGATCCATGAGATCTAATCCCTTTATTGCAAACAACAAACCTCTGGTCACTCAGAAAGGGTCAATTTTGGTATTTGGTCGTTTACTACTTGCTAAAGATATCATCCATAAAGCAAGCTTTTGGAAGGATTGCTAGTGTCACTTGAAGGACAAGTGGCGTTCCTTCCCATTGATGCGGCAACTTGGGGTATCGGATCGTTACGTTTATGGTTGAACGATTATTACACGTTCAGTGTTCAGCCTAAATTGGCTTCTAAGCGTAACGGAAAAATGTACTGACGATTTGGTGGAGGTTCCATGGCGTTGGTCCAGCACTGTGTATTTTGTGGATGGTGCCGTCAACCGTCTGTGAACGAAGAGAGATTCCCCGGATTTTACGTTCACTCATCGCCAGGTTCGATGTAGAACCTCACTATCATGCCATGACTTTGAACTATGCAAGTTTCTTGTTTCTAGACAAATTGTTCTGATGAGAGTTTGAGACTAAGCGATCATTGCGACGACGTGGGGAAACGTGGCAGTCCTGCGAAACCAGACGCGAAATGTGCTGTGTGCTAGCACATATAAAGTCAGCCAAGATTCGTTAATGTCAAGGGCACATAATAAAACTATTAGCGCATTGTGAGGTTGTTTTGAGTTCTCTGGTTCCAATCGGCGAGGTTCTTAAGTGCTCCCTTATGCTTTCGATATTAAGCTTGATTAATACCCAGACCAGCCAAAACTCCTATTTCTACGGGCACGATAAATTTCTGCGAGACTCATTTGAGAAAAGCAATAGCATATTCTCGCTAAGATGTTGAGCAAATACTTATTCTTAAAGATTGCTCAGTAGACTTTTCGTCGTAACCCTATTTTTCCAGATCCTGGAAAAGAAAAGAGAACTTGGAAAATACTTCTCTAGATCGTTTGGCGATAATAGGTTGAGGGAGGGAGTCATCAAAGCATGCCGTTGCGTGCAGGCGTGGGGAATAGCTACATACAGCGAATGTAAATGCAGTCATCCTCGTTTCGATTACGGATTCTCGTCTTTTTTGTTTTCGTATTGGGCAAAATAGAGAACTCCAGGATGAAGGCAATTTTAACCGGGTGCCCTAGTGGGCCCACACCTCGAAGTCCCTTCCCCTGCCCAATTCAGTGCTATAGCATTGTTTGTTCCTCTTCTTTACTGTCGGTTTGTCTTCTCCTTATTTTCGTGTTAGCTACACTTTTTGTAAGGTGACCTCCCCTTCCAAACCTATTTGCACCGATCGCTTCCAGCTACAGTAGTTTCAAAAGTTGGTGGCAAACGAGTAAGCGGGCGTAGTGTGGTGAACGCAATTACACAATAACGCCTATTTCTTGTCAGTCAGTCAATCAGCCAACACAGACACTAGCTAATGGCATATTACCCACATCATCGATCTGGCACTCAAAAGAAGTACAATAGCATGCCTTACCCTGATCTGAGGAATGTAGGAATCGTTCAATTCGAACACTAGTGCACAATGGGTTAATTACGTATCCCACATTTCATCCGTCGTCCCAGTCGCTCCCGTCGCCGGTGCGAAGCAGGCGACAAATGCGACGGGAGCGACAGCGACAGCGCTTGAGTATGAACATGAGTATGTATGTCATAAAGGGGGCAACGGAGATTGACTACTTCAGGAGTCAGTTGAATTTGTTTGCCACAGTATAAGTAGTATCGGTGAGACGACCAGTATATCAATTGATTTTCCACAGTTGTTACCCTGGAGATTAGACGGTTTGGAGCACGGGTTACATACTAAATGAGAAAGGATTACATAGTAAGACACCGTAGGATGTGATAGATCAATGCTTTGTAACCAGTGATGTGCGAAATTTCCGTTTCCGTGTTCAAAATTCTGGTTTCCGGCTACTTTGAGCTCTTCCGTTCCGTTCCGTCTTCCGCCTGTTTTCTGAACGGAAGGCGGAAACGGAAGTGAGCACACTAGTTCAACACTAGTTTCCTGTTGAACACAATCAGCTTATCAAGTAAAAAGAGTTCTCCTTGATATAATTGTGAGAGAAATACTGTTTAACAACTATAGTACTAACATTCTTAAAATTAGTTGGACTACCAAAAAAAGGTACTCAAAAATGGGATGGGCTGAGTGCAGGGCGAAATTAATGTGCCAGCAAAGGCTATGTATGCATTGTATGCTAAAAAAAAATGCATCCAACATTTGAATGATCATAAAATTCTTGATCCAATAGTTACATATCAGTGAGCTTCTAGGCCGTCCCAGGCTGAATATTCCTACGGAAGTGTGGACATACCATGACTAATTAGTCATCCAGTTATCATCTTAGATCCCAGAAAAAATTCTGAGTACTAGTTTTGGTGATTACAATGTAACTGGTAATGTTGATTATGCATGTGGTGTCATCTGTGGTGTCATCAGACCGTCCATGATGCCACAGGTTTCTAAAGATGTTGAGAGGAATGTCTTTTCTGGTCGGACATGATCTAGGTGACTGCCCCAGTTTTAGACTTCACCCGAGTGAGTTTTTAAATGCTGGCCTGTAAGTAACATAAAGTGGTTATGTCGGTTAAGTCTACTGTTCAAAAAATTGCAGCGACAAAAGTCAGCGAGAACCCGTCGCGGGAACTAGATATGGAAGCAGCGGAGAGACTGCATGCTGAAATAGTGAGAGATAGTAAAACAAGACCCTGAATTTGGTTTCGTTTATTGCTCTAGCCATAGCTAAAAGGTTATCATGACAATACTGTGAATTCATGCTTTGTTATGTTATGATGAGCATGAGCATTAATCTCTGGAAGATTCTGCTGCTCGCAAAATTCTGAGCAAGAAAAAGTGCCATCGAAGCCGCTTTTGACGCAGTTTCAGATGCACTTTTGGAAAAATGGCGAATATGGGTAATTTCCATTTCCGCGTTTCGTATTCCGGTTTCCGGCCATTTTTGAGCGTTTCCATTCCGCCTTTCATCTTCCGCTTTTTCCAGAAAAATGTCCGCACATCCCTGTTTGTAACTTGCTGTCTGAGGTAGATCATCATGTCTGTGTTTAAACTAAATTCTTAGCCGGATGGCAGGGGAAGGAGCACCAGGATGTGTCCCATCTTTACATAGGTGCGTTAGTTAAGCTGTACCGTAAGCAGCGCCACATCTCCCCGGTCTCAATATCAGACTGCTTGTTCATTTAGGCGTCTCCTTATAAGAATTCTATATAGTCGTTTCGTAGACCCTGATTGTGCAACAATGCTTCCACATCATTTCAACATAGATATACGGGTACACCAATCCGAGCTTAGCAGCTTAGCTTTCGAATAAGACTTTTCGAATATTCGAATATTGGTGCCTTTCTGCTCCGTTTCAAATGGTTTCGAATACCCGCGATTTTCAAGCATTCGAATTGCGAATATATTCGAAAATTCGAATACTCAAATTCGAATGAAAATCATTCGAATACCTATTCAAATAGGTCATTCGAGTACAACTACATATAGTCTACACCCAAGCATTCCAAGGCTTTGCTTAACCGCATGTAATTGGGCCGGGTGCACCCTGTGACTGCTCTACACGTCTTGAAACATCATGATATGCTGGACAGGAGCTAAATTGAGCAGAGATGCCTTTGGAGGACGATCTCGAACAAATGAAGATGAAAATGGCGTTTTGCGGCAGTTACCTGAAGCTCTCGTACGGTCGAATGGTCACCCTGCGTTCGGATGCTTGCCGAGGAACGCTGAAACGCTTATTCCAGTCTCTCTTAGGAGGGTCAAGCTCGGCTGGTGGCGCCTCCTCGGCTGTGGTCGGAGACAACCCGACGGTCATCTGAAGCTACAAGCGGTTAGTTAGCGTATGCATTGCACGATAACACGTGAACTCAGGAGCGAAATCACGAAAAGCACTGGAAGAACTGGAGAAGAACGAACGCTAGTTATCCTCTGCTCTTCCCCAATTGGAATTGAGCACGCCTTGCTGGTCTAATAAGGAGACAATAAGATGACAAGCGCTCCTGAATCTTGAAGAAGAAAGTGTGATTTGCAACAACAAAATCAATTCAGACCCAGTGCGTTCTCACACCTGACAAATGCCGTGGGGAGATTTCTTCATTCCGTGCATGTCATCTTCGAGGAAAGGACAGCGTTACGAATTATAAACAGGTGTGTGCTGCTAAATGTTTTCCCACTAACACTGCCATTTAATTAAAAGATAGACATCAGACCCATGTTGTTTGTTGCAAAAAATAGGCATTCAGCAGCTGTTGTTGAGCTGATTGGGCTCAACAACAGCTGCTGAAATTTCTTTTATGTGAAGCTTACATACTATCCAACATATTCAAGCTATGATCTACCTAATCCGGCAAACCCAAAAACTCATCAAGATTTGGCAGCATGGATCGATAATGGTGGAAAAGTCGAAACGGGAGAGAAATGAGAGACTCGTTGGCCATGCAGCCGAGTGCATTGTCTCTGTAGGGCATGTCAGGTCAGCGCAATTATGACAGAAGGGGGCTCTACATCAGTGCTCGATCTGCTGCGTCAAAATGTTGGCGTCCGAACTGGTTGAAAAATGTGAGCGAAAAATCGCACAATTATAATGCTGGGCTTTCCAGCTTTCATTCTGCGAAGACTCAGCATGAAACGTTGTTATAACGCAGTCACACTTTTGTAGGAAGTCGTCATTTTAACCGGTTGAAATTGTGCCGCCTGATCACCAGGCTTCTCGATATTTGATAACTAAAATCTCTACATTGTGTTTGGTAAGTCAACGTATTTTTAGACTAACTCGTTCGCTTAGGAGATAGATATTCGCAGCCGAAGAGTGCTGTTTACCAAATATTGTCTTGCAGTTTGAGAGCTGCAAGAAGCACCCAACTTCCCAAAATAAACTCGCCACGTAAATTTCCTATGTCGTTTACCTTCTTTAAGCATAAGTAGATGGCAAGCTACAATCACAGGTTTTAGATTGAGAATTCTTCCGTTGAAAAAACGAAATCGGTTGAAGTTCAAAGTGAGCATCTTCCTGCCAAATTTGGTACCAAAAGAATTGTCGCAACCAGGGGAAGACCGTCAATGGCAGAAAAATAAAATTTAATTAGGTTTAAGAATTTTAAAATTCGACTGGGCAGCACCACTTGTGCCTGGGGACATAATTAAGCGAGACTCGGCGACGGTTTTGAGGTCAGGTCACAGTGATTAAGACCCCCTTAATTACGGCACTGGTTTTCAGGCTTCCACATATTTTTGAATGACGATCGCATGCCCAGTGGTAGATAGGATGATGCTAGGCGCCTCTGTAAATTTTGGTGAGAAAGTCTTTACTTTGGACAAAGTTATCATGATGCGACGCAAAAAACGCGTTTTTGCGTCGCAAACGTCGTTTGGTTGAATGTTTAGCGGCGGTACTGTACAACTTGGGTTGATCCTAACAACTCAGTGGCCGCATCGAAGCTTCAAGGCGCAAGTCACAATGTCCATATTCTTGCTCAGCACAATACTGACTTTGCTCAGCAGTGAGCGAGATGTTGACAAAAATTTCAGTTTCCTGCTTTTACCATTTCTTCCTATTCAATTGCGCGACGTAACATGAACACTGCTTTTCTAATAGATTTCACCGACGACTCATTAGAAATCGAGCTAATTGCGTTGCTTTCAAGCTTCTCCCTCTCGAATGAAAATTTGCTCAACATCGATGTCTCAGCCGTTACCTGCTTGTAAACGTATCTGCAGCGCAGTTCCTTAAATTAACATCCCACCGTAAAGGCTTCCTTCTTTCGTGGCCCCATTCTATAAGTGCGTGCTATTGCGAATCGGGCGCAAACTCTGTTGCCCACCTTTTCCATTCTATGTACTATTAACAAGATTAGATGGGACCAAAGGTTTCCGCCGTCTCTGCCGACTTGAATGCTTCACGTTTGACTGATCGTGAGTCTTACACACCACGAATTAGTAGGAGTTTCTGTTTTCCTTATACAAAAACACGCAGTTTTAAACACAAACAAAATGTGCCACGTTCACGTCAAATCGGACACTTGTTCTGATATTACTCGTATTTGGGCGTGTTTGGCACAGTCCTAGGATGTGCCGGCTGTCGCGCGCACCTGATTCCAGGTTCCTGGTTTGAACTTTCCGCCCTAGGCGACTAATCCTTCCATCTGTCCGGGGTCGGTGAATTGGTACCAGACTTGTCTGGGAAGGATACAGCGCTGAGTTGTTCATCGGCTCACCACAGCAATTCATTGTATGGAAATTCATTGTATGTATGTATGGTTGCAAGGAGCTCGGAAAGGTACCCTTTTGTGTGCCTTTCATATCGGACGATGTGAGTGCTGAGATACGAAAGTGTCTGGACACGGCTGGTCTTCAAGACATGGTGAGGGTCATTGATGTCCATCCTAGGTCCTTGAAGGGACAGCTTCTTCGGAACCGCATCTACGACAGGACCTACTTAACTCCATCCGTACTTTGCCCTAATGGGAAAGAGGGGGATTGTATGACATCTGCTGTGGTTTACCTTATGTCATGCAATGAATGTGTGGAGGAATACATAGGGGAAACGGGTATGAGGGTTAAGGAGCATTTGGATGGCCTTAGAAAGGCGACTTCCTGACTCCTTGAGAGGAATACAGAGTCCGCTGCCATGCAGGCGTGATGCTGCAGCTTCCACATCCATCTCGGCCCGAGAAAGTGGCATCTCACCACGCAGTACACTCGAGGCGCTCTGGATCACAGCTAGGAATCCTGAGGTCAACTGGAAGGAAGAGCGTCTAACGATAACCCAAGAGCTAACGTCCTTCTTAGATCTCTGCAGGTTTCGATCTTCTTGATCTGAGCTGCTGGTGTATTTAAGTCGGGTGGTCCCAGGCTGAATCTCATTCACCCTCGTTGCTTCCAGCTACGGGTGAGCGGTGGTCCTTGAGGGCAATCACCTGTCAGGTCAGTCGTCCTCTGCAACTCCCATCTCTGATCCCGTCTTTATTTTCTCTAAGAAGGTTACCCTGTAGGACGAAATGATGTTTGGGCGAATGGCGTTGTGAATATTCCCGACTCTTCCAGGCTCCGAAGAAGACAATGCCGAAACGTCAGCCGAATAAAGATGTTAACAATTTTGGTCGATAGCTTATCCAGAACTGGACAACGTCATGCCAAGATTTATGGAAAGTTGAACCTGGGTGAGATCATGGTTGTAAATCCACTTAGTTCTATATTGAGCGACCGCCTTACAAACACTAAAATCAGAACCGAGTCGTCTACCTGAGCTAGGACAAGCTTTAATAGTCCTCAATCGTCTGACACCAACATAGGAGCTTGCTGTTTTGAAATTATTGCAACAGCTGCTGCGGAGTGGTGTCTTTTCGCAACGAACTAACAAACAACAGCTGCAACCCCTAAAGGCTATGCGAAATTTGCAAAGTAATTTGAAGGCGTGCTCAATTTTCTTGCAGTATTAAATGAAGAATGAATCCCTTAATAGAAGAAATATGCAAAAGAAAAGCTCAATTAATCTAGAAGTGTAGCCACTTCAAACTAATCGAGAGATAAGGTAAACCCACGAAATGAGCGAGAGTACTCCGAAGGAAAATTTGATCGAAGCCGTGACATCAAGGACAACTGGAGAGACCATCGGCACTCGTCAAGGTACGTTTTCCCTCAGTTAAAAACAACTTCGGTAGCTCCCAGTTGTTTACCACTTGCGCGGCAGAGCGGGGAACGCGTTCTGTGAATGACAAGGTGTTTTTGGTGCAGTCTATTAATATTCAGTAGTCTGTAGCGGTATGGTAATGGCAGTGGCACGCGGCGCACACAAATCCAGAGGGTCGTTTGCCTGCAATCGAATTGCCAGTGATTTCGCGTCTGCTGCTGTGTTCTCCGTGACCGATGCAGAAAAATGAGCGCTTTCGCATGCGGCATATCTAGCAACAGTCGAAGAACTGGCGGCCAATCTCAGTCCTCATCAATTCCATCTGCATGGAGTGCTATAGGGCAGCAGCCAGCAGGATAAACCTGCACTACTAGCTGACGGGGACAAGACTGTATGTCTAGAATGTGCCGCTTATATATATATATATATATATATATATATATATATATATCTTTGTAGGATATATATATATATATATATATATCCTACAAAGAAGAGCATGAAGCGCAGCCGAGGCGAACAGCGAATAAGTATGGAAGCTGCATCCCGAAGAGCGTCTTCAATAAAAGAGGTCTCTTTTTTGTGGTTTATAACCCTAAGTCTTATGCTTTTAACCTTTTACTGGTTACCTACGGGCGCGTGTAGGGCAGTCGGAGGAGGCGCCGGTTGTTGCGTGCACCCGATACCAGGTTCCTGGTTCGGATCTCCTGCACAGGCCAACCAAGCCTTCCATCCCTCCGGGGTCGGTGAATTGGTACCAGACTTGTCTGGGAAGGATAGAGCGCTGACTTGTTCATCGGCTGGCCACCGCAAGTCATTTTATGGCCAAATAAGCATTCAAATCGCCTCCACGACATCCCGTAGAAGTAGAATGCGTGGCGTATCCCAAAAGGGATTGACTAACGCCGTCCTTTATCCTTTATCATTTTACTGGCTACCTCCTTTCCCAAGTCGTCCAATTCATGCATTATTCTATTTTTGCGCTACTTTTGCAATTGTGATGTAGGGAGCGTGTAGCGCAGTCGGAGAAGGTCCGGCTATCGCGTGCACTTCAGGTTGCAGAAGCTGGAACAACGGCTGTATAAACTACTCTCTTTAAGCAATTGAGTGTGGGGCTGATAGAAAAGTCGAATATAGCCTCCACTTGATAGAAATATATGCAGCAGAAACAATTTTTCTATCATTTTGTCTTTGACAAAGCTCAAAATCGGCACCCAGAATTGAGAGGACGTGGAGACACTCATTATAGCGCCTCTCCCTGGTCTTCAGGTCTGATACAGTACCGCGCATGTCTTTTGGTCAATTCCCGAAAAAGCCGCTTCGGAGCGTTCCAAAGCGGCTTTTTTAAATAACTTTCTTTAAAGTCAAGCACTTGTGAAAAGAAACATATATTTGAGCTCAGCAGGCCAAGCTCTATCTCTTGACGTATAAATCAATGGAGTTGAACAAGGCATATAGGCCGGACATAATCAATCGAGTGGGCGCGAGAGCCTGTAGAGTGAGTTTGGGGAATTTTATTGAAATTCCCAGCCGCCCTACTCAGAAATTGCCTTAAGACTGTCCAGCTTGCCTTTAGAGTGCGCCGTGAACAATGCATATAGAATCGAGCCTATCAATCGAGTATGCGCGACCACTCGCAGAGTGAGGTCGAATGGGCGCGAGAACCTGTAGAGTGACCGTTTGAGAAGTTTTATCGAAATTTCCAGCCGTTCTACTTATTAAATGCTTCTAGCCTGTCCAGCTTGCCTTTGGAGTGCGTCGTAAACAATGCATATAGAATCGAACCTATCAATCGAGTGGGCGCGACCACTCGCAGAGTGAGGTCGAATGGGCGCGAGAGCCTGTAGAGTGACCGTTTCGGGAGTTTTATCGGAAATTCCCAGCCGCCCTACTTAGAAATTGCCTTAAGACTGTCCAGCTTGCCTTTAGAGTGCGCCGTGAACAATGCATATAGAATCGAGCCTATCAATCGAGTGGGCGCGACCACTCGCAGAGTGAGGTCGAATGGGCGCGAGAACCTGTAGAGTGACCGTTTCGGGGGTTTTAGCGAAATTCCCAGTCGTTCTACTTAGGAAATGCTTCTAGCCTGTCCAGCTTGCCTTTGGAGTGCGCCGTGAACAATGCATATAGAATCGAAACTATCAATCGAGTGGGCGCGACTACTCGCAGAGTGAGGTCGAGTGGGCGCGAGAGCCTGTAGAGTGAGTTTGGGGAATTTTATTGAAATTCCCAGCCGCCCTACTCAGAAATTGCCTTAAGACTGTCCAGCTTGCCTTTAGAGTGCGCCGTGAACAATGCATATAGAATCGAGCCTATCAATCGAGTATGCGCGACCACTCGCAGAGTGAGGTCGAATGGGCGCGAGAACCTGTAGAGTGACCGTTTGAGAAGTTTTATCGAAATTTCCAGCCGTTCTACTTATTAAATGCTTCTAGCCTGTCCAGCTTGCCTTTGGAGTGCGTCGTAAACAATGCATATAGAATCGAACCTATCAATCGAGTGGGCGCGACCACTCGCAGAGTGAGGTCGAATGGGCGCGAGAGCCTGTAGAGTGACCGTTTCGGGAGTTTTATCGGAAATTCCCAGCCGCCCTACTTAGAAATTGCCTTAAGACTGTCCAGCTTGCCTTTAGAGTGCGCCGTGAACAATGCATATAGAATCGAGCCTATCAATCGAGTGGGCGCGACCACTCGCAGAGTGAGGTCGAATGGGCGCGAGAACCTGTAGAGTGACCGTTTCGGGGGTTTTAGCGAAATTCCCAGTCGTTCTACTTAGGAAATGCTTCTAGCCTGTCCAGCTTGCCTTTGGAGTGCGCCGTGAACAATGCATATAGAATCGAAACTATCAATCGAGTGGGCGCGACTACTCGCAGAGTGAGGTCGAGTGGGCCCGAGAACCTGTAGAGTGACCGTTTCGGGGGTTTTAGCGAAATTCCCAGCCGCCCTACTTAGAAATTGCCTTAAGACTGTCCAGCTTGCCTTTAGAGTGCGCCGTGAACAATGCATATAGAATCGAGCCTATCAATCGAGTGGGCGCGACCACTCGCAGAGTGAGGTCGAATGGGCGCGAGAACCTGTAGAGTGACCGTTTCGGGGGTTTTAGCGAAATTCCCAGTCGTTCTACTTAGGAAATGCTTCTAGCCTGTCCAGCTTGCCTTTGGAGTGCGCCGTGAACAATGCATATAGAATCGAAACTATCAATCGAGTGGGCGCGACTACTCGCAGAGTGAGGTCGAGTGGGCCCGAGAACCTGTAGAGTGACCGTTTCGGGGGTTTTAGCGAAATTCCCAGTCGTTCTACTTATTAAATGCTTCTAGCCTGTCCAGCTTCCCTTTGGAGTGCGTCGTAAACAATGCATATAGAATCGAACCTATCAATCGAGTGGGCGCGACCACTCGCAGAGTGAGGTCGAATGGGCCCGAGAACCTGTAGAGTGACCGTTTCGGGGGTTTTAGCGAAATTCCCAGTCGTTCTACTTAGGAAATGCTTCTAGCCTGTCCAGCTTGCCTTTGGAGTGCGCCGTGAACAATGCATATAGAATCGAAACTATCAATCGAGTGGGCGCGACTACTCGCAGAGTGAGGTCGAGTGGGCCCGAGAACCTGTAGAGTGACCGTTTCGGGGGTTTTAGCGAAATTCCCAGCCGCCCTACTTAGAAATTGCCTTAAGACTGTCCAGCTTGCCTTTAGAGTGCGCCGTGAACAATGCATATAGAATCGAGCCTATCAATCGAGTGGGCGCGACCACTCGCAGAGTGAGGTCGAATGGGCGCGAGAACCTGTAGAGTGACCGTTTCGGGGGTTTTAGCGAAATTCCCAGTCGTTCTACTTAGGAAATGCTTCTAGCCTGTCCAGCTTGCCTTTGGAGTGCGCCGTGAACAATGCATATAGAATCGAAACTATCAATCGAGTGGGCGCGACTACTCGCAGAGTGAGGTCGAGTGGGCCCGAGAACCTGTAGAGTGACCGTTTCGGGGGTTTTAGCGAAATTCCCAGTCGTTCTACTTATTAAATGCTTCTAGCCTGTCCAGCTTCCCTTTGGAGTGCGTCGTAAACAATGCATATAGAATCGAACCTATCAATCGAGTGGGCGCGACCACTCGCAGAGTGAGGTCGAATGGGCGCGAGAACCTGTAGAGTGACCGTTTCGGGGGTTTTAGCGAAATTCCCAGTCGTTCTACTTAGGAAATGCTTCTAGCCTGTCCAGCTTGCCTTTGGAGTGCGCCGTGAACAATGCATATAGAATCGAAACTATCAATCGAGTGGGCGCGACTACTCGCAGAGTGAGGTCGAGTGG
>OX375865.1:40945307-41039048 GCA_947359475.1 Heligmosomoides polygyrus bakeri | reverse complement strand
GTTAGCTCGCCGCGTCTTCTCGCAGTGGTCCACCGAAATCGGAAAAAAATGCGTGACGCAAGCCTCACCTGCATATTCGCACCGCTGTAACATTGCCTTCTCCTAAGCTAAGCCATTCTAGTTCAGAGTGCTAATAGAGCGTTTGACTGCCTGCAAGATTCCCAAGTCGCAGCCGAAACGGTTCCAAACTGACAGAGCTATTGCGCTCCGAACACGCCCGCGCGTGCAATTTAGCGCAACAACGTCAGACGCTCTCCGCACTGTTTCTCGCCAGATTACAGTTTTCCCACTCTAAATGATACCGTTCCATTCAGCATGAAAAGCTCTATCCAATGGTATCAAGCATGGCCCAACTCGAAGACATCGATTTTTCGATGACGTCATCGTCCTTCCGCCGCGGCGTCGTCCTCGATGCGAAACAGTCAAAAATTGATGTTTCCAAAATTGATACCGTTCGATAGCGCTTTTCATGCTGAACGGAACGTGCCATTGCAAATGTCGAAGACTCAAATCTGGGCGAGTAGGAGCGCAAGAAACTCTAACCGCTAGCTTTCGCCTCTCTAAAACGGCAGCTGAAGCTAAGGCAGTCTAGGCAGCTGAGCAGCTATAAGCACGTCGTCGTAAAGTACCTCAGGCGATCTGTTTGCCGACGCATTTTAAGTCCGTTAGCTTGCCGCGTCTTCTCGCAGTGGTCCACGGAATTCGGAAAAAATGCTTCACACAAGCCTCACCTGCATTTTCGCACCCCTATAACATTGTACCCTCCTCAGCTAAACCGTTCTACTTTGGTGTCCTAACAGACCGTTTGACTGCTACAAAATCTACAAGACACAACCTGAAAGGTTCCAAATTGACAGAGCTATTGCGCTCCGAACACGCCCGCGCGTGCAACTTGCGAGCGGTCGCCCTCATTGAAAGGTTCGAATCTGTATGCATTGTTCACGGCGCACTCCAAAGGCCCTCTGGACAGCCTTAGAGCAACTCCTAACAAGGTCTGCTGCAAATTTCTGATAAAACTCCCCAAACTCTAAATCTACAAGCTGTCCCCCCCCTCGATTGAAAGGTTCGATCCTGTATGCATTGTTCATGGCGCACTCCAAAGGCTCGCTGGGGCAGATTGGAGCTAATCCTGTGTGTGGTGATTGGAAATTTCTAAGAACATTCTCCAAATGGTTCGAAATAGTCTTGAGGATTTCGCATTTCCCAGTAAGAGAAGATAGAAGTCGAGTGGACATGCACTCGCCCACCTGATTGATAGGTCTGATTTTGTGTGCATTGTGCACGGCGCACTCTTGGGGCATTCCTCCCATGACAGAGCACTGGCAACGTATGGCATGCTTGAGATACCCCGAAAGCGCGCATGCCCTGGGAAATAAGCTGCTATAATCGCAAAAGCCCGCTCTAGTCAATTTTGGACCACCCACGGCGAAAACATGGGTGCTCCGGTAAAGTTGTATACAAGTTTGTGTAGACCTCGAAGAGACGATCCGAATGGTGCCGACCTTTTTTCAAAGAACCTAAAACTGAAGGAGTTATGAGCATGCGACGCTTTGCGACGCTATTTTTGCGTTTTTTTCGCCCACTTTTGACCGTGCGGCGCGAGCGGTATTGTATCCACGTTTTTCCTGGCTCGTCCTTAGACTTGTGCTAGGTGAGTCCTTAAACGTACGCTAGAAAGCACTGATAGTTTGAGTCCTAAATTCCAGTGATGCGAACGAGGTCTTTCTTCCGCTTGCGGACAGTCGTTGCTGGATCCCGCCTAATATATCAACCAAACGGCGTAATTCGAGTATGAGAATGGGGTGAACTTACACGGCGGTAGACTTTCTGACAACCACGGCCTCCGGCTGTGAAACTTACAGTTCACTCTTACAGTCTCATCGAACAACATGGAATTGTTCTCCTACATCACCTTATAGAGTGATCAGTCATAGCTCCGCCAGTTCTACGGACTCACCTAGCACTCATCACTTCACAAAATAACTGCGCCGCATTTTTTTGGATACAGGTCTAGTTTCTCTTAAATCTTACGGAGGAGATTTAAGAAGCAGTGGAGGAGGAGCATGTATGGCAGAATTCCAGATCACAAGGCAAGCATTTCATAGGTGGCAACCCAATTCTTGGTTGTTATGGCTGGACGATCACAGTGGTGATCGTGTGTAGCGCGCCCGTAGCCGGCTAGTAGAAAGCCGATGACCACCCACGTAGGCGCGGTGGTAATCCGCCAAGGCAGGTCAAAGTAACGACCGGCGGGAAAACGGGGCGCATATAAGGCCGCTGCCGAGACCCTCAGGGGTCGTCGTCGCAGGTCGCCGCCGAGGAGTTCCAGCCGCCGCCAGCCTACCTCCATCGCCTCCAGCCGTCGTCGTCGTGTGGCCGTACTATTGGCTAATAAATCTGTAATATTCTGCTGCCTCCACGCACGCGGACGTGAGGCTCTCTGTTAGCACAGAGAGCATTAAGAACAGACCCCAGAGGTCCAACAGCAGTCAGAAGAGGCCCCAGAGGTCTAGTGAAGGTTGTATCCTCAGGGATACAACAGTGGCGATCAGGTGTGCCACTTCCCGCTACAGGAGCGGAAGTGAGGAAAGGACGCCTGAGCAAGACTTCGAGGAAGTCTGAGGCTCTAAGAAGGAAGCCTAAAGAGCAGGTGCTGAGTTGATCGGAGATGGATCCTCAGCTTGTCATGTCCATGTTCAAGGAGCTCATGGAGGAGCAAAGGAGAGTTGCTGAGAAGCAGCAAAAAGATATGTTGGACATGGTGCTCAGGCACGTGAGAGGAGCAGATATGTTGAGCACGACTGGTGAAACCATGTCAGTGCCAAATGCAATGGCTGCATTGAGTAATCGGATCGACAGGTTCGTGTTCGATCCTGATGTGGACTCATGCTTCTCGAAGTGGTACTTAAGGTACAGAGCAGTGTTTGTAGAGGATGGAAAGCAGCTACCAGAGAGCGCGAGAGCGAGGCTTCTCTGTGAGAAGCTTGATGCTGCATCCTTCGAGAAGTACCAGAGGCATGTCTTGCCTAAAGAAGTCTCGGAGATCGGTTTTGATGAAACCGTGAGCACGCTGAAGCAGCTGTTTGATGTGAAGACTTCAGAGTTCACGACCAGATACCAGTGTTTGAAGCTGGAAAAGAAAGAATGCGAGGATTACCTCACATATACTGGTCGTGTGAACGAAATGTGTGAGAAAGCGAAAATCCATGAGTTGGATTCGGACGGAATTAAGTGCCTTCTATGGATTTTTGGACTGAAGTCTCCAACGGAAGCCGAGATAAGGCAGAGACTCATTGCAGTCTTAGACAGGGAGTACAAGGCTGAAAGGAAAATGTCCCTGCAGGAGTTGCATATGGAGTGTGAGAACTTCTTGAGTCTAAAGAGGGACAGTGAAACAATCGCTGGCAATGTGAAGGCTGTTGACATGGTAGCCAAGGAAGGGAAGAAAGCAATTCAGTGTTGGAATTGCGAAGGGAACCACTACGCCAGGGCGTGTAAAGCGAAGTTGTGGTTCTGCAAGAACTGCAAGAAGACAGGGCACAAGGAGAAATTCTGCGATGTCGCGCAGCTGCGGAAAGATGCCGAGCTGAAGAGAACGGAACGGAGAAGCCGTCGTGTTAGCGACAACAGTAAAGCAGTAAAGCAGAATTCAGGACGACACGTGCGCACAGTCAAGATTTCGAGTGCGGAAGCTAGAGTGAATTCCACACGCGTGTATGTGGAAGCAGTCGTCAACGGTCACCCTGTAGAGTTCTTGCTCGACACTGGTTCGGATATAACGTTGATAAATGAGGGTGTTTGGAGGAAGATGGGCACTCCAACGCTCGAGAAGACGAACCTAGTGGTGAAGAATGCCAGTGGAACTCCAATGACGATTCGGGGAAAGCTGAGGTGCGAGTTCGAGATTAAGGGTGCGGTATCAGAAGGATACGCCTATGTGACACCTTACAACTCGCTAATGGGCCTCGAGTGGATTGAGAAGAATGAAGAAATGTCACATCATATGAGGATGATGGTGACAGAAGTGAAGTTGGAGGACAGTGCGAACTTTGGAGAGGAGTTGAAGAAGACCTATCCAGAAGTGTTTGAGGAAGGTCTAGGACACTGCACAAAGGAGAAAGCTGAGCTTCAGCTTGTTGATGGTGCGCGTCCAGTGTTCCGAAGTTGCAGACCAGTCGCACACGCTGCTGTTGAAGCTGTTGATAAGGAACTTGACAGGCTTGTGGAAATGGGTGTGATTACACCAGTGAGCCACAGTGAGTGGGCTGCACCTATAGTGTGTGTGAAAAAGCAGAATGGGAAGTTAAGAGTATGCGCAGACTTCTCAACTGGTCTGAACAAAGCGCTGCAGTCGTTTGATTATCCCTTGCCGGTGCCAGAGGATATATTCGCGTCCTTGAATGGCGGGACCGTGTTTTCACAGATCGACCTGTCAGATGCCTACTTGCAAGTGGAGTTGTCAGAAGAGGCGAAGAAGAAGGTCGTGATAAACACGCACAGAGGATTGTTTCAGTACAATCGGTTACCGTTTGGGATAAAGACTGCACCTGGAATTTTCCAGCAGATAATGAACAAGATGGTCTCTGGTTTGAGAGGTGTGACGTCATACCTGGATGACATCTTGGTCTGTGGAAGAACGGTACAGGAACACAAAGAAAACCTGCTAGCGTTGTTTGAGAGAATCGCTGAGTACGGTTTTAAGGTTCGATTAGAGAAATGTGCATTCTCAAAGCCAGAGATTCGGTACCTTGGTTTTATAGTAGACAAGGATGGCAGAAGACCGAATCCGGAGAAGATCCAAGCGATCAAGAGTATGGGTGAACCAAAGAATGTTGCTCAACTGAGAGCATTTCTCGGCATGGTAACGTACTACTCATCGTTTATGCCAACGATCAAAGAGCTTCGAGGACCGTTAGATGCCTTGATGAAGAAAGATGTGAAGTGGGAATGGAAGTCCCAGCAAGCCAAGGCATTCGAAAAGTTGAAGGCAGCACTGCATAGTGAGATGAATTTGGCTCACTATGATCCCAAGCAGAAGATAGTAGTTGCAGCTGATGCGTGCGACTATGGTATCGGATGCGTTATTTCGCATAGATACCCGGACGGTTCAGAAAAGCCAATAGCACATGCTTCAAGGTCGCTGTCATGCGCAGAGAAGAACTATTCCCAGATTGAGAAGGAAGCGCTGGGACTAGTATTTGCAGTGAAGAAGTTCCACAAGTATGTGTATGGCAGGAAGTTTCTGTTGCTGACAGATCATAAGCCGTTGTTAGCCATCTTTGGAGACAAGAAAGGAGTTCCAGTGTACTCCGCCAATCGTCTCATGAGGTGGGCTACGATACTGCTTGGTTATGACTTTGACATTGAATATGTCAACACGATGAAGTTTGGACAGGCAGATGGCTTGTCAAGGCTGATGCAGACACATCGAGCTGCTGACGAAGACGTGGTGATCGCAGCTATTGAAGGAGATGTGAGTTCAGTGCTGCAAGAATGCATCAGAAAGCTGCCAGTGACTCATGAAGATGTTGTGTCGTGTACGGAGCGAGATCCGTTGTTGAGAAAGATTATGGCATGTGTGAAAAGTGGAAGATGGCCAAAGGTGGACCCTAAGTTGGCACCTTTTCACAACAGAAGAGAGACATTGTCCGTGGTTGGGAAGTGTCTCATGACAGGAGAAAGAGTGGTGATTCCTTCAAAGTTGCAAGGAGACGTTTTGAAGGAACTGCACGTTGGTCATCCTGGGATCGTGCGAATGAAGAAGTTGGCCCGAAGTTATGTGTACTGGCCCAAGGTTGACAAGGACTGTGAAGACGTGGTACGCAGGTGTAGTAAGTGTCAGGAAAGTGCAAAGAATCCTGTGAAGGTACCACTAGAGACATGGCCAGCGCCTACCCGTGTTTGGCAGAGAGTTCATATAGATTTTGCTGGACCAATTCATGGTTCCTACTACATGGTGGTGGTAGACGCGTTCAGCAAATGGCCAGAAATGTTCGAGATGGCAAATATCTCTGCAGGACAAACCGTGAAGGCCATGAAAAATCTGTTTGCGAGGTATGGATTGCCGCAAACAATAGTTAGTGATAATGGCACACAGTTCGTGTCGGAACAGTTTAAAAGGATGTGCGAGGAAGGAGGAATTGAGCACATCAAGACTGCCCCCTATCACCCCCAGTCTAATGGACAGGCGGAGCGCTTTGTTGATACGCTTAAGCGAGGTATCAAAAAGCTTAAAGGGGAGGAGAGGCCAACAGAAGAGACGCTCAACGTGGTGCTTCAGGCGTACAGATCTACGCCAAACGCGTGCCTGAATGAGAGAACTCCGGCGGAAGTGTTTCTGGGGAGGAAGCTAAGGAGGCGTTTAAGCTTGCTGATTCCGATGGAAGAGGAATCAGAAGACCCGCTCGCGAAGGAAAGACGAGCTAAGATGAAACGGCAGTTCGACAAGAGGCATGGTGTGCTGCCCAAAGAGTTCGCTGTAGGCGATCACGTATACGTACAGAGATGGAAGGCACCACGATTTGTATGGACGAAAGGCAAGGTAGTGAAACGCCTTGGTGCCGTCAACTATGAGGTCGAAGTTGACGGAACAGCGATTCGCAAGCACGCGAATCAGATGCGACGTTGCGCCGAAGAGCGAACTTGTCAGGAGGAAAGCTCTGCGCTCAAAACGTTGCTCGATGTTCTTGAATTGGACGACGCATGGAGGACGGAACCTGCTTGCTCAACGACCGCGGGTTCAACCAATCAACGACGCGATGCGGACAGAGAACAACCACTACAACTACGACGTTCTACAAGGACCAGAAGACGAGTCCGACGCTATGGAGTAGACGACTTTTCTTAGTTAATTGTTGACTGTTGTAGTTTTCATAGACTTCGTTTGTTGATTAAGTTCTCGTTAAGTAGTAGAAAAATATTTCGCTGTAATTATTTTCCTACTAGGGGAGGTGTTATGGCTGGACGATCACAGTGGTGATCGTGTGTAGCGCGCCCGTAGCCGGCTAGTAGAAAGCCGATGACCACCCACGTAGGCGCGGTGGTAATCCGCCAAGGCAGGTCAAAGTAACGACCGGCGGGAAAACGGGGCGCATATAAGGCCGCTGCCGAGACCCTCAGGGGTCGTCGTCGCAGGTCGCCGCCGAGGAGTTCCAGCCGCCGCCAGCCTACCTCCATCGCCTCCAGCCGTCGTCGTCGTGTGGCCGTACTATTGGCTAATAAATCTGTAATATTCTGCTGCCTCCACGCACGCGGACGTGAGGCTCTCTGTTAGCACAGAGAGCATTAAGAACAGACCCCAGAGGTCCAACAGCAGTCAGAAGAGGCCCCAGAGGTCTAGTGAAGGTTGTATCCTCAGGGATACAACATTGGTAAAAGTGAGAAAGTTGTCAAGGGGGCTCTTACAACTAGGTAGAACTCTCAATAAAACCTAGCGCTGTCGTCTTATTAGTTACAACTACGATTTAAAAGTGTCCAACCACTTCTCACCACCATTCGTCTTCAACGTGTCTTGGACGCATTTCGGAACGAAACTCGAAGAAGGAAAAAGAAGACCTGAAGATGTTAAGAATGTTTGGGACCTTGTAGACTGTGACACAAGTACATTTACATAAATCCTCAAGCGAGAATGTTTCTAGAAAAGCAGCGGCTTCACATACTCTACAACGTCTAATCTACAACACTACCAGGTCAACGAGATTGTTTTCCGCGCAACATTACGTGTTTTGCTGATAGCGATCTCCTACATAGGCGTGATGTTGCGAAAGATCTTTGGGAAAGATTGAACACAACGTAGCAGGGTCCGTCGTTCATGGTGTGTCAGCTGCTTAAAGGCGAAGCACGTAGACGTACTGCAGAGTTCTCCTAATGAAAGTTCCTTACAGTCGCACGAAACTGCTGGCATCTGTGCTTCTGATTCGTTTGCAGACTTTAGGAACATGTCCGTTTGTAGCAAACCCAATACAGGGGCATCCAGAGCTGCACTCCTCCCTGCATTTTGCACCATACATACTTGCTCGAGCTATGATGGGCAACGGGCGCGACTGTAATGTCGTCGTCAAGACCGCAGTGCACTCAATGAACTCTCGAGTACTAGGGATTGAATACATCTCTTTGCGAACTATCGAGAAAGGCTCATACGCGAGGAAAACCTCTCAAGCTGCTTTGCGGGGCTACATGGAAACGAGCGATTTGTTACCAATGGAGCATGGAAAACGTCTGCCTGATGGACACTAAACGTTCGCGAATAGGACAGTTGAAACGGAGCCTCTTGGAAGGAGACAAGGTACGCTTTTTACTCTCAGCGACAGCCAAGATCATGAAGTGTTGTGCCGGAGAGTCTTTTAGCTACCACTCAACTTCTAAGCGGGATATCAGCACGACACTACGCCCTCCAATAAGCTCTTTTTGCTGCACAACACGCGTTTAATTTGAATTTACAGTGTTCCACTCACGACTTTTCACTTTCAACAAGTCCTAGAATCTAGGTGAAACATGTGTCGCGGTTTCGGCAGAAACTTCAGGCAGCATCAAAAGAGCAGCCTCCTATTGATCCAACTTTCCATTAGATCTGGAGGAACGAATGCGTCTGTGGCGAAACAAGGTATATTGCTTAAGCCAGTTCAAGTACACGAAAAGGGAATGACAATCAACAAGAGCGCACTGAGACTCTCCTCTAAGAAGGCAAAATTGTGTGATGTTTCCTACTCCAGAAAGAGCGCGATTAATGCTTCAAACGCGTCATTAATGCGTGGTGTTCAACTTTCCTTCGTCTTCTATTATAGAATAAAAAATGAAATGAAAATTGAAATAACTCCCAACTACTCAATCACTTTCGCTGGATCTGTGGATAAAGTATAAAGGACGGCGTTACTCCATCCCTTCTGGGATGCGCCAGCGCATTCTACTTCTACGGGATGTCGTGGAGGCGACATGAATGCGTATTTGGCCATACAATGACTTGCGGTGGCTAGCCGATGAACAAGTCAGCGCTTTGTCCTTCCCAGACAAGTCTGGTACCAATTCACCGACCCCGGAGGGATGGAAGGCTTGGTTGGCCTGGGCGGAAAATTCGAACCAGGAACCTGGTATCGGATGCACGCGACGGTCGCGCCTCCTCCGTATGCGCCACACGCGCCCTGGATCTATGACGCACAGAAAAATACAGAGTGCTCATACACCCTGTGACGTTTGTAGAAGCCGAAGTTGTGCTTATTAAAAGAAATCACCCAAATAACTAGGGGTCCTACATGTTGGCTGCAGTGAGTACTAAACCAGCGTCAGTCGAATGTACAAGTTGGTTTCCAACTCATCCAAGTTGGGAAGCGGCGTGTGGGGAAGCGTGTGGCGCTCTGCTTCTACGGAACCTCGTTCAGGGAGTTTGAATGCGTACTTCGCCTATGCAACGAATCGTGCCTGCCGGTGATGGGAGAGTTCGCATTCTGCCCTTTCCGGGCAAGTCATGCACTCGTCCTTACCAACCTCAAAGAAATAGAAGGATTGGTTAGCTTAGGGAGGGCAGGGAAATGATGTCATTTGTGGTGCGTGGTGCACCAGCAAGAGCCGGTTAATCCTAGTTGCAGATAAAACCTATAAATCGTTTAGGAAGGCACGGCAATCCAAATAAAAGAATAAAAGGAAAAAAGATAGCGTTAACAAATCCCTTAAAAAAATAAGAATACGAAACGCATCATAATTCCACGGGATGTCGTAGAGACAGTTTCGATGCGTTCTCAGCTTTACAATGGCCTGAGGTGGTGAGCAGATACATTAGGCTGTCGCAAAATTAATATCCGTTTCGAGATATATATATATATATATATATATATATATATATATATATAGAATAAGTTTTTTCACTCTAAACCATCCCTTCTTAGGAAAAGTCATACAAACCGTTCGGTAGGTTTTTTCCTGCTCCTTCAAAAAGCATGTGAGGATGTCGCCCTAATTTTTCTGGCCGACCTTTTCCAGGGCCCGCAAAATCCTGAGCCGACGCGATTATCGAGTGCTTTACGAATTTAAATTGGGCCATTCTGCTGCAGAGGCATCCCTTAACCTTAGCATCGCTTTTGGGACGGACTGTCCTTGCAAAGGAAGGGTGAGGCTCTGCTTCAAAAAATCGCTTCTGGCGATTTTGATCTCGAAGGAAGCGCATGTCGTCGCTTCACGATGAAGATTTGAGCAGAGCCGTCGAAGCAAATCCGAGGACGAATACACGTGCGTTAGCAGAGCAGCTTGGCGTGCATACTACGGTAGTGAAACATTTGGCGAGAATCGGCAAGGTGAAGAAGATGTCGAGGTGGGTGCCTCATGAGCTCACCGATGAGCAGCATATGGCTCGTTTCGACATTTGCTCCAACCTAAAATTCGCCTTAAAAATGAGCCTTTGTAAGCCGTATTACAACTGTAGATGAAGAACGGGTCCTTTACGACAGCAGGAAGCAGGGATTTGTCTGGGAAGATAAGGATGCTTCTTGAACAACCTTTCCTAAACCCGACCTTAACCCTAAAAAAGTTATGCCTACCTTGTCATGGTGTTTTAAAAGTGTAACACATTACAGCTTTTTGCAACCTAGTTACGCAGACACAGCAGAGTCTTACCGCTGTAATTTATACTAAATGTATGAGAAATTGCAAAAATTGTGGCCGCTTCTGTTGCAGAACAACGCAAGGCCGCACACCTCACAAATCACTCGGCGAAAATTGATCCAATCAGGTATCGAAATTCTCCCTTATCCACCAGTTTCTACCGGCTGAGTGGCGTTCTACCCCCCGCCCTTTAAACAGGGGCGTGGCAAATGTCTGCGTCTCCACTATCTCGTAAGGCAGCCACCGGACTCTCGAGCAAGCCCAGGTGTTGGGGTGGGAGGGCCAGGGAGACGAGGGGGTGGAACGCTCGACCCCCGTTTCTACCGACATCCCCTACTGACTATCACCTTTTCCGAGCTCTTGATTCTCATTTGCGTCAGAAACAATTCACTCATTTGGCCTGTTGAATGTGCCCTCCTTGATTTCGTTAAATTCCATCAGATTTTATCTTAAAGAATTAGATTCCTTACCTGCTCGTTGGCAAAAATTTATGGCGGATTTTAGGTCGATTAATAAAGTTGTATCTAAGCTGAATTATAGCGGTTTGAAGTAAGCGATCCGTTTCGGCGATTAATTCTGCGACACCCTACTACAAATTTGTGTTTCGTCCTTCGCAGACACGTCTGGTACCAATTTACCGAGTGAGATAAAATCGAAGGCTTGGTTGACTGATAGATATTAGGACCAAGAACCTTGGAGCAGAGAACACGCGATAGCGACGAATCGTCCGACTACGCTACCGCAGGCTTGGCTACCCAGTATGAAATTTTAAATAGATGCTTGAACTACTGCGACAAGCAAGCAGAAACTAGTCAGAAATTAAAGTTGAAGCTTCAAAAGCCTATTTTGACTACCTCGGGCGCGTGCCAGTTTAATAGGTTGTCCATATCACGACCCCATCGCACGATTACTGCCGTTCTTGCGCTATGGTCGTATTCTCCCAAGCCATCTCCCTAGGCCATCGGCGGACGTTTTTTCACTGCTTTCACTGTTCGAGTTAGAATAATCAAATCAAACGTGCTCCTTATACTTAGTATCCATAGATTAGTTCCCAGTCGAGCACACTTTCTATCGCTCCTATCCTATCCTTACCGCTCTTCGTTTCTCCTCCTTCCTCCCTCATTTCTTGCTTTTTTCTGCTTCTTGTTTTTGCCACAAGCCAATTAATGTCATTTTTCATCTCTTCCTTTGCTATAGAATCGAGGCGCTCTCAGCTTCGCTTAGCTCTCAGCTTGTGTATTGGCCAAATAAATAAATAAATAATTATTTTACACCAATTAAAAACAAGAGAAATGAAAGGAGTTTCTTGAAGAACTTGCGGTCAACTACTCATTCACCTTAAACAAAATCCATGCATAGTGAAGCAATCTTGATGGAAAAAATTTGTGATCGGCGGAAAAGAGAAGAGCCGCATAAACATGAATTAGTGAAACCGGAACGAGAGGAATGGATAGGAAAGGGGGAACGCTGCCACGATGAGTTATTTGTTGAGGCTCGCCGCGAAGCTGAGAGCGCCCCGATCCTTCAGCCCTTCGAATAACCACAAATTAACATCTTCTTTATAAGCTTTGTCACCGTCACAATAATGATAGCGGCACCTAATGCAATAAGTTTGAATTCGGTCAGAAACCACGGATCTCCCTCGATAGAGAGCCTTCGGGCTCTCTTGTTAAGAGGAATCTCGGGCCGCTTGTCGCAGGGCCACGTGGCGCGTCCCCGGGTGGTGGATAGGGGAATTAAACGCGAACCAAACGCGACCGTGTGTTGCCCGGAGACGCAGGTGGGATGCAGGGGATGGACTCCTTGCTCCTGCTGTGTAGGGTCGAATCCTTCATTGCGTTTGGGGCGGCATGTTCATGCACAGCATGCGAAGGTGCATTTGCGTTTGCGTTGAATGTATCCTGTACGTCGACCGGCAGCCGAATTCTTGCACTCCGTATACTGGGCTATATCCTAAGGCGACTCGAAGCCTTCCAAGCCCGGATAGCAGCGTGGTATTTCAGCCCAAAGCAGCAGCTCTGAAAGGCCTCAGTCCACTGATCCCAAAAGAGCCTAAATTTTTGCTGCAATGGGAAAGACGAGTACAGAGAGGATGGTAAAATCTCACGCTCTTAAAAGGCTACCAAACTGATAAATATAAATGACTAGATGGTGATCTGTGCTTGCGATGTCTGCAAGCTCCTCGCATCGGAAGCATCCATCGAGGACTAGAAGTGCAAGCCAGGAAGATCGAGTACGTCGTTTTCGGAATGACCGATACGAAAAGACACCACCTCCTTCGCCCCTAGAACTCCGGAGAAGAACTGTTGCTGGGAACATGCGACAGCAAGAGAGTAGGCCGCACTGATGTCCCCGTCTACAGGCACTTGGCCATGAACATCGTACTCGTACGAGTTTTAAGTTCTGTAAGAAAGATCACACCCTTATCACGTGATCGTCGGAGACTTCAACGCCAAGATCGGGCCACGAAGGTCGCCGGAAGAACTTTACATCGGAACCCAAGGTCTGAAATAGAAAGGAGCAAGGGGAAAAACTGTCATGAGTCCATCTCGACCAAGACCATTCATGGAAACTCACAGCTCCAGAATCCGCCGCCCAACGATGGACCTGGGAGTTTCCGGTGGCCAGTACCAAAACAAGGTCGACCTCATCATCTTCAACCATTCTGAGATCCGACTCGCCATCTCGTCGGGGAAGAAACCTACAGCACCCGGTCCGAGCAGGGACATACTCGAACACCTGAAAAACCTCCATCCAGTGCTCATCAACACCCTTGCGCGGCTCTTCACATGCTATGTACCTGTCGGAGTGCAAGGTTCCATCTCAGTGGAAGACCAGCAGGACTGTCTTGCTACACAAGAAGGGAGATGTGCACGACATTGGCAACTATCACCCGATCTGCCTGCTGTCCGTAGTCTACAAGCTGTTCACTCGAATCATCCTGAATAGGATCAGCAGAACGCTGGACGAAGAACAGCCACGCGAACAAGCAGGATTTCGGAGAGGATTCAGCACGATCGACCACATACACACCATTACGAAGCTCATCGAAGTGTCGCGAGAGTACAAGCTGCCGCTTTGCCTTACGTTCATCGACCTGAAGAAGGCATTCGACTCTGTCGAGTCTGGAGCGGTCGCCAAGGCCCTGATGAAACAGCGTTTCCTCTCTCCATTCGAGGACTTCGAGACCAAGATCTCACCATTTTACAACGAAATCGTCGCCAACGTGGAGAAAGGTTTGGCAACGGGAGACTGTTCCCAAGGCTCCTTAGCACCACCCTCGAAAATGTCGTGGGCACACCAAGGTAGGGAAGCATAGAAGAGAAGATCAACTGTACCATCCTCTGTTACGGAAAGATTCGCATCGATTTTTGATCGTCAACCGTGCATTGATCTGGCCTCCTCGCGGTCTTGCGGATCGCGTGCGATATTCATTTTTAAAGAGCCCACAACGCCTTGGGCCAGGTTTCAGAGCGTTCCACTCTGCTCCCGCACGTGCCACTTCCGCCGGAGCTCCTCTCCGGATTCCTCTGCCGACTACACCACCACCTCGTCTCGTCGAACTGTCGCCGTCGCCCCATCCCTCCACTCCACGCCTCCATCCTCCGATCCTCCTCACCCTTGCTGGAATTTTGTGTTTAACTTTTTTTATTGTTAATAAACTTTTCATTAAAAGGCTCGACTCGCCTAAAAGTGATTTTGCAACACTATGCTCCTCGCTATAACTCTTCGCTTCGCTGACGATATGGTATTCATAACTCCGAGCTTAGCTAGGGGAAGCGAATGCTGGCCGACTTCGATCGTGTATTCAGAAACGTTGGGTTGCAGCTGAATCTTGCGTAGACAATCTTACGTAGAGTTGTGGCTCCAACTCCAGCTATCTAGGTCGCGAGGTCAACATGGCCAACGAGCTACATAGTGCCGCACCTGGGCGGAGGGAGCGAGAGAACTGTGAAAAACGCCGGGGTGTCGCTTGGGCTGATGGTAAGTCGTGCTTTCGACTTTCTGCTTTCCGACGAAGGCAATAGCGCCAAAATATTAGTGAAACTTACGAAGAGATTGCTTGGCCAAAAGCTGTAAAGTGTCTAACACGTGATAGGAATGACTGCTGACAATGATAATGCTCACGGAACTTACGGTTAGCAGGTGGATCTTTTGTTTTCGTTTTTTCAAGCTTTTCTCGTTATAACTACAAAGTACCTGCTTTTACTGGAGACGAATTTGAAGTTCGAATTTCTCACTCTTCGCCGAATATTTGGGACACTCGATGCATACGGCTCAGCCATCAAATCCGAACGGCAGCACATTAACAGCAGCGGCGCCGAAAAGTGGCTATAGTGGTCAGCTGTAACTCTGTATTCCATCGTATATGGAACCCGAACTCGATGTTTTTGTACCAGACACCTGAGATAAGATTAACGCAAAGCGAAAACGATCCTAGACTGCGTACGGAGCACTCCGCAGAACACAGTACCCTTAAAAAATGCCGCGGAATCCGCATTCTTTTTGTTCTCTTCTCTGTAGCCGTGCTGGTCTTAAACCCTTTCAAAAATCACATATATTCGACGATCGCCAACCCGTTGCCGTGAAAACATTGTCCGCTATTCTCTTTTTGACAGCTATTTTTTCAAACGCGCCAGAGATACTCATTAAAAAGTGACGTGTTTTCCCCGAAGATGTTGTTTATTTTGGATGTAAATTACTTCAAACTGTTCAGATTAGTCAGACTTGAATTCAACCGACTTTATGGAGAAATTTTGGTAGCTGGGTCAATATTAGAGTAAGGAAATGTTAAATAGATTTGGGCGCTCTTCTTGACGATCTGGATCGAGCGCTGTGCACGGCTTTACAATCTTCCACCCTCAGCGATTTCGATGCTGCGACGCCCTAGAGTGTCACCGACGCCAAATGCGAAACTAGCTATGAACGGTGTGGTGCGATAACTTGTCGGCTGTCGCGGGTACCCAGGATCACGGCTCTTCGTTCGAGTCCCGCCCACACCAAGCAAGCTTTTCATGCCTTCATAGTTGACACCAGACAGTTGGTGAATGGTTGGACACTGACTTATCTATCGGCTGTTGATAGTACAAACGCCTCCCTCCCTCGTCGCAATTCATTGTACAGAGCAAGTACGACTTCACTCTCCTCTACGATACTTCGCAGGAGTAGAATTCCTGTCTCCCCCGCTTAGGGAGTGACTGACACCGTCCTCCTTCTATTTTCATCTCCTCCCTTAATTTGGCCAGATATTAGGCCAGATGTAGTGTTTTGCTAGTGCATTTTGACCTTACTTACTTTGATACTTTGATGGTCCTTTGTCGGCTGGAGGTCTTCTCAGCGGGGACCACAACTCTTCCAGACCGCTCGATCTCTGGCTGCTTGCATCCAGTGAGGCAGACTCCGCTCTCTGAAAGATCTTGAGAATGAGTCTGCCCATCGCGTTGGCGGTCGTCCCAGTGGTCTCTTATGGTCTCTCGGGAGCCATTCTGTGACACGGAGACTCCATCTATCGTCCTCTCGTCGAAGCAGGTGTCCGGCCCAGCGATATTTGGACTTCTTCATGTACTGCAGCGGGTCTGCTAATTGCGACTTCTCCCGTAGCTCCGAGCTTCGTAGGCCTTCTTGCCATTGCTGACGAAGGCTTGTCCTTAGAAGACATCTCTCCAGTGCACAATGCGTAGTTTGCATCGCTCTGGCGATTGTCTTGTTGTCGGGCCAGGTTTCCGTCGCGTAACACATCGCAGGCAGTACAGAGGCGTTGAATATCGAGGCCCTGAGGCCGGGATCCTTGACCTGATCGGTGACTTCGCGAATCGAACTGAAGGCTGCCCATGCTGCGCGTCTCCTGCGGGCGATTTCAGGAGCGAGGTCGTTATCCATGTTCAGCTCTCTTCCCAGATAGACGTAGGAGTCGACCTGTTGCAGAGCGACTCCATTTAACCTTACGAGTCCCGTGTCACACCACTGATTGACCACAAATTGCGTTTTGGACATATTCATGTCCAATCCAATCTTCATACCTGCCACATTGAGCTCGTTCAGCATTTCCTCGACTTCTGCCGTGCTGGTAGATATGAGAACAATATCGTCGACGAAGCGAAGGTTGCTGATCCGTTTACCGTCGACAAGGTAGCCTTTATCGTCCCAGTTCAAGTCTTTCATGGCATCCTGGAGTGCCGCTGTGAATAGCTTGGGAGAAATCGTGTCTCCCTGCCGTACTCCTTTCCCGATAGGAATTTTAAGCTTTCGATCGAACAGCTGGATAGTAGTCGATGTGTTCGAGAAGCATTCGTCGAGAAGTCGGATGTAGGGCGATGGTATACCAGCGTGCACAAGTGCGTTCAAAACGGCGTTGATTTCCACAGAGTCGAACGCTTTCCGGTAATCCACGAAGACAAGGACAAGTGGGAGGTGGTATTCGCGGCTCCTCTCGATGAGCTGTGAGACAGTCTGAATATGGTCCATGCAGGAGAAATCCTTGCGAAACCCTGCTTGCTCCACTGGCTGATATTCATCCAAGCAACGCTCCATACGGTTAAGCAGTATCTTGGTGAAGATCTTGTACACAACCGAGAGAAGACTGATGGGTCGATAGTTGTTGATATCCTCCTGCTGACCTTTTTTGAAGATTAAAACTGTTTTCAACTCCTTCCATGAGTCCGGAATCCTACCAATTCGAAGGTAGTGGTTGACGTGCTTGGCAAGAAGTGAGCACACGGCACTGCCACCCGCACGAAGGAGATTAGCAGAAATGCCGTCCGGTCCGGGAGCAGTGATGGAAGAAAGGAACAGATCTGTGTAGAATTCCTGAACGATGGCCTCCATCGCTCTTCGAGACGTTTGCGTTGTTCCATCCTTATCCACAAGGGCTGACATTATTGCCTTCTGATCGCAGAGATCTCGTTTGCAGCGCTTTATGCTTGAACCTTTCCCAGCCGCTTCTAACAGCTTCAACCTTCTGTAGGCTTCAATGGACTCCTTCACTGCAATTCGACAGGCCTTCGAGATGGTGACTTTTTCCAGATGGGAAGCATTAGGATCCAGTTTAACAGCTCTTCTTTGCTCCAAGGGTTTAATCGCATGTGCGTTGAGTCTTGAAGCAGACGGTGATGTGGCTTCACAAGAGCTGCTAGCACATTTCAACAGTCCTTTGGAGAGAAGGTCGTAGTCTTCCGATGGATCTTCAAGATGATTCCAATCGTACGACTTTATCGCATATTCCAACTCCTCAGACTTAAATGTGGGGATCCTCACCGGTGCCGGTTTATGAGTGTCACGCTTGAACATCCTCTTTTTGAGAGTCAGCTTCGCACGGACAAGACGGTGATCCGAGCCGGTGTCAAATCAAATGAAGGCAGCACGGAGACGTCGAACAGACTCCAGCGTCTGTTTGTAAGAACATGGTCGATCTCCGAACGTGTTTCTCCATTTGGGCTTTCCCAGGTCCATCGTTGGTTTGAAGGCTTCTTAAACATAGAATTTCCATGGTAGAGACGGCACGCGGATAGGAAGTCTATCAGGCGCTCTCCGTTTTCGTTCCTTGAGGAAGTTCCATGTGGTCCTAGCCTCCATTCGTCGTGATCATTCGTACCGACGATAGCGTTAAAGTCACCAAGAACAACTTTGTAGTAGCTCTTCTCGTCGTTGACAGTCCTTTCGAACAGCTTGTAGAATTCCTCCTTTTCTTCGTCTGTGGCCGCAGATGTTGGAGCATATCCATTTATGATGGAGATGGTCCCTTGATCTTTGGTTTACAGACGAAGAACAGCTACTCGCAGACTGATGAACTCCGCAAAATTCTTTCTGTCCACCTTTGTTCCGATAATGAGAAGCTCGTTGTGGTCGGTCCTTCTTATGGTTTCCGTTCTGCCTTTCGTTTCCTGCAGGGCGATAACGTCGTATTTGATGTTGCGGCTTCTGTAAAGCAGTGTCCGAAAATCCTGCTCAGATGCGATTGAACGACATTTTGACCTAGTCCACATTAATGAATGGTCTTCCAACCAAGAAGAACTGCACCGAACTAGTAAGGTGGTAATCACTCAGCGCACAGTCTGGGCTGTAAGGGGAATGAATCAGACGGTCCCAGCCAAGGCGTCCGATTTTTTGAAACGTCCGATTCGCGATATTTTCCCCATTTGGTGGTGTCAAGGAGGTTCTGGGAGCTCACCAAAATAGTTCCAGCATTGGCACTGAAATCGAATTTTCTCAGCCTGACCGCGCGCAGGCTGAATTCCACCAGAATCGGTTCAAGCAGCTACCCAATAGTGGAATTATCTTTCAGTAAGATAACGCCAGATCACACATCGCAAATCGTACGCTTCAAAAAGTTGAATACCTTGACTGTGAGCGTCTAACTTAAACACCTTACAGCCCAGACTGCGCCGAGTGACAACCACCTTTTAGCTCTTTGCGCACTTCGTGCTTGGAAGACGATTTATTAATGTGGACCCGGTCAAAATGCACATCCAAGGATTCATGGGCTCGAATACAGAAGATTTCTACAGCTGTGGAAGCTAGCTGGTAAATGAGAAGGAGTCCCGCGTTCCAAGGGATCCTACTTCAATTGGAAATTGTTATTCGTTATCCCCTATATATAAAATTTCTTAATAAACTATTTTGATAAAGGTGCTTGAGAATCCACTAAATTAATTGCCAACCTAATAGAAAAGAATAATAAAATGCCTGTGCTGTTGTGAACTTCTCGGTCTACAGAATCTCCACTACTGCCAATTACGCGGACACTGAATGCGAGCACTTCCCGTTGGGCGCAATTAGTGGCGACGTCTCCCCCTAATGTGAAACCCCTGGCGCTTTGGAAAGAATAACGGCCAAAAATGGAATAGCGGAAGATGTTTTTACGGCAGTGGGTTGATCTCGTCAGGTAAGTGGATTTTTTGAAAGGAATGAAGTCCAGAACAGCAAAATAACAGAAAGAACGCAGACACCGCCTTCCGGGGAGTTTTTCCGATCCCTATGGTGAGCATTGTAGATGCGTTCCACGTCTGTAAAAAGGGATTATCAACGGTGCGTAAACATAGCACGATGAGGTCAAACCACACTTTGAAGATGGAAACGAGCCAGACCTCACCACATTTAGATACTGAGTGCGCTGATATAGCGTACAAAGCATCATTTGATGTTTGGACTGTCCGCTATACTACCATGCAATATGGAAAGCAGGAAAACACTGGTGTTTCTTAGAGCGATTACAGAGAACCCTCCTGTTACCAGCCTAAATCTCTGTCATAGGATTCGAGCAAAGCAACGACAAGAGTAATTGGGATCGCAAAAGCTTCTGTAGTTTGATCAAGGGAGAAATAGAGGTGACGAACAAGTCAGTCGGGTGCTGAAGACCTTTTTACAAGCTAAAATCCCTTCGGAAGGAGACAGTGGCAATGGTTCCCAGGATGTATTCATTAACCAGGCTGCAAAGACAGACCTTGTGACAGCAGTTCTTATCAAAACATTTTCATCGCAATATCGTTCAACGCATAGTGCAAAGTACAAGTTATCCTGCAGAAAAAAATGTGGATGACGGTGAAGTGCACGTCGGTCAGGGTGAAGTTTTCAAAGAAGTAGCGGTGCCATGTGTTGTGATTGACGCGGTTGCTTGAGGTAGACTTACTTAAAATGCGAGAATGAAAGCGCCTGATTGCACAGTTTATGCCCTTTTGAGTTGTTGAGTGGTTTTCAAGACAGACATCAAAGAAGATCGGAATCAAATTGTTTAAAATGGATAAATGGCGCTAAGATATGTGAGTACAAGACAATCACGGGAGTGGATCTTACTTTCAAAAGGAGGAAAAGGCGCTTTGAATACGCGGCGATTAGTGAAATTTCCAGATAGAATGAAGCCCCAAATTCAGTACCTTATCTGGGCTCTCGGAGTTCTTGAGCTAACACTTAAATATGAGCATATAGGAGCCGCCTTCGTTACTCGACTTCTGTTTAGAGTCTATCACACGTTCTATGTAATTTACAAAACAATGTGCGTGGAATTTGAATGCGAGAAATTGAATAAACTTGGTCTGAAACGTGCGTTAGCCGGCAGATAGATATACAAGCCAGTGTTCTGTTCTCCCTTGAAAAGACCGCCTCCTAGTTAAAGTGCGTGGACGTACGGAGTTATGTTACACTGAGTGGTATCCGAACTTTCGCTATGCCCAAAGCCACAACATGCCACGCCCTTTTCTTCTCTCGGAAGCAGCATATGCAAGGCAACAACGTTTGCAAACACCACATGTGGTTGTGGTAGCAAGCGGCTGTGTTAGCAAGCGTATTTAGGAACGCTTCTATTGAAAAAATCTGACAAAAATTATGATTGATATTGAGGATTAATTTTCGAAGCACTTAACACTAAAGTGCGTTTTAATAAAAACAGAAAACAGCTAATTCAATAAGCAGGCGCTTAAGGTAGACATTGGTTTTATTTCAGACTAAAGGTGGTGGAGTGAATAGTTCGATAACAATGGGCACAGGAACGCGTCAAGTTAAGAACAATGAATTTCCCTTTGGGCAACACAAATGTATGCGTAGATAAGCAATCATTTCTGTACGCTGATAACTCTACCCCGCTGGTGTGCTGCTTAGCACAAATGTTAAAGCAGATAAATCATCTAAGGCCACCTTTAGAAAGGAGCTTCATCTAATTTACTGCAACTCAAAGTTTTGAGCTGCTCAAGTGCGAGTTCTTGATTAACAACAGATGTGTTGAGTGCAGTCTTGTATTGAAGTTCGGTAGAACCTCTTCAAGGTTGGCGACATTTTGGTCATGTCAAGCTGCATACGAACATCCGCAGTGACGATGGGCTGCCATAATCTATGGTTTACCTTGTAGGAAAATTTATGAGGGGGTTCACAACGAATGCCTTATTGGTAAGGAGTGAAAACTGCATCCCGACGCGCACATCATCTGGAGTTCAGTCACTAATCTTCAGTAATTAGCTACCTTTCCTTGAGAACTTATGACATGAATAACGCGAGCCCAATTAAAATTCACTCGCGCTAAAACACTTAAAATACTAGCGGTGTTATGGCTGATTATTGCCAGGCTTAAGATTTCTGAATTTCATGCTGTGTTCAAGTTTTTGGGCGCATGGTAGCGTAGGGGCGTGTGTAGCGCAGTCGGAGGAGGCGCCACTGCAGCGTGCACCCGATACCAGGTTCCTGGTTCGGATTTCCCGCCCAGGGCAACCAAGCCTTCCATCCCTCCGGGGTCAGTGAATTAGTGCCAGGGGTGTGCGTAATAACGATTTACGAATCACGATTTTACGATTTACGGCTATTTTTGCCAAATTTTTTACGATTTACGATTTACGAAATTTTGGGTCGTAAATTTTCGTAAATGTGATCTTTGATCAACAACCATCTGGCAGTCAAATTTATGTGGACTTCGTTGTAAAGATGTGCTCACTTTAATGGTCCCTCTTATAGCTCATACCCACCTCCCCTTACCAGGGAATGCCGTCAGCTTCCCATGGAACTTCGGAATGAGACCTACACCACGTGAAAGAGCTCGAGACAGAGTCACCGATTTCGCTGGGCACTAGTTAAAAGTACCAATGGACCCAATCCTTTGGAGCGAGCATTCTACCACTGCGCCCCCGCCGCTGCTGACGGCGCTGATAGCCGAACCGCTGATTACCGCGCAATACCTATGTGTCTATGTCTATGTGATAGGCGCGCCCAACGCTGATTGAGCGCGCCTATCACATGGAAGACATGGCGGCATCCGCCGGCCATAACTCGCTTAGAAGATCCATTTAGCAAATTTGGTCTACATATCTGTGATCAGCGTCTCAAGCTCTTTCACGTGATATAGGTCTCAATCCGAAGTTCCATGGGAAGCTGACGACATTCCCTGGTTAGAGTTGATATTTGATGATCTGATGTTACTGTGTTGTACAATACCGTCATGTTCACAGGCGTCTCGAATCCGAAACACTAACTTGTTCTTCGACTTTTCTCTTCGCTAACTTTTCCATTTCTCCAACATTGTAAGGGCTCCCGTTTGGAACCGGACAGGTTCAAGAGGAGAAACAAGTGCAATACAATGTTTAAAAAAGCAAGCTCCTGCCTAGGAGGCTGGGGAGGTTGGGCTTCTCCGTTTCCGATCCAGAGCTAGCAAGGCGCATCGGGTTCCTACTGCTGAAAGTTGTTCCATTTCAGCCCATAGTGTGTGTTTTGTTTGCATTTATTTTTCTCATGACTGCCTTATGCAGCGTATTGAAGAAATAAATAAATGAATAATAAAAGGACACTGGAAGCAGTTTCTTAGAGAAAGAGAGACGAGTATTCTAGCTCCACGTCCTGTTTGGTAATAACGTCGAGTTAATGTGTTTGTAACAGATACATGCTAACCGTACCGAATAGAAATCCATGATCGAGTATCATTCGTGATTGGAAGTGGGGTCCAGAAAGTAGCTAGCTACACTCATGTGGAAAGGATAAGCCACTAATGTCTCGGTATATGTCGCGAAAACGGGCAGCATTGTGAGATGGGAATACCCATTCAATCAGACCGCATTGAATCGGCATATCATTGCGAAAGGGCGTGTACATTCGGTACCCTGATCGGCCGGCTGTTCGGCCTGTGCTCTGGTTATTATTGGCTGGCGCGCTCCCACCTACCAATGCTGCTCACCTTCGCGACATGTACCAATGTTTTGGAATCGGTTTGCATTATGCTTTATAGGGCTGAGCAAATTGGTATAAAAAGTGCGGTAAAATCGAACACATAGCATTCCAAGGAAAGGTTGAACTGATCTTAACGGTTCTGATCTCCATTTCCGGTGGCGTGATTGAATTTACCGTATTCACCCTAATCCGCTTACGATGCTGCAGGTTCTCGGAGAGGAAGGGAGTTGGCGAAGGGTAGCCTGAGCAAGCGCAGGGAGTTGTTAAGTAGTAGAGCAATATTATAAAGTTTTCGAAATCTTGCAAGTGCAGGCTTGAGCAGGAAACCGGCGCATTGGTCAGTGGTGAACAGGGAATTTTTTTTCGCAGTTGTTTCTGCTAATTGCAAGACTAATATGCAAGTTAAAAATTGGAGTAAGTTAGAAATTTAATGAATATTCAAACGATGCAAGCTTTCTGTTGGAATGCCAGGCATAGGCTTAAGTACAACTTTTGAATTGACAGTTTTTGACTTTCCTGAAAGTTTATTTTGGTTTGAAAGATGTTTTACTAGCAAGAGGCCGTGAAAAAAGAAATACTTTGGTGAGAAAACTGTTCAGCTTAATTTGAAAATAACACAACAGTTAAATAAATATTGAATCACAGCTGATTAAAATTAGCAGAAAAAAGCTTCAGGAAAATTAGTTCTACTGCACTGCAGTTCAGGTGACTCTTACGATTTACGGTTTACGATTTACGATTTACGATGATTTTTTCGTAATTACGATTTACGATTTACGAAATTTCGATTTTCATTTACGCACACCCCTGATTGGTTCCAGACTTGTCTGGGAAGGATAAAGCATTGGCTGGCCACCGCAAGTCATTGTATGGCCAAATACGCATTCATGTCGCCTCCACGACATCCCGTAGAAGTAAAATGCGCTGGCGCATCCCCGAAAGGATTGAGTAACGCCGTCCTTTATCCTTTATTTTATGGTAGCGTAGTAGGATCTGACGACACGAATGACCATCGGAAGTAGTTAAACAGGCAAAATACGCACTCAAATTGCCTCCACGACATCCTGTGGAAGTAGAATCACCTGTATCACCTGTATCACCTGTCGTCCCGTTGATCGTCGACTTGCTCGAGCGGGCGCCAGCAGCGTCTCCATTCGTCCCTGTCGCGTGCCAGAGTGGTCCAATGGATCCTCCTCGCTCGAGGGACACGAAGAGCGTCATATCGGTCGTTCAGGGCTTTCACGAAGAAGTCCGACCAACGCGTTGGTGGGCGTCCTGGTGTTCTTTTGACATCCCGCGGAATCCAGTCTGTGACGGCTCTCGTCCAGCGGGTGTCTGCGAATCGCATTACGTGGCCGGCCCACCTAATTTTCGACGACTTGGCCCATGCGACAGCGTCTCTGATCTTCGAACGTCGGCGAAGCTCGGAACTCCGGAGGCCTTCTCTCACTTGCGTGAGTCGTGTCACTCCGAGCATCGTCCTCTCGATTCCACGCTGCGCGACGCTGATCGCGTGTTCATCCTGCTTTCGTATAGCCCAGGTCTCTGAGGCGTATGTTAGGGCAGGAAGAACAGTGGAGTCGAATAGGTGGGCACGGAGTCGGACGTTCTTCGTGTTCTTCACGACTTCTTCGACGCTCTTGAAAGCTCCCCAAGCCGCTCGTTTCCTCCTGCTCAGCTCTGGTGCTAGGTCGTTGGCCATGTTGACTTCGCGACCCAGATACACATAGCTGGAGCATTCGGAGATGTTCGTTCCGTTGAGCGAGAATGGGGCATCAGAAACCCATCCGTTCTTCATGAACATCGTCTTCGTAAGATTCAGCTGCAGTCCAACGCTTCCACATACACGATCGAAGTCGGCCAGCATTCGTTCCGCCTGACTGATGCTCGGTGTTATGAGCACGATGTCGTCAGCGAAGCGAAGATGGTGCAGTTGCCGGCCGTCGACCTTCACTCCCATGTCATCCCATTCTAGTTCGCGCATGACGTTTTCGAGGGTGGCGCTGAAGAGCTTCGGGGATATGGTATCCCCTTGTCGAACCCCTCTCTTCACGTCAATGACGACGTCGTTGTAGAATGGTGAGATCTTGGTCGTGAATCCACTGTACAGCTCTCGAAGGACTCTGATGTACTGAGTAGGAACGCCCTGGGTGAGCAGGGCTTCCATGACCGCTTCAGTTTCGACGGAGTCGAATGCCTTCTTCAGGTCGATGAACGTAAGGCACAGCGGTAGCTTGTACTCTCGCGACACTTCGATGAGCTTCGTAATGGTGTGTATGTGGTCGATCGTGCTGAATCCTCTCCGAAATCCTGCTTGTTCGCATGGCTGTCCTTCGTCCAGCGTTCTACTAATCCTATTCAGGATGACTCGAGTGAACAGCTTGTAGACTACGGACAACAGGCAGATCGGGCGATAGTTGCCAATGTCGTGCACGTCTCCCTTCTTGTACAGCAAGACGGTCTTGCTGGTCTTCCACTGAGATGGAACCTTGCATTCGGACAGGTAGCGTGTGAAGAGCCGCGCCAAGGTGTTGATGAGCGCTGGCGGGAGGTTCTTCAGGTGTTCAGCTCTGATCCTGTCAGGACCGGGTGCTGTACGTTTCTTCACCGACGAGATGGCGTGTCGGATCTCGGAAGGGAGAACAGAGGGGATGACGTATCCATCCTGCGGAAGATGGCGTAGGGGCAGGTGGACGTGGCTATCGAAGAGATCGGAGTAGAAGTCGTGGATGACTTTCTCCATGGTCCTTCTGGAAGAGGTGACGGTTCCGTCAGGACGTCGGAGAGCGGTCATCTTGGTCTTGAAGTTGGCGAAGTTCCGGCGGGCATTGCGGATGCTCAGCCCTGCCTCTGCTGCTTCAGCCAACACTTCCGCCCTTCTCTCCTTCAGATCTTCCTTTATCGCCGCTCTGCATAGCTTTGCAAGCTCGGACGTCAGTTGATAGTTGCCTGACGCTCGTGCTGCTCCACGTTGGCGTATCAGCTCGAGAGTTTCCGGAGACAGGCGTCTCTTGGTGGTCTTCAAGCTCTCGGCTCCCTTAGCACTATCGTGGAGATGGTGCACGAAGCGATCGTATTCCTCGTCGACGTTGTCCATGACGGCATCTTCCCAAAGGCCGACAAGAGAGGTGTAGAGATCCCAGTTGATGGTCGTTCTGGGACTCCTCTTCTTGAACTTCGCGGCCTTCTCTCCTTGACGCGAAAAGCGGAACCTCGCGCGAAGGAGGCGGTGGTCCGATCCCGTGTAGAACTTGGGGACAACGGAGACATCGGTCAGGCAATACTTGCGATTGAAGATGATGTGGTCGATCTCGTTGTGGAACTGGCCACCGGGGGATTCCCAGGTCCATCGTAGGGAGGGAGGCTTCTGGAACTGCGAGTTTCCATGGATGGTCTTGGTCGACATGATAAACTCAGACAGCCTTTCACCTTGCTCGTTCCACTCCAAACCGTGGGTTCCGATGTGAAGTTCTTCCGGCGACCTTCGTGGCCCGATCTTGGCGTTGAAGTCGCCGACGATCACCTTGTAGAAGGTGTGATCTTCCTTATAGAACTTCTCCAGCTCCACGTAGAAGGCCTCGACGTCTTCGTCGTCGTAGTCGGATGTTGGGGCATACGCGACGAACACAGTCAAGGCTGGCACGGAGCCACATCGCTTCAGTCGCAGACGTCCGATTCGGCTTGTCAGAGACTCGTACGAATCGATGTTCATGGCCAAGTGCGTGTTGACGAGGACACCAACGCCGCCTACTCCCCTGCTGTCGCATGTTCCGAGGAACAGTTCTTCTCCGGAGTCGTAGGCGGCGTGTAGGGAGTGGTGTCTTCTCGTCTCGGTCAGTCCGATGACGTCGTACTTGATCTTCCTGGCTTGCATCATCAGGTCCTCGACGGATGCTTCCGACGCAAGCGTGCGGGCGTTGTAAGTACAGATCGTCATCCTAGTCCTTCTCAGTTTGCGCAGCCTGGTTAGGCCCTGAGATTTTAGCAGCCTCTCCGTACTCGTCCTTCCCATCGCTGCAGAAATGGGGGCTCTTTCGGGGTCAGGGGAATGAGGCCCTTTAGTGCTGCTGTGTTTGACTGGAATACAACACGGGTAGCTAGTCAGGCTCTGTCGTGCGGGCGAAGAACTCCGGGCAGCCAGCCAGACTGCCCGAAGGGACGGGGCGAGACTTAAGGCGGCCTCGAATCGCCTTACATGTACTCCCAGTCTACCGAGTGCAAGCTTTTGGCCGAGCCGACACAGTTACAATCCGCACAGTCACGGACACATCCACGCACACTGTGCACGAACGTGCCGCTCCCACGCACAAGGAACGCATCGACCCGACACAGCAGGAGCAAGGAGTCCATCCCCTGCATCCCACCTGCGTCTCTGGGCAGTATACGGTCGCATTTGGTTCGCGTTTAATTCCCCTATCCACCACCCGGGGACGCGCCACGTGGCCCTGCGACAAGCGGCCCGAGATCCCTCTTAACAAGAGAGCCCGAAGGCTCTCTATCGAGGGAGATCCGTGGCGTGGAAGTAGAATACCAAGGAGAGATCAACTATTATCGTGTTCCATCCTTTGTGGCATAAACGAAATGAATAAAAAACTGCGGAAGTGACGGGCAGAGGCACTCAGTTCCAGTCGACGGGCTGGGTGAAATCACCAGATTTTACCACTGAACAGCATGTGACCACTGCAGCCAACACAACCAATAAATAACGTAATTTATGCGTATGTGATGGTAGACGCACGAAACCTGAGGAAACCAGCTTCCGAGCCGACAAAAGTAGTTAAGCTTAGCCGCGGGATACCTATGCTTCGCATCCTTCTCCATGAATGCAATTGAATTAGCATGAATACGTCGTTGAATACTATTGAAAATCTGAAAAACACGGTAAATAGACTACTGAAGGCCATCGATTGCCATGAGACTGGTAGCAGCACCGGGGAGAGGAAGCGGCTGTCCATCCGTCACCGCTCTAACTGCTGTAGCTCAAATTAAGTTTCCCCCTGGAGAATTTCATCGGAACGGCTACTATGCGATGCTGTGAAGCTGCTCGGCTGTTGGATTACATGTTATCGCTGAACGACAAGCGACAGCGTCGCTGATCGTCAACAAACTACTGAAACCGAATGAAAACCGCTCAATTCCATCAAAATACGAGAAAACAGACCTTCGGCTTAGCACTGGGCGGACGTCTGTACGTTCACAACGAGGAGCATGGGAGCGGAGGAAATGCCAACGACACAACGGCTAGAAGATTCAGAATTCTGCGTTAATGGCTCGCTTTACCACCCTTCATGCGCGGAAAACAACGCTTAATGCAATAAACTTCTGAAGCGATAAGCAGCAACCAGCCTACTAATGGGCGACACTGTTACGAGATGCGCCTCCATGAAGGGTTGTGTCATCAAAGAAGGGCCAAGACTTGTGGGGCTTCTCTGCTGGTAAAGTTCATCAATCTGAGAACGTGTCTCGTTATTCTTGTTCATTTAAACTGCATTCCATTGAACAACAGCAATTACAGCAAGTCAAGCACATGTATTTCTCACGAAAGAATCATCAGGAAAAAACAAAGAAATCGACCGGAATAGAACTGAAAGAAAGCAAAGCTATGAATTACAATAAGAGGTCACAGTCTCCAGACCCGTGGTTCTTTTCTGACGTTTGGCCGTGTCATTGTTTTTAAGAATGATTTCTTTCCTTTTCATTGAAAGGCAATACTAGAAACATCGCTGAGAGCAGCACCTGGATAAACTACTCGCCTTTTTCGAACGCAATGCACTGCCTAACAAGCGTAAAAACTTCTAGAAAAAAACGGTAGACTATGTAAAATTCAGCACCCCAAAGTGAACCAGGATGTTCAACAACCCGTCACTTGACAGATTAGTTGTAGACAAGGGTGAGAGGGTCAGAAATATCAGAACAAAACGGAGCAGTCTAACAACAGTTCCATCAAAGGTGGAAATCAATCTATGTACTTTGATGGAAAAATCATTCGTTCATTGTTGACTGAGTTAAATTTTTAAAAGCTTCTGACTTTAAAAACATTAGATCCTTGGGAGAATCACATCGTGCAGTAACCTAACAGTGAGTTTTCTACACCTCACATATAGCTGCGAAAAAGCAGTTAGACCCCGTGAGTGTAAGACCTGGGTATAGATAAAAAATCCCCAGTGGAACCCAACCCGCCACGGAGAAGGTTGGTGCTTGAATAATTTTGCATTCACTTGGAAAACCCAATGCTTTGTTCTTTTAAATCGTTTTTAATACGATCAGCAATCGTGCCGGAAGATTGCTAAGTCAGTGTTTTATTCCACCAGGCAAATCTCGCAGCAGTTTGCAGACCCTGAAGGGATGGATCGCTTGGTTGGGGTGGGCGCGAACCCATCCTGTATTTAGGTTGTTTGTCTAAGTTAAATATGGGATCCTAGCGGCTACGATACCTCATACCTCATTTGAGCTCATTAGGTGAGTTCGACCACTGTACATAGTCTGTAGCGAGAGGACTTAGAGGAAGGGTTCAAGCTGAAATCATAACAGTTTAGAGAGCAAGGCTTAATGACGATATGTAGATGTGCCTTCAAAAAGGTCCAATTTAGACGAGTGGGCAAAAAGCTAAACTCAAGAAGGAGACTGCTAAAGTAAAGGGTCTTGCTAGGTACAGGGATATTCTGCTTCACTTCTTGAAGTAGAGGAATCGAGGGAAAGTCGTGCACAGCTCTGGCCACTGTCCACTGAATCATCGCGTGACGTTCTCTTTTCCTGCAAAGTACCACCTTCCACATTCCGAATGGTGACCAAGAAGCGGAATCCAGATCGGGGTTGCTAGAGAATGGTGAAGAGAAAAACGAGGAAGAGGTCAAGCGAAGGTGTTGTTCATTTAGAAACAAGCTCCTTTAAACGCAAGGTCAATTCGAAGCTAACAGCTCCACTTTGCGGTAAAGGGCAGGTGTTGTGGTTGAGAAATCACTGCCAACGGAATTTTTCGAACACTATTCGCACTGCAAAAACATTTCCTCGAAACAATCCTCTTTTTGTTCACCACGGCTTAACACTCGATAAACCAGCTGCCTACTGCTGAACCAATTCCACCACTCTACAGATAGTTGCAATTTCAACCTTCTTACTCATTAAGGACTCTGCGTCGCTTAGCGCTAATCCATTCCATCTGTTTACATGCTCAGTTCGTTTCAAGTGAGCAGAACCCGTCTGAAGGCAACCGACTTAACTGATACAGACGCCCAGAATTTTTTTTCTAATACTAAGTTTGTTTCATTCAGCAAACCTTGAGAATCAAACGATAGCAGCTATGTACCCCTTGATTTCGCTGAAGATTGCTCCTCTACTGGCAACGAAAAAGCTGCCTTCGTTCCTCAACACGGTATATGGAGCGAGTTGAACGGCATCTCGTGATGGACTCATTCAGTATTTGCTTTTTCCGATGAGTGGAATTGATTATTCAGGATTTCTATGGAACCTTATAACTTCATCCCATACCATCAGAGGGTTACATGCCTTCGCCGAAGTTGACGGATTTTTTTAGCGTGGAATCTCATGGAAAACGGCAGGAGCCTATAATTTCGAAAGGTCGAATGATAGTCATAGAGCTGCAATCGAGTGCAAGGTTTTGCCATCAGAGATCGAGATTTCATTGCAAAAAGCGCTCGATGCGTTTTGAATTCCTACAGAAATCCAAACATGAACAACATAGAGACTGCCCATCACAATCGACCAGTTCCCGGTTGTACTGTGAACTAAGTGATCATGAGCGGGATGGGGTCCTATTGAGTCTTATTCGTCACTGGTCCACTAACTAAATGTGAGGCACAGTAGCACTGTTACAGCCAGAGAGAGAGGTGGCAAGTAATGCGAGTTCATTCTCTCATTAAATGGGCCCCTCTCAACTTCGGGTCAGAAATAAGGGCGCGAATGGTGCGCTTTGTTGGGTAGTGTTCAAATTAAAACTTTTAGCCATCTTTAGTACTCTGGCGAGAGACAGAACTGCATAGGATGGGTTTCAGATGGACATCTGAATGGATTCATGTGGACCAAGATTGTCATCAGCTTCAACACGGCCGACGTTACGGGCCGAGCTCTAAACAGGGTGCCAGTTTTGGGCAACCGCGACATATTCCATTGACCCATAGATGTGGATTCTTCGCTGCGATCAAAGATACTCCAGTGTCTTACGTGCCAAGATGTCAATGTTGCGAGACAAGTATCCAGAGGAAACATGGAACCCTAAGTTTAATTTCTGCTGCAGACCCTAGTATGGCTTCCCAGTTAATCCTCGATCTCAGGAGGAGAGGGAGCTGCTATTGCAAGTAGCTTACACCAGACCAGCAGCGTCAGCATCATGAAAATTGACGGCAGGAGTTTAAGGGGAGGAGTAAACTGGGACACGTAAGTTGGCTGTAGTGTATTTCAGCGTATTCTCACGGTTTTTTACATCTTCCTTTTTAGAGCTTCCGGACTGTGATGAATACCGTCACCTTCTCGGCACTCAAGGTAGGAGACGGACGCACAAGAATGCTGTGAGGTTTACGCCTACTCGTTTGAGAGAATTTCTGCTCTTTTAGATGCGCCTAGGCGGTGAGGTGGAAAATTGGCCAGCAAATTCGAAGCGCAGCCCGAATGAATGCCTTGGGTGCCTTCAAGGGAAACAAATTTCATTGTAGAAGGTCTCGACTCCACAAATTCCAAGCTCTCTCTACGTGAAACTTCGGGATTCTAACTATATATTTCTGGAAAATTTCTCTCAACAACGTCTTTTTCTTCACAACGGCCTGTCGTTTTTATCAGGTCATTGTCAGAAGAACGGTGCTCGTGCACGGGATGTGTCGCCACTGCGCGTCCCTAATGAAAATTTTAGGCAGAATTCTTGTCAGCTGCACGTTGCTTGGCCAGAAATATAGACAGCAACAGCAAACCACATTCTATTGAGTCATAATCGAAGAAGACATCTTGAACAGTTCTGTAGACCATTGAAATCATATCAGCCTAACACTCAGCCGGCTGCAGCATTTAATTTCCTTGTGAAAGCCATAGTTTAATTCGACCTTATATTTCTTGTTTTTTTTTCAATCATCATACCTTTTGGCATATCTTCGGCAACAGTGATGGTGGAAAACCGTAATGGTGACAAAGAACAGCAGTTAATTTCAGAATTCTTTCAAGATCGTGGTTGACAAAATGAATGGAATGAGGAACACTTTGTACTGAAGAACAAAAAACTAAAGGGTGACAGCGATATAAATAAAATAATAGCTAGTTGTCTCTATTCGCCCTTGCCTTACCTTGGACGGAACTGAATATTTTGCACCTGTTCTTTTTCCACTAAATACCCCTTGTCATATTATGGTATTCGACGGTGGCGATGTCCGTTCCTCCACGTGGTGCCACTGGAAGCTGCCCGCTCTGCGAGCTAAGCCGAACACGGACATTCGATTGCAGGCGACAGGCCCTTGTGACAGGCCGGCTCACGAACACCCATGTCACATCACATGGTTCACGACATTGCAAGTTTTTCGAGATAGTGCTACGACGTCCGCGGGAGTTGACGCGCACTAACAGAGCCCGGCGAGTGTGACAAGTGTGCGAAGGTCCCTGATGCGAGGACCGCATCGGGGGCAACTGAGCTAGTCCGAAAGTCCCGTAACGTAGGCAAGACCCGCGTAGCTACGCTGAGTGTGGGTACGTTGACGGGCCACTCGTGCGAGTTGGTAGACGCACTGGAGCGTAGAAGAGTTGATTTCTGGGCGGTGCAGGAGACGAGGTGGTCCTGCCGCAAGTCAAGAGATATAGGACGTGGCTTCAAGGCCGTTCTATGTGGAAGTCCCAGGACCACCAATGGAGTTGGAGTCATCGTCTCCAAACGACTTCGGGACTCGATTGTAAGCGTCGAACGCCTTGACGATCGATTGGTACAGATCGTTATCGCCGCTAAGGAGCGGCTCTATCACTTCTATTCTGCGTCTCCTCCGCAGACTGGCTCCTACAATCAAGCCAAGGATGAGTTTGGAGCCTGGTTGATGAGAAGACAGCGGAGGTACCGCCGAAAGAAGTCATCGTAGTCGTTGGTGACCTTAATGGGCACCTAGGTGCTAGAAAGACGGGTACAGCTGTCGTGGTGGTTTCGGATACGATCACATAACGCTGATGGTGAGCGCATTCTTGATTATGCGGAATCGCATAACTTCACCGTAGTGAACATCGTCTTCCGGAAACTCTACTTGCACTTTATCTCATATTACAGTGGGAGTAGCAAGACTTAGATAGACTTTATCCTTGTGAGAGATCGCGAACGGAGTGTTGTCACAGACGCGAAGAGGGGAGGCCGTATGAGACGGTCGCCTCACAGCACCGACCTCTGATCTGTACTCTGAAGATCGCCCCTCCGAGGCTAAAGCAGGTCGAGCGATGCGGTGCTGCAGGAGTCAAGTGGTGGCGAATGAAAGAGGACGAAGCAGCTGCGATTTCTCGCGTGCGGTTACCAACAGTCACGACTGTCGATGAAACTTGGAAGAAAACGACCGACGCAATTCGTCAAGCTGCACAGTCGGAACTCGGCACTACGAAGCCTGGACGACGCAAGGTCGACAAGCAGGCGTGGCTGTGGACAGATGACGTGAAAGCAAAAGTGCGAGAGAAGACACTCACTCTATAACTGGCGAAAGTACCAAGAAGCGAAGAAAGCTGCGAAGAAGGCCATGGCTGTTGCAAAAGCCATTCATTATGGAGATGTCAGCGAAAAGCTCGAGTCGCACAATGGTGAGCGGTATCTGTACCGAACAGCAAAGTTTCGCCATCGGCAGACCGAGGATATTGAGAGGTTTTTCGACACCAATGATGAGAACGGCCATCTTCTTACGGCCCGCAAGAAGGCATTGAAGCGATGGCGCGACTACTTTGAGGAAATCTCTACAGAAGAATTTCCTCATCCAGCCATCCCTTCTACGGCTCCAACCCACGGCCCCGTTCAGATGGTCACCGTGAAGAAGATTGAAACGGCTTTGAAGAAGATGAGGCCAGGCAAGGCAACTGGGCCCGACGATGTGGCCGCTGATTTATGGAAGTCAAAGTACTGGTACCCTGCTGAATGGTTGGCGAAGTTCTTTAATCAGGTTGTGGAGAAGAGAGAAGGAAAAGAAAGTGCCCGAGTGTTGGCGCCAAAGTACGACGATTCCGATTTGGAAGAAGAATGACAGTCCAGCAGACTGAACTTCGACGTTCACAAAACTGACTATAACTCGGTAAGATTTTCTTTTCTTTTGAACTTTTTCGAAAAAGTCAATAGCATTTTAGAAACTAGAAGAAAAGGGCTTTCATACAGTATAGACATCTGTTTTCAAAAGTTGGGTCTTCATACGGGGCGGAGGCCTTCGATTTTTGTGCGAAAAAGTTGAAGAGCGAAAAAGAGCGCTTTTTCTCTAGTTTTCAAAAAGCCAGTGCTATATTTTAATTTCCAAAAATAAACAAAGTTTTGTGAAATCACTCCAATGTCGTCGATGCAGAACCGATCAGTCTGCGAGAAGTTCATCACAAAACTGATCATAACTCGGTCCATTTTTTGAAGTTCAAAAATAACGATAGCTTTAAAAAAATGGAAGAAGCATGCTAACTCACCATAAACAAACGGTTTTTGAAAAAGAGGTCTTCATACAGGGCGGGCAGTTCGATTTTTGGCACGTATTTCTGCAACAATGGACCAGAATTCGAACCCCCACCTATGACGTCGGTGACTATCGACTAGGAGTCGATCCAATCAATTCGTTTCAAAAAACCATGATTTTCAAACTGTGCATTGAACAGGACTTGAAACTTTTTGTGGCAAGTTTTTTGCTGTGTGTGTGATCTGCTGCAGGTAAAAATTAATTAATTTTTCTTGAAAAACTAAAAATTTAAATACGAGCCGCCCTAATCATATCGGAGATCACTGCAAAGAAGCGCAGCTTTTCACTGTATAATATTTATGACTTAAAATTCCACGAAGCACAGTTTCACTCCCGCGTGTTCTTTCCTTCAAAAGATAGAAATTTTTCCGCGAGAAGACCATCTTCAGTGGCGATCGATTATATCTGAAAACGCAATGGCTCCACACAGTACAGCACATATAGCAGTAGACGAACGGGAGAATCCAGCATAAAGCTAGTTCTCCCCTTGACAAAGCCCCGCTACCTAGCAAAGTAGTTAGTGAAGCACTTTTTTGTTAATCAATGTTAGCGGACACCATATCACATAATATCCGCTGTGCCAAAGAAATATAATAATTGGCTCAAATGGCAAGTCATGAAGGAGCTCGACTTTACTTCACGAACGCTAGAATGCTTGTGCATTATCCTTGCTATTCACCACTCTCCGTTTCTTCATCACTGATGGATAACATAACATAATATTAGAAAGTATTTCATTCTTCATGAGGGTTGTGAGGTGGACTAGGGCACACTAAAGGTATCAAAAATCCTGATATGAGAAATCCACATATACATACATACGGCGAAACTCAGTAATTCGTCTAAGCACATGTTTAGATAAAAGTCACACGTTATGAATGCTAGGAGAAACACCGTGTGATAAAATGCTGAAAATTAAAATGAAAATTAATAAGCTCAAAAAAGCTGCAGGTCTTAAGCTAAAGGTGTGGCACTTCTTCTGCATAACTTCATGCCGGTGAATAAAAAACAAGAAAACTAGAGCCAGAGAAAGATGTTAGGTTTTGTCGTCAAAACATAACAGCCGCCTTCCACTAATGACAACTATTTATCTCCGTGAACAAACAGCTATCGCCACCGTTCATCGAACATAGTGAATTCACTGAGTACAGGCTGCGCCAAAAGTTCTTGGACACATGTAAGTGACCGCCAAAACGGCTGTTTTGAAGCAAATCAGATGAAATTCATAACGCTTATTACTATTGACTAGGCACATATATGGAAGCAGTCAAATTTCGAAATGGCTTAATTTAGCACGAATACACGCCTTCAATCGTTTGGGGACGCATCCACGGCGGCACGCAGGCGTCTTCATCAATCTCCTCCCGGGCTTTCTTCGGGGCTCTTTGAAGTGAAGCAGTGTTCGTGTGGGATGTTTCACAGGCCTTACTCTTCAAAATGGACCAGATTATGTAGTCCATCGGATTGAGGTCCGTGCTGAGCGGGGGCCCCTCTTCGGCTGGTATGAAATCCGGAAAATTGTCGGCGCACCACTTCTGTGCCACTTTAGCCTTGTAAGCGGCGTAGAATCTCCAGTCGCCATTTTTAAAATGCAGAGATGCCCAGGGAAGAATGTTACTTCAGGGTGTCCTCTAGGTAGTTTTGACTGTTGATTTTGATGCCATGGCAGTGCGCAAACTTTTTGCATGAGTTATCTTGAACAAAAGAATATTCAGCCACGAAAAACTGGTATATGAGAGAGTAACACTAGAGGGCCGATACCACAGAACAGCTTGGTTGAGCGAAGATCATCATCTTATACAATGAATCTAAAATAGAAGAGTCCTAGAACTTAAACGAACCCTGTAGCTGTGTTGTACACGTCCCACTTTGATGAAAAGTCAAGTACCATACCGCTCACGTCACACGGTAAAAAAGGAAAGAAAAAAAGAACACGTTACGATCGCAAATGTTCGCATGCTCATAAGTGATCTAATTCAAGGCTTAGCGAGGAACGGTAAGCATCATTCGATTCGCCTCCTGGGGTTCCGCTCAAATACGCTAATGCGAAAAATTTTGGAGTTCAAATGAATCTCAAATGGAAATGGTGAGCTCCTTTCCAGTCAGGGTTTAGCTGCAGTTACTTTCTAAACACACGGGTAGTTTTTTACCAGTGAAAGATCACCCCCACCCGAAAAACAGTTGACACCAACCACTCCGAATCGTATGCTCGATTGATTGGGCCGACCCTACAAGCCAAAGCAAGCCTGCCGGAGAATTCACAGAGAATTCTGCAAAGGTTCTCCTTGAGAAACAATCTGGAGAATTTCAGCTGTATGGAAAAAGTAAGCCTTCCCGAGAGACCGAAAACATGTATGCTCAAGGAGATGTGCTGCTCGAATCATTTTTGCACTACTTACCAAGAATATTGTCTTTTGAACAAGCCTTTAGTAGATCTCGTAAAGAAGAATCATACTCACATTACCGTCCTTCGTAAAGCCTTGATTTAGAGAAGTTATGAGCATGTGACGGAATAATCCGTCTCAAAGCGTTTTTTACCGTGCCATACTAGCAGTTGTAAAAAACGTTCGTATCGATCGCTTACAGCTTAACCCAGGTTACATCACTTACGCTGTAGAGGTGAAGCATTGCCAGTTTTCCAGCTCACACGAGCAGCTACACAAAGCAAGTTGTCACGCACACGTATTATAAGTTATTCTCTACCACACTACCGTATTGAGCAGGGATGTGCGGATTGTTTTCTCGGGAAAAGCGGAACATGGTGTAAAGGTAATAAGCGGGATGAAAAATCGTTAGATATCGATTTCATATTACCTTCGTCTAATGGCGAGAACTGTGACATTCTCAATTTCCGTTCCCTTTCCCCTCGCACAAATGTGTTATGCATTGTGTCATTCAGATGGCGTCGGAAACGAACTTTACGGTTAGAATCAATGGACCTTAAGAGAATTGTTATGGAAACGCTCGGCCCGCTATAATTATGCCTTCTATTCGCATTCCTTATTACTTCCTCCTACTACACGTATGCTTGAATGACCCATTCGAATAGGTACTCGAACGATTTTCATTCGAGCATGAGCATTCGAAAAAACGCGTTTTTCGAAGGTTTCAAATTCGAATATTCAAAAATCGATTTTCAGATCTTTTTTCAGATTTCGAATAGTCAGAAAAATTGCATTTTTCGAACACAAATATTCGAAATCCAGTGATCGATTTCCCACTATTCGAAACTGATCAAATAATCGAAAATATTCGAAAGCATAAGTCGAGAGTCTTCCTACGTCTTTCTCATCAAGTCTACCACGGGGCAGTATATGAGCGGGAGATTTCCGGGAGGCAGAAGTATTTGGCCCGAATTCAAAATCGTCAAAGAGACAATGCCAACTGTTTGATTACCCGCATCGATAATCGGACAGTTGGCATTGGGATTGCTTCGCAGCCTCTGTGGCTGATCGCTTCTTTGTGTTAGAGCTTGGGCAACAGCTTTTTGTAAGGATTCTTGTGTTGGAGCAATGAGGAGCGGAGGGAGAGGGGGAGACAAAACCATCATCTCGACTGTGATCCTGACTAGGGACCGACACAGATTTTTTAAGAGTACTCGTTTTATCACATAACCTCCAGGTTCTGCCCTTTGTTTGTCTTGTAAAAAACTTGTTGATAAGCGTCTTGTTTTACCCTCCCCCCCCCCCCCCTTAATCAGGTACCGTAGGGCCAATCTATTTTGTTTCTCAGCTCGTGCTCTTGCCTTTTTCCATCGGAACGTGGTTTTGTTTGGTGTCTTATAGTGAAGAAGTTCTGCCTAGGGTGCATCGTGTGTAGATTTTGGACTTGGTAGTAGAAAAAACCACCGCAGTGGTAATACAAGAAAAGCTTGAAGGAAAACGATCTAAAGAGGCGAGTCCAGTCCGAGAGAAGAGTGACATCTAATAATTCTGCCTAACCTACACTGATTAACATCTGATTTTGGTAGGAAACTGGCCCCTACAAGTCAAGTTTCCTGTTGGTTGACAATCTTAGTGACGAGCAGATGTCACGAAAAAGAAAACAATCTTACTCGCTTAAATTCAAAATCTATGCGGCCGATCGTATAATACTAACCAGTGGAAATCCAAATCCCGCGTTTTTTTAAAGTGATCAGTGTTCTGATACCCATCCGCATAGAGGTCGCGAGACAAGTCAACGCTGAACCTTAAGCAGTGTTCATTCTTGCCAAGGCCATATCCTGCCGTGTCTCACACCGCGTTGAACTGACTGTGACACTTGAATATTTGCAGAGAAGTCACAGAAACATTGCTGGGTGATAAGAACGAGGAAGAGGATCACACACAGAGCAACGAATTGGAGAACCACGTCGGTTTGGAGGTACAGATATGATGTCTGATATAAAAGATTTGGAGAAGACATCTCAAGGAGCTTTAAATTCGATAATTATCGAAGGTATGAGAAAACTCGAAAAGAGTATGCGCACTATCGCTGAAGCGAGAGAAGCCGTCTCTCAGTCGGTTTGGGTAGCGCAAAAAACCGTACAAGGTGCGGTACTGGAGCATCTACAAAAGGTCAAACAGCCTGCTATAGAGTCGAAACGATCGATGTACGAGGCTGAAATGAAGACTTGAAAGATCGCTAAGTAATATAGGCGTGGAAAGGTGACAAGTGCCCAACGCTCAACGACTCTGTAGGATGTACACAATCAAAGCACACTTAGTTGTAAGAGGGACTCTTAAGGAGTCAGTCGTCATAGAGATGTTCAGGTGTAATCGTTGTCATGGCAGAAGAAGGTGACATCTGTCATAAAAAGATGGCTGAGCAAGAGGTATATGGAATAGTCGTACTAGGTGAGAAAGAAATTAGCAGGAATAGATAAGCTTACATGAAATTCGCCAGCATAGGCAAAGATACCTCATATGAGGAATTCCAGATCAGCTGCCCTATCCCGGATGTCGCATATGCCAAGCGCAGACTGAAGGCAAAGAGCCGAAACGGATGCTGGCTGGGCTTGTGTTGTTTGTTTACCATGTAGTAGTTAAATTTACCGGTAACTTTCTAGTGGTGCTCCACACTAATCCGTTTCTCTGATCGCTGACCAAACTGTCCATTTGCGCTCACACATGAAAGTTCTCGGTATGGAACGGTCACACAAGATTTGCTCTAGTTGAAGAAGAAAGGAAAAGCGAGGATTCATTACCTTACTGTATAATGGTGAAGAAACGCTTGCACCGCCAAACCGCATACGCATGCCTGTCATACTATCATCATCATCTCATATGTTGCTGGGGATGTCGCTGTAGCTCGGCTCGTGGATAGTACGAATTGCAGGCGCGCAAGGCATTTAGTTGAACGAAGGCAATAAACAGCTAGATTCCGTAGTATATGAAGAGAACGCCAAGATCACCTACGATTTTGCTGGATTTCTTCGGATAATTCTAAACTTTTGAACTTGAATGTCACCCTTGAATGTCGTGCGTGGAAGATCACTACACTACTCCGGCACGCAACACGGATGGATGAACACATTGCTCACCGCCAGCAGGACGACGGCCGGTTTCATCTTGCCCTTGTGATAAAGATGCGTCATTCCTCACATGAATGCTCTAGCTTATCGTAGAATTTGAAAGTTAATATAAATCCTTGGAACGTAATGAGTGGTGTCCAGCTTAGCAAGAGAATGGGCGGAGCGGCGTTCTATCCCCGCCCTTTAAACAGAGACGTGGCAAATGTCTGCGTCTCCAATGTTTCGTAATGCAGCGATTGGACTCTCGATCAAGCCCAGGGGGTTGGGCGGTCCAGTTGGACGAGGGGGTAGAGCGCTCGTCCCCCCCCCCCCCCAGAGAATGCGTAGTGAAGTGACTCCAGACGAATACACAGAATATGCTGCCACGCGGAATAAGTAGTTGATGTGACCAGACGCAAAGGAAGTCACCTCAAACTTGGGTAATTAAACCTTTATTTTAAATAAACATAAATAACACGCGCACACGTACGAAACAACACATCAACAGCATCGATGGCAATGAACTATAAAGAGATAAGGCAATAAGATGAATAGACGCGATGATACATAGATGACTACCCAATATGCAAGGCACTCGACAAGATAAACGAAACGTATATGCATAGAGTAACACATGAGCAAGATATACGAGAGACAACAAACCATGAGAACAAGACAAAACCTATTACAACACTAAACTATGCATGAACACAAAAAGGATTACATGAAAACGACAATAACAACACATTATGAGCACAATAAGAGCCCCAAGGTACGCACAAGGAGTGAGACGAGAGAAGCAACGACCACAAAACACACGCGCAGGCTGAAAACCCTCCTAGCAACCCCTCCCGGACGCTCACAGCCGCTGGAATGGCCGCCAAGCCCATGAAGAAGGCTGGGAGCGCTGATTCCTAGGAAGACCCTGAAAATCAGGAAACAAAGAGAAATAGCCCGGGGAAGGAGGAGACCCAGAGCGGCCGTCGAAATGGGGCGCGGAATCCGTCAAAGGAGACGACTTGTCGTCACTCCGGCCCGCGTTGATGTGGTCCTCCGTCCTTGCTGGTCCCGCTGCTCGCTGAAGAACTGCCATAGGCCCGTCAGCCGTCTTCCGTTGTCCTCCAGCGTCAACCGTCGTCCGTCGTTCTCCGGCTCCTGGATCCTTAGCTCCTTGTGAAAAACGTTACCGAGGGCCCAGTGGTGACCCTCGTCATTGGGAATCAAGTCCTCGAACGCTGTTCCCTCGATTCTCTGACAGTCGAAGCACCTCTTGTGCCGACCCTTGCATCGCTGTCCTACGCGCACTTCCGGTCCCGGATCCATCCCTCGATGTTCACCTGCAGCACGCGCACATCCGGTCCCGGATCGGCCTCCTCGGCCTCATCTTGCTGCACTCGGACTTCTGGTGGTCCTGGGCATGCATTCTCGACGTCGTCCTGCTGAACATCGCGGACGACGTCCACGAGGTTTCCGTGCTGTACGTCGCGCTCGACGTCCTCCGCCTCCGCAAGATCTGATTCGGACACTTCAACGGAACGGAGATCTAGCTCTCCTGGGTCCTCCTCGTCTGTCTCATCATCATCGTCTGATACCAACGCTGGTATCTGCTCTATCGAATCGTCATCCGCTACTTCATCCACCATGCGTTGCCAGTGATCGTCGTCCTGTGCGATCACTTCCAGTGGATCGGATGACCTCTCAGCCTCATTTCGTTGGAGCTGCTCCTTCAAACGCGCAACTTCCATGGTCAGCTCGACGATTTGCTGCTGCATCTCGGACAGCTTCTTCTCGTTCTCCTTATCTTCGTTACGGAGCTGGTCGTGTTCCTCCATGAACACGGTCTGAAACATACGCGCTTCGTCCGAGCCCTTGTTCCTCTGAAGGGCCGTTTTTCTCGGCTGCACCTTCTCCGGATCCTCGATTGAAAACGCGTTAACGTCGAACTTGGTCGACCTCGACTCACTCCGTTCCCTCCGTGCTCCCTCCTTCTGCACTGTGGGATGCTGGAGAGTATCTATGACGTGTCCCGTTAGCAAGTGCCCAAGACGAGTGGGCAACAAGTATAATCCGGAAGGAAGGCGTATGTGAGCCTCGTCATGGCGAATAAGCTGCCACAGTTGGTCGCTTCCTAGCACAATTAACGGCTTGACGGCTGCTTTTGTTCGCACCAACTTGGCGTCGGTGTTTTGTGCTTTGATGAACGCGACGTCTTCTTCTAGCACTGGAGGTGTTCGTAAGGTGCTAGTGAGCGTTTCGTGGGTGAGAAGCTCCAGTGACCACGGCTTGCCTTTATCGTCCCACATCTCCAAAGGTACCTTGCGACTCACGCACTCCTGTACGCGATCCGAGCCGAAGGTTCTTACGCGCAAAGTTGTCGTGCCCAGGGTCGGCAGGCATAGCTCCTCTGCCAGCTTGTGATCAATGAAGGAGCACTCGGCACCTGAATCTAGCAGTGTCGGTACTTTCCTTAGTTCACGCGAAGAGGGGTCCTTGATCGTGAGCTCTCCTACTGGTAAGTAGGTTTCTCGAGTGCTCAGTATGCCTTCGCTTGAATGGAGTTGAGCTACTGGATCCTCTTGCTGTTCCATACGCGCTGTGACGTGATCCTGATCTTGGCTGCTCAGCTGGTGAGTCGCTGCCGATGTAGGGCATGCCTTCTTGGCAAACTTCACCTTCTCATTTGGTTTAGTTAGAGCGGTGGGTTTTTCCTGCCGTGATATCGACGCTTCTGGAGCGGCCGTTGCTTTGAAGCAGCATGATGTGTGATGTCTACCCTGACATGCGAAACATGGCCGTTTCTTGCAGTCCGACGTTGCGTGATTAGGAGACGCGCAGATAAAGCACAGCTTGTGCTCACGTAAGTAGTTGGCCCGCTCCTGCGGGGTGCCATATCTTGTGCATGCACCTGCTTTGTGGTCCTCGCCACAGTACATGCACGGCAAACTTCCTCGTGAAGTCCGTTGCTTCTGAAGGTTCACGTTCTGTGGCTGCTGTTACTGTGCCACACTGTTGCTTGACGTGAACAGAGCAATCATTTCCTCATCCGCGATGAATTGATCCAGGGCATCGAGAAGATGCTCCATCAGAAACTGTCCTTCCATGGAACGTTTCTTTTTTAACGCTTTCCTCTGTAAGCGTTCGGGGAATTTGGACAAGACCTGCTTTACGAGCCACTGGCTGTCCACATTTTCACCCTTGTCTTTGAGTTGAGACATGATCGCTTGGATCTGTTCTAGTAGTACGCGCTGATCCTTAACTGATGGCGGTCGTAATGATGCTGCCTCCATCCTTGCAATCAGGTGATGTACTAGCTCCTCCTTATTACCATACTTGGTGTGAAGGAAGTCGATCGCTTTCTGGTAGTTGTCCTCCGTGATCTGGAACTTCCTAACTGCATGACGCGCTTCTCCCTTCAATGCGTCCAGAAGGTAGTTGAACTTATAGGTAGGAGGTAATGGCTGTGAGTGGACGTTTGTAGAGAACAATGTCCAGAAATTGTCCCAATCCCATACATTTCCACTGAAACTAGGGATGGGCCCAGGTCGACCCTTTTCGTCTGGAAATGAAAGTCCTGCGATGCGCTGTCCGACGCGCTTGTGTGAGGAACTTCCCGGTTTCCTTTGGGTGACGTAAAGGTACGCAATCGACCTTGAATCGCCATCGTGACATCGTATGCAGAGCTAAGAGTTGCTTCCGCTTTCATCGAATATTGTTCGAAGTCCTCTTGTTCTGAATTGGACGGTCCATCCGTCCTATCATTGAACGCGCTCTCATACTTCTGCCATAACTCCTCGACCTTTGATGTTCCTGTCTCGATAGCTCCTAGCAGTTCCTGCAGCTCGCTGTATCTCTTCTTCTCTTCCCTTGAGTTTCGGTCCTCCTCGGTTCCCGTTGCGTCGAAGTAGTCCTTCTGTGCACGCGCTACCACTGCTTCCACTTTGTTGCAAGCCTGGGTCAAGACCCGCTTGTATGACGAAAACTGTGTCGACATGCTGTCCTTCTTGATGTAAAGGACAAGTGGACGAAGCAAACAACGGTAAATGAAACCGAAGAATACGCGTCAGTTACTTAGCCTAGGACGTAGTCTAGAACCTAATACGCGCCACCAAACCAGAAGAAACTACAGCTTAAGTGAAAAACCAGACAACTAGAAACGCGATCAAAGTGTTGAAATTGGCTTAATTTCCGACCAGTCGTTGTCGCTGCTGGTCCTCGATCCGAAGTCGAACGCGCACTGGACCAGCTGTTGTCAGCAGAATACAGATCGGCCGATGCACCAATTGAAGTGACTCCAGACGAATACACAGAAATATGCTGCCACGCGGAATAAGTAGTTGATGCGACCAGACGCAAAGGAAGTCACCTCAAACTTGGGTAATTAAACCTTTATTTTAAATAAACATAAATAACACGCGCACACGTACGAAACAACACATCAACAGCATCGATGGCAATGAACTATAATGAGATAAGGCAATAAGATGAATAGACGCGATGATACATAGATGACTACCCAATATGCAAGGCACTCGACAAGATAAACGAAACGTATATGCATAGAGTAACACATGAACAAGATATACGAGAGACAACAAACCATGAGAACAAGACAAAACCTATTACAACACTAAACTATGCATGAACACAAAAAGGATTACATGAAAACGACAATTACAACACATTATGAGCACAATAAGAGCCCCAAGGTACGCGCAAGGAGTGAGACGAGAGAAGCAACGACCACAAAACACACGCGCAGGCTGAAACCCCTCCTAGCAACCCCTCCCGGACGCTCACAGCCGCTGGAATGGCGCCAAACCCATGAAGAAGGCTGGGAGCGCTGATTCCTAGGAAGACCCTGAAAATCAGGAAATAAAGAGAAATAGCCCGGGGAAGGAGGAGACCCAGAGCGCGCGCGCAGCCGTCGAAATGGGGCGCGGAATCCGTCAAAGGAGACGACTTGTCGTCACGTAGTGCATAATTTAGAAAATTCTAGAACACGAACAGAAAGGGCAGAAACTATACGACCATCTCTGCAGAATAATAGTCCGAAATAAAGGGCGTCATTCTGCTTTTGGATCGTAGTTTCCGCAATGCTGAGTAGAGTAACACCGCCGGTCTATTCCAGGAAGCAGCATGTATGAAAGTATTCGCAACAGTTCTCATAAGGGCTTCTACAGCTTTTACTTCGTGCGTGGCATTCAAAAACCTATTCTCCGAAACACATTGCATAGAGCGACAACACCTAAGCCGATTATTGCTTCGACGTATGTAGCTGCGCTTCGTGACTACTGACCATGAGCACGCATTAGCATTATATCCACTACAGCCAGTTCCAGCTTTGGAAAGCTATTGTCGCGACCGCGATCGCTCCTCGGTCCGTGTCCGGCCCGGGCGCGCTGTTTCCCACGGTAGCTTGCCGATGAGGCACCCTCGATCGGCCTGGGCGCATGGGAAAATTGGTGACGTGGCACCATCGATCGGCGCGCGCCGCCTCCTCTCGTCCGGCGCGCGGCCATTCGACGTCCCGTGCTCCCGCGACGAGGTCTGCCGACCTCTCGCTCTGCGCCCTTCTTCCGGATGGCTACCGCGGGGCCTCGTCCCTGCATTCGTCGACCAATAATACGGACGGGAGCGCCAGGAGAGGGCCGCGGGGTCTAGTGGGCATCATGCTCACCCCCGCGGCCTCGGGAGTCACTACCACGCCGGCCACGGAGGACGCCTAGTATTCTCGCCACTGCATTGTCGGATACCTATTGGTTGCGAAGCGAAATGAACCCTACGCCGTATACTGTGTGCGTGTGTGGAGGAGCCGGGTGAGTCCCTTCGTTTCAAGGGCATTGTAATATGTATGTGCATTGCGTGTATATTTTCTTGTCACCTTGTGGGTTTCCCTGGGTCCGGGTTGTCCCCTGAGACGGAGCGGGAGCTGAGGAGCCGGGTGGCTCGGGGTCAAGAGATGAGGCCAGCCGGCGAAGCTGGAGTTCCATCAATACGTCTAGGCAATACGTGCGACTGAGGCAATACGTGGGAGTCCTGTGGGGTTAGGTAAGATCTGGGAACCCTCCGGTGCCCGTGGAGCGACACGGAGCCGCAAAGGCATCACGAGGAACACCTCAGCCTGCGGGGCCACCGATCGCAACATGGTGCATCCGGCCGTTGGTAAGCGATCCCGTTGGTCAGTGGTCGTTACCCTGACCGTAAAAACGGCGCTACCACGCCCCTGTGCGAGGTGTTCCTCCCCCGCACTCCCCTGGGAAGTAGGTAACGTGATGGTCGGGGCTTTTGTGCGGGTTGGGGCCAAAAGCGCACTAGGTTAGTTCGCGCCCACTGGCCCCGGTGCAGAAGTCCGGCTGGACTGTGGCAACCAGCCATCTGAAGCGCCGGGGGTCCCTTTGGGTAGCGTGGCGCCTAGGACACCAGCGTTGGGGAACATTCGGATGGCAGACGGGGCTAGAGCTGCTCCGAGAGGGCAAAAGGACAGTGAGGTCTGGACCGCCAAATTCTGTAAGTGCCGGAACGGTTTTCCTCCGGCCGCACCTAGGGAGCGCGCTCATATCCTATACCATGCGGATTGGCCATCCGCTGAGGTAGTGTGGATCGGTGTTATGGTTGGTTCTGTCCTTGCTTGGGCCCCGCTGCCACTCTGGTGGTACTCTTCTGCGAGGTAAGCGCACGGTCCCTCTACTTGTGCGCACAGTGCTCGCACTTCCCCTTCTTGTCAATACGTTACTCGTCAGCCCTGTCGCACCGGTAACATCTCAATACGCTTACGCGTATTTCCCAGCAACGGCCTCTCCCAGCCTCAGCCGCTCACTCTGCGGCAACCCTCCGTCCAGGCCTTGGTTTTTCAGGTTTCGGGTTTAATAATCGCCCCCTTCCCCCTTCCTTCTTCCCCTCATTCCTTGGGTATACTTTTATTTTCCCCTCCCCCTTGTAACTATAGGTGTCTCTCGCGGCTCCTCATCCCCACAAACGGGAGTATACGTCCCGTGGGACTTATTCACTACGCTTAGTAGGCATCCACTTACCCCTATTTCGTCAGTTCCCCCATCTTCTGGTAATTCCCCCCCCCTTCGTGCAGCTTTCTAGTTCCTCTTCCTTTAGGGTTTCCTCTCCCCTTTGTAGTTATCTTAGTAGTTCTCTGTTTTTTCTCTTAACCATAGTTTCCCCTGTTCCCTTCCCACTCTTCCTCCGTGGCCTCGGCTGGCTCTAATACGTTCCATCTTGTCTCTCCATTGGTACCAGCCGTTTGGTCGCTCACCGGCGTATTGTGTGTGATTGGTACCATGGGTCGATCAATACGTCCGGTAGAGTCCGACGACTGCTCCCGCATTAACATCGATGTCGGCGCGAAAAATTGAAGTCCATCCGAGGAGCCTTTACAAACCACGATTTTGAATCATGGAGCGGGAACGGCTCGGAAAGGGCAGCATCGGGGCGCGGGACCGTTCCGTGCCAGGCACGACCCAATCAATACGGGCTGACGTGTCCAAGCCTGTCGAGAAGCGATCCAACCCTATGGGGAAGGAACCGACTCGAGGGACTTGCACAGGTCAGCCATAGGCTGCCAGGACACCCCCAAGCGGAGAGATCCCCACTCGAAGTATCCTGCTTCGTCCGGCTAGCGGAGTCAGTAGCGGCGTGGCTGCTGCTGACCTGTGCCCCGGACCGCTTGGTAAGGTGTGGCAGTCCACGCATGGTCCGAACACATGACGAAACCCCCTTCACGGAATCCTGGAGCCGTCAAGTTAGCCGCAAGGGTCTATACCGGCGTGCTTACGACATAATGCTCCGACATCCCAACATCCATCTACCGTGAAGAGTCCCAACTGTATCGTCTTAAAGTTCGGAAGTCGTTACGCATATTATCCAACACGCATTCAATACGATAACGAGACGCAACATTCGTTTCGCTCGTATGACGGTACGTGCAATCGAAAACAAGGTTTTCGACTTTACGCACACAGCAAACCGTCAAATAGACGAGCTAAGTCTAATTAATACGGTGCGTCTCATGACATCACTACGGAAGCGGTAGAGTTATCACATCACCTGCGATGGAGCCCTACAACGACGGAGTCACGGACCACAGCAAGGCAGCCCCAGACGAAGACACCCACGTAAGCACGCAGGGCGACGACGTGCAGGTAGACGACAACGGTATCGTAGGTCCTATCTAACTTTGTTTTTTCCTGCACATAGCGGTATCTCGGTAACGTTTGTAGTGCAGTTAGTATAATACATATACATCATTTTAGTCCGTAGTCTACGTAGTTTCACCTATTAGCATTAGTTTCTTTCATAGTCCTAGTAATACCCTTTGTAGAGCCATACATAGTTGGCGTTTCGCCCCCGTACTGTCGTTCCAGTTGCGTCGACCAGGACGTCGGAGAAGCAAGAACCCGATTCGCGAGACCAGCGAGTCCCGACCGATCATGCCCTCGATGGACTCCATTGGACTCGATCGACGACACCGACAATCCGATCGAGGACAGGAAGGCCAACCATCAGGTCAACGGTGAGTCCTTAAACATATGTTTCTCGGGTGCTCGATACGACATTCCGCAGTCAACATCGTCCGTAAAAGGACCACAGCGGAAGCGTCTGGAATCTTTCGGTGGCTTTAAGCTAACCGATTGCTGTCGAGATGCAATACGGCCGAAATGGCATACACTATCCTGCGGTCGTGTTCAACCGACTCGCAGCCACTACGATTTGCGTGACATACTCCGTTCAATACGTTACCCTGCTCCGCAGGCTCCAAAAGCGTCATTAGAAACATCATAGAGGTTGAGCCGGGAGCCATACAACGAGAACTGACAGGCAGTGCCCCTTTGGACAGAAGTTCGCCCTTGGCAGTATCGTTCAGGTCGTTACGCAGGCACGTGAAGTGGTCGGAACTGGTCAAGGGTAACACCGGCGGCGCAGTTCCTAGATAGCTTCACGAGTAGGCTCTCTCACGAGAAGCCGAAGCCCACGCCGTCGACCTGGATAGTAAACATCGGGCCATGGGCAGCGAGAACGTCCTTCCAGGGACGAAGTGGGATGAGTCGTTAAGTTTCCCTTTTCAATTGTCAATTCGTTTCTTCAACTCCCCCTTGTTCATCTCTCTCCTGTAGTTTTCGTATTCCACTTGTTTAACCTCTCTCTCCTTATAGTTTTAACAGTCTCCCTTAATTCCATGTAGTGCACATTTCTGTTTCTGTCAAGCTCCCTTCGTGTTCACTTCAGTCGCTCTAGTTCAACAGCATCCTCTTCTCTCTCCCTTATTTAGTTCGTAGTGCAGTCGCTCTTATTTCAACCCTTGTAGTTTCTAGCTAGGTAGCCTTTAACAGTCTTCTTTCCCCTCTTCCATCCATTTCGTAGTCGTATGTCTCCTTCTCCTCCACAGTCCCGTAGTGGGTAGTTTCTCTCACACATTCTAGCCAATACAACTCTTCCCATCGTAGTCTTCATCTAATCTCCATTTCCTCTCTGTCCTCACCTTTGTCTCGCCCCTACTCGTCTCATCTCATATCCACATGTATCCATCGCCTCGACTCTCCCCACTCCGGCCAGCCATAAAAGGTTCAGAGGCGTCACTGAGTGACCGTGCCAACCGTTACATCACCTCCGGTCACAAAGGCTCGCGTTCGGTCAGTCGCGCCCATCTAGCGACACAGGCTCATACCTCCACCCGCATTGACGCTCAGGCAGCTCTCCAATCTACACGCTTCACCCTCACTTGACACCGCTAAGGTGTGACTCAATACGTATCTGTCGTCAAACCTCAATACGTCCTGCGTAGCCCAGGCTACGCTCACTTGTGCTTCATACGAAGCAAAATTTTCTTTCTTAAGCTCTTTTCGCTCATTACGTTGTCCCGCTGCAGGCAAAGTCATCAGAAAGGCTGTTATCAGCCCGAGCGTAGGGGTCCTGCAACGAAACCATCAGACCAGTGCACCCCCAGCAAGCACATTGCGAAATAGCGGCATTTCAACATTCATTCCTTGTTCACTCTTTTCTCTTCCTTCCTCTCTTTATCCTCTTGTCTACAATTTTCTAATTTGTCCTCCTGTTTTATCTCCTCTTGTTTTCATTCTATTAATTGTGTCCTTCTTTCCGTCTCCTTCTTACTACCTCCTATAACTAACTCTTCGTAGTGCCTCCTTTTCGTCTTCTCCGACTGTATCTCCTCACAGCTTATCCTTCCTCACTTGCGCTTCTTCGCTACTCTCACAGTTAGTTCTATCCTCATAGTATGCTCATTTATCCTATCTCATGCTTTCGTCTCCCTCATCTACATCTTCACCCTCTCTTCTTGCTACCTCATCATTCCTTACTGTCACCCTAGCCTCTTCTATTTTCTCGTGGCAGATCCTCTTCGTCGATCATTCATCTTCTCATTCATCCCTCCTAAGTATTGCCGCTCCTTCGACATCGTCGCTTGCGCCGCTCATTTCGTGCTACGCCGTCAACACGGTTCATAAAGCCTTGCTCAAGTCCAAGCGTCAGGTCCCACCACGAAAGTGCTCTGGGCGCCAACCATAGCGCGCGCATTGCGAAATAGTAGTCGTACATTCCTTGGCCACTTCTCCCTTTCCTTCTCACGTCTTCAGTTCATCTCTGCTTACCATTCCTCTTCTATCCTTCCTTATCTCCCTCCCATTTAGCACCTCTGTAGTATCACATCACAATCTCATCATCCTTTTCTAGTCTCCTTAGTCATCTCAACACCTTCTCAACCCCACATCACTCTTCTGCTTCTAGTTTCATTTCAACACCCTCGTAGTGCACTGTCTTAGTTTCACATCAGTTAACTCCTTTTCTTCCAGAACCACTTTCACAGCGCGTTTATTCCAACATGGCTGGGCGTTCAACCGAAGGATCCTCACGTGGTCAGGAGTCCGATCAAGGCAACCGACGCGGACGAGGTGACAACCGACGTAGCAGTCGAAGCCGCAGCGGGCGAGGACAAGGATTCACAGGTAGGTTTGATCCTACGGTTGATGGCGGACTTTCCGCGAGATTGTCCTCAGTTGTTGTTTCGGATGTATCTGTCACTACGGTCACTACGACGACGACGCACGGCGTCGCCGTAACGTCCTCAGCCATTACGATGTCCTCGGTTTCTGCCACGGCTCCTACAGCCCAGTTGAGCACCTCCATCTTCATTCCACCTCAGATCCAAGGCTCCTGGGCAGAGCACATGCAGTCCGAGGCTGCAACCAATACGACGGTCAATACGAGGGCAAGCGAAGCCCCCACACTGCGGAGCCAACCCCTCCCTATGGGTAATTCGCAATCCACCCCCGGGGTCAAAAGTCTTCCCACAGTTCCAGGGGCGCCTTCTTCGGAAGGCTCATCAAAAGCGACCCAGCACAACACCGCACGTCCCCAAGCTCCGCAGCTCCCCACTGATCCGAGGCCCTGTCCTGCAGCCCCAGCGCAGGAATCCGCTCACCAGCCGACATCCGCACTCCCACAGGGAAGGTTAAGGCGGACTGATCAGAGGGCTGAGCAGACCAATCCGCAGGAGCAGCTGGAAAGGGAACAGGATCAAGTTCGCTATCGCATTTTACTGGACGCCATTCGCGGCCAGTTCCAGGGTACCGGGTCCCCCAACACCCCCCTTCAACCCAACGTTTCAGTAGGGGTAGCCCTTTCATCCTCCCAGACCCCTTCGCTTGCCCCACAGGCACAGTCTAGAGACACGGGAACGGTCGAGGAGCTCACGGCTTCCCAGTTCCGTACCGTGTACGACTACATAGTGTCAAACAATATTTTGCGCGACCTCGTCAAGTACCTCAAGATCCCTCATAGGGAAACGACCCTAGTGAGGACGGAGGATCATGAGGCGGCCGCGCAAATTATTCACTCACTACGGCTCACCCTCAATGCTGCCACGGAAGCCACGCATTCTTTCCACAATCTGGCTGTTCTTCTCGGCCGTGGCAGCCCACTACGTTACTCTTACACTGTTCTGATGGGCTGGATCCACGAACTGACGTATCAAATTACGTCCATTAACGTTCAGCGAGACCAGCTCACAGAACTGGTATTACCGCGTCTCTTGACTCCATCGACGCACCAAGACTACTTCCGCAATACGCTCCAACTTTTTAATATTACAGAGGACCTATTTAGAGAGTCCCTTCAATACGCGTCCGCGGTCACGGCTCACGCCACGCGCATGATTAGGGTCCTTGAAGCTTACCAAATGCTTCAGGTCCTTCATCATAGGGTGACTCCTCACGACGAGGAGGATGCAGAGTACACCCACCTCATGCAGGCGAATATGCCGGAGACGCTGGACCCTAGCTCCTACATAGAGACACTACGTTGGTGGCGCGAGAATTACTCGGACGCCCTCATGATCCACAATACGCGCGGCTACCTCAGGACACACGAGGTAGACCGCATGCTTCAGGAGCAACAGGGCCAGCAGTCTACGATGACCGCACACACTACGCAACCCCCACAGTCAATACGTCAGACCACGACCCAAGCCCCAGCGCATACGGGGCCATCAACATCCGTTTCAAGGTCTTCTGCTCCCTTCGGCTCGGCAACGTCTGCTCAGCTGCCAGTTGTCATCCCGCAGTTCGTACGACCGCAGCAGACGCCCACGACTCGGACCGATGGACGCCCGGAAGCACGACAAGAACATCGCGGACAGCGACGCACAAGACCCACGTCGCCGGATCAGCGGAGTCAAGAAACCTGCCCTGCAAAGAGGTCCCATGAGGACATGCAACGAAGAACATCCAGGCAGCGGCAACAGGACTCCACCATGAGGACTAGACGGCCTGCCCCGCCAACGCAAGAAGACCGCCCAGGACCAAGCCGGAGACAATCACCAACACCGACGCCAGCACCGGAAGACGTGTGGCCGACCCCCAATACGTACCAATGGGAGGAATCGCCGGCAGCCCACATATATCCACCGCTGCCGCAGCCACCAAAGGGCGTTGCATGTGTGTTCTGCAACCACCTCGATCATTTCTCGGGAGATTGCCCGAAGCATACCAGCCTTACCGATCGAGTGGAAATCCTCAAGGACCACATGCTATGCTGCAATTGCCTCCGTCAACATCGAGGGGAATGCGTCCGCCGGGATCCCTGCAGCCGGTGCAACAGAGAAGGCCATCATAGAGCCGTCTGCATCGACAACCCCACGGTCGTGATCGACGTTCGTGGGACGAAAGACCACATCTACGAGCAGATGGCGGAATACACCTACAGGCCTTATCCGCGGGACGTAACACCACCGCAGAAGCACCCGCTGCCCAGGAGGCTGGCAGATCGAGCCCGTCAGGAGACCGAGCGGACGACAAGATCACACAGGCCACCGACTCCAGCTCAACACCAGGAGCCATCTACTTCAGGCTATGCGCGTCGGCCGGCGTCTAGGGCACCGATACAACGCCGTCAACAGGAGCCTCCGACATCCGTCCGCCGTGACTCACGTCCACGGCTCCGCTCAGGAGGATTCTCTCCTCCCCAGGAAAGCAGAGCCAGCCCTCAGGCACCACGTCAACACCGGCCGTCCTTCCGCAATTTCTGTCGATCTTCCCCGAGAGCTCCTTCTCCTGCTCGCCGGGAGGCCTCGCCCAAGGACGAGGACGAGCTTAGTAGCGGAGGCGGCTCGTGGTAGGCCGGGGCAAAAAGCCGTTTGAGCAGTCAATACGTTTCACTCATTCAATACGGTTCCCAACGAGAGATATATAGTCAATACGATAACGTTGTAACCTTGAGACATTACAGGGAAGTTGAGGCGGTAGAAGCTAGAGTTGCAGAGCAAGCGGACGGCAGAGGACGAGCACGAGCGACAGGAGTGCGTTGAAAGGTAAGGATACTGCAGTATTGCAGATTACGCCCCGCGCTCGTCAACCAAGCCGGTCAACAACATCGACCAGAAGCCGTCAAGCCGTGCACACCACCTGCAGGCGCCAGCCAGCTCTAGTAGGAACGTTTCCTTCCCTTAGTCAATACGGTCTTTTATTTATTTGCAGATTCTCGTCATTACGGCAAGCGGTAATTCCGCGTAGGAAACCGGCGCATGGCATCAGGCCACGAGACGCCGTAATGGTTTCCTTAGTTTTAGTTCTCTTCTTCCTTTCCTCTTCCCTATCTAGCGCACTCTTAGTTTTTTCTTCTCTAACTTAGCTGCATGCGTAGTTCCTTTCCTTTCTATGTAGCTGCACGCGTAGTTATATAGTAGACCTCCTCCTTAGTTAGTTGCATACGTAGTTGTAGTAGCTTTCCTTACTGTCAGCTGCATGAATAATCAAATAGCTTCTCCTCTATTAAGCTAGTAGATGTTTCCAACTTCTCTCCTACGTGAACGCATGTGATGCGCTGATTCTAGCCGATGGCGACGACGATGCGAAGGGTCGATCAGGTCGGGCTGCGCTTCGATGGGCGTGATGGTGTGATGCATATGGTCGAGGAGTATGGCCGCTCGTCGGGGCGCGGTTGAGCAAGTACGTCCTCGTGACGGAACGCTCCCGCAGCAGCCCTGACTCCCCTCGTCGCCCCCTGAATCGCGCATGAGCGCTGTTGTTCCCCTTTAGTCAGTTCGTAGTCTTCTGTGCAGTAGTTTTCTGTCGTAGCACTGTAGTAGTGTTTTGTTGATGTTTTTTCTACTGTCTGTTGTTACGGGAAGGCTCGTCTGAGAGCCACGGCGATTATGCCGGTGTGTGCTTTTTATATTAGTTCTTATTCATTTCGTTATCCTATCGTAGCATGTTTTCTATCTGTTCATCTCATAGTTGTTATCATCTGTAGGTTCCTATATTCCTGTTAGCTTCCTCCTCGTAGTAGTGTAGTAGTTCGATTTACCGCAGTAGTTTAGTAATCCTATATATCCATCCCGTAGTTTAGCTAACCTTCGCCGGCCAGTAGGTAACCGCTCATCCTTCAGTCAGTCCGTCCTTCGTGGCTCTCTTCTTTTCACTCATTACGGTCGGCGTAGTCCACATTCTGTAAGTAGGTAAGCGGCCTCGTCTCTGGGCGTGTTGCCATGAGGCCTTCCAGGTAGAGGTAGGAATGTGTGACTCGCCCCTTCCTTTGTGTCAATACGTGTGAAGGCGTCCTCCCGTCAGCCACTCCCTGTTTTTGCATCTGGGGTTGTGGCGTTGGGCAGTGATCGCCTCACTACCTTCGCGTGTACCTCTCAGGACGCTCCCGCCTCCTCATCTAAAAGGGCAATAGGCCCAACAGTAGGAGGCAGCCGACAGCGCTAGTCCCCCATGGGGAAGAAGTCCAGCCGGGCACTCTTCGTGGGCCGGGAGTGTCGCGACCGCGATCGCTCCTCGGTCCGTGTCCGGCCCGGGCGCGCTGTTTCCCACGGTAGCTTGCCGATGAGGCACCCTCGATCGGCCTGGGCGCATGGGAAAATTGGTGACGTGGCACCATCGATCGGCGCGCGCCGCCTCCTCTCGTCCGGCGCGCGGCCATTCGACGTCCCGTGCTCCCGCGACGAGGTCTGCCGACCTCTCGCTCTGCGCCCTTCTTCCGGATGGCTACCGCGGGGCCTCGTCCCTGCATTCGTCGACCAACAATACGGACGGGAGCGCCAGGAGAGGGCCGCGGGGTCTAGTGGGCATCATGCTCACCCCCGCGGCCTCAGGAGTCACTACCACGCCGGCCACGGAGGACGCCTAGTATTCTCGCCACTGCATTGTCGGATACCTATTGGTTGCGAAGCGAAATGAACCCTACGCCGTATACTGTGTGCGTGTGTGGAGGAGCCGGGTGAGTCCCTTCGTTTCAAGGGCATTGTAATATGTATGTGCATTGCGTGTATATTTTCTTGTCACCTTGTGGGTTTCCCTGGGTCCGGGTTGTCCCCTGAGACGGAGCGGGAGCTGAGGAGCCGGGTGGCTCGGGGTCAAGAGATGAGGCCAGCCGGCGAAGCTGGAGTTCCATCAATACGTCTAGGCAATACGTGCGACTGAGGCAATACGTGGGAGTCCTGTGGGGTTAGGTAAGATCTGGGAACCCTCCGGTGCCCGTGGAGCGACACGGAGCCGCAAAGGCATCACGAGGAACACCTCAGCCTGCGGGGCCACCGATCGCAACAGCTATTCTGGTCTGATATTGAGTAGAATAATTTCAGAATCGAAATCTTGGTTACGCGAAATTTTATTGCAGAAATGGCACAACATATGATAAAAATAGAACGTGGTGTCAAATCAGGCAGGAATATAAAAAACCAGAACCGGATAAAGGGCACTAGATGTTTTCAGTATTGCAGGTCAAGCAACATTCCTCATTATACTTTCGGGGTGGTTCAGGCCAAAAGTTTCATAAGGATTTTCTTGAAAAACAAAACGCCTCAAATCAATTGAACGACCCAGGAAGGGAAATATCCTATTGGTAGTCACCGAATTTAGCCTTTATAACGACTTACGATGGTCAGCGAATGGACAAGTCAGTGTTTTGTTCTTGGCAGACAATTCTGGCACCAATTCGTTGAGAGATAGAAGTCTAATCTGACCTGGACAACATTCCTGCCAAGAGGCTGTCGTCACACGTCACACGACATTCGGCGCCTCCTCATACGCCTTTTGAGATCGTTGTGCTCGCAAAATTTTCGAATATTCGAATGGTTTCGTATGCCCGCAATTCGAATACTCGAAAATTTACGTAAACATACATAAAAATGAATTTACATAAATCTACATTTAAATCTAGATATAGATTTGCATAAACCTACATAAAACTGCGGTTTTTATGAAAACTCGAATTCGAATACATTCAAAAAACACGATTTTTTGAATATTCGAATTCATACATTCGGATTGGAATAAAAAGCATTCGAATGCGTACTCGAATAGGTATTTCGAGCACAATTATACCTGATGTGCAGTACATGGAATAAATTCAGCTTAGCTAGGATGTAAGTCATATTGTATAATGTTAGATTCACAAATTCGTTTTGTTAGCAAGAAAACGGAATGGAAATCGGGTTTTTCGAATGACACTTGACTGCGCACAGCTTTTTAAAGTTCCCAAAATAAAGCATGAAGAACAAACACAACAAGGTCAGTAGGACAAATTACGCACAATGGTTAGCTAATCACAAGAACTTTTACAGAGCAGCTGGGTAAGACAGCGGCTTTTAAATAGGTTCTCAAAGAACTGATGGAAGCGATATGAGGAAATATGCGGACATTTTTCGGCATACAGTATCGCACGCGTCTTTTGAATAGGCGCCGCAGAAACCGCGATTCTGCGGTTTTTGCGTCTCTATGTTATAACTCGCCTAAAAGTCACCCATTTGAAAAACCAAGTTCATGCTTGAGCTCAGGAGCTCGAGCTCTACCGTTCTGTATACTTATTTCATACGGAACCATTAAAATGTTCGAAACTGAGAATTGCGCTCCACTGCCAAAGGCGCCCGTGGTCGAGTTGTCCGTCGCAAACGGTCAGATGCTCACAATTCCTCCAATTTTAGGTTTTTTGAGAAACGGTTGGCACCGTACCTTTCGTCTTATCGAGATGTACAGAAACATATTTACAGCTTCCTCACTTTTGTTATGGGTGGCCAGCAAAATGACTAGAGCACGCTTTTTGCGATTGGAGCAGGTTATTTCCCGGGAGACGCATGTTTTCGGAGTACTTCAAGCATGGCGTACGTTGCCAGTGCTCCGACATGCAAGCCATGCTCTGAGCCCGTGCGCAATGCGCTTGATGACAGGATCGAATCTATCAAGTGGCTTCAAGACTGTTTTGAATCGCTTGGAGAACTTTATCAGGAATTTTCAGCCGCCCTACTCAGGAATTGCTGCAATTGGTCCCGGCGAGACTTTAGTGTGCGCCGTGTGCAATGCGTATAGAAATGAATCTACCAATCGAGTGGGCGGAAGCATGTTCACTCCATTTCTATCTTCTCTTTGCTAACGCCTTTGGAATTCCATTTTAAGATAGGAGACATATATTTACGTTCAGCAGCTTACACCCTATCTTATGACATACAAATCTCAGTAGTGACGAATAATGCATGTAGGTACGACAGAATCAATCGAGTGGGCATGGCAATTGGTAGAGTGAGGTTAGCTCGACCACAGCCTACATACATGCACGAAAGTATAGCAAGCCAATTGGCTTCTACTCGTATAGCATGCAATAAGTTTTGTAGTTCCACCGACTATGGCGGATTTTCCACGAGTACTGCAAATTTGGACGCGCGCGCGTGTTCTGAGTGCGATAACTCTTCCAATTGTGAATCTTTCCGGTGGCAGCCTGTGGGTTTTGTAGGCAGCAAAATGCTCTAGTAGTGTGCTAGAACGGAGCGGTGTAGCTTATGACTGGATAAAGTTACAGCGGTGCGAAAATGCAGGTTACCCTTGCGTGACATGATTTTTCCGATTTCAGTCGGCCCCTGCGGGAAGAAGCAGAGAGATAACGGCCTAAAAGTGCGTAGGCAAGCAGAACAGTTGAAGTGCTTGACGGCGACGTGCTCACTGTGCCCCAGCTGCCTCTACTTCCTCGGCTGCAGCTGCCATTTTAGGGCAGCGGACTTTTAGCGGTTGAAGTCTCCTGCCCTATTACTCGTCCATATGTTTCCGACGCTCGCAACGACACTATTCTATCCAGCTCGAAAAGCTCTATCGAATGGTGTCTTCGCACCGCTGTAACTTATTCTCTTCATGAGCTACATACACTGTGGTGCCTTAGTATAGTTCAATAATCTTGTGCTCCCTACAAAATCCTCGAGTGGCAGCTGGAAAGATTCGAATTTGTTGGAGTTATTGCGCTCCGAATATTCTCCTCGCGTACAATTTGCTAGCGGTCGCCCCACTCGGTTGATAGGTTCGACTCTATATGCAGACAGTTGTGAGATCGCAATGAAGCAGTAGATTATTAGATTTTTTCAAAGAATATTTTGAACACCGTACAAACACCCGAAATTTCCGGCTACATTTGAGTATGTGTAATATGAACACTCAATTCCTGGTAACACTAGGCTGAACTCCGAAATAGGTACGCTTACAAGATCATACGCAGGTCTTTTGGGTAAAGTTATCTTACCCATAAGTCCTCGCCCTTTTTTTTTCAACGAATCATTGTGGATTTCGCCGGTGGTCACTTGCGTAGTGCTATAAAGCTTTCGAATGGAAATTATTTGCTATATCAGAGCATGTATTCCTTTTCTTTTTTCATCCTGAATTTTGTCAATTTTTAGGTCATTAAAGTGAAAAGTGAAAAAGTGGCCATCTGCGCAGTTGTTCTCTCCACTTAAGTTTGGAATTTGCGCGCAGTTTTTTATAGCATTTGGAAGACAATGTTCTGTACTACAAGAATGTGTGTTAGTGCTATTTGCTCATTTTTCCGTTACTGATTGTTAGGTCATCAAATTGGAACGTGCGAAGGAAAATGGTTATTTTTGCCGACAGCTCTTGCTCTGTGGTGTTATATATTATTCGAAAGAGGATGTCTTGCTCTATAAGAATTTGTGTATAAAAAACTGCGCGAAAATTCCAAACCTAAGTGGAGAGAACAACTGCGCAGATGGCCACTTTTTCACTTTTCACTTTAATGACCTAAAAATTGACAAAATTCAGGATGAAAAAGAAAAAATGCATGTTCTGATAGAGCAAATCATAATCTTTCGAAAACTTTATAGCGCTACGCAAGAGACTGTTGGCGAAATCCGCAATGAGTCGTTGAATAAAAACGGCGGGACTTATGGGACAACCTAATTCTACAATCTGCCTTTCATATGTAAGTAGTATAGGACTTTATCAGCACCTTTTCTTCACATGTAGAAAGGCTTTTAAGGATTTGGTATATCCGGGCTGAAGCCTTTTTGCACAGCTCTTTATAGTGCTCTGTAAAGTGAAGCCTGTATATTATCATATCGAGAACCACGATCCTCTATAGATCAAATTTGCTTTAAAAGGCAATCTTCTAGAGTATAATTTTCTTGAAATTGAGAAAATCCTATACACATATGCACAGTTTTATTTTCACAAGCCACTGGTGAACTCCAAGTTTTACTGTTAGACAAGGGTAGGGATTGCAAGGACTTATATGCGTTGATATCCAAATGTATAGCTGCCAGCATTCATGACTAGCGATAAGCCTTATGGTGTTCTTTGAATTTTGTATGTATGTATGGTGCTTATCGATAACGCTCACAAATTCATTTTTTCCCGGGAAATACATACATATGTCTACCCAGTCCTGTCGGAGTTCTCCTTCGTTCTTTTGGCATTAACGTTATTCTATGGAGAGAGAAGGTTAACAGAAAACGCCATGTCTTCCCATCATGGAAAAGTCAGGTCAATAAAAGTTCCACCTAACAGCCTCGTGGTACAAAGGTACATTCTGAATGTTAACAGAATCATCCATAAAAGGATAAAGAACGCCGTTACTCAACCAGTTTGGGAATCGCCACGCAGGTTACTTCTACAGGGTGTCGGACGGGCGATTTGAATGGGTATTTGGCCATACAATGACTTGCGGTGGCCAACCGATGCTTGCCAAAGAAGATTGATATAAACCCCGGAGGGATGGAAGGCTGGTTGGCCTGGGCGCGAAATCCGAACCAGGAAAGGTATCCGGTGCACACGACAGCCGCACCTTCTCCGACTGTGCTACAGACGCCCAACAGAATGAGACGTGAAAAAAATCCCCAAGATGTTCTTGTGAGAGATCATCTGTAACGCTTTATTTTAAAGGTTTTTCTGTGCTATCTAATTTCATATCACCAAAATGTTTTGAACCATCTACTTTTTGTCTTCTACATTAATTAATACTTTAGACAACCGCTTATTGTTACAGAAAACATCTCTTTTACAATGATGTTGTAGAATGGAAACAAAAGACTGACGGCTTCCAACCGTCAATCTTTTGTTTCCATTCTCCCTTTTTTGTTTGAAAAAAATAAATTGCCTAGGTTTCTAAAGTTTAAAAAAGTGAAGTGAAAAAAGTGTACCTAGAGTTTTGAATAGCAAACTCTTCCTACCAGCTTATGGCAATAATCTGGAAGATTAATTTACTCGTCATGACTAGTAACAGTAAATGAATTCTAAGTTATTAGAATTGGTAGGGTTTCTTCAGATACTCGAAGTTCGCCACAGAACCTTATTCTCAAAAAATTTTCCACTTGTCTTACCACTAAACCTAAAAACTTTTCGACGGAATTATTAGCGTCAATCATCTTCCCTAAGATAATGCGCAGGCGGAGAGTACCTCTGAACATCGAAGTTGAAACGGAGAATATTCATCAAATGGGGCAAAATTCATCAAATGTAGAAGTCCAGCCTGTGTTTCCTGTTTCGGACTATGTATAAAAAGTGATATGCCTCCCAATAACGGTTTGGTAAAAGCTACATCAGTGACCATCTGTAAGAGGCGCTGGCTGAATGATCGACTGCTCAAGCAGCCGTGCTCAGACCGATTTAATTCGCTGTTAGATTTAATGGCGCTTCTGTGTTGGGCGCAGGACAGGCGCTTGCTCTAGGCCCAATAGCACTTGAGGCTGAAGCAAACTGCAGTTTGACGACGCGTTAGTTGATTGGACGCAAGACACGCGTCTGGTAAAATTTTCTTTAATAGGACATTTCTTGTTAGTGGAATTGTGTTGATCGCCACACTAACAAGAATTGCAAAATGTGCCGAAACAAAAAGCATTTACAGAGTTGAGAAACAAGTAGCGGAGAAGCCAAGAAAACACATTTCGGTAAATAGCAGCAAGAGTAGAGCAGAGCGGTCAAACAACCCAAGCTCACCGCAATTCAAACGTGATGCTAATTGAATTAGTACTCGAATTATGTTAGTATCTCTTTAGGTGTAAAACCATATTTAGCGATTGCCTAGTTTATTCTACTTTTACAGAAGGGATGTCTCAAAAACCGACTTCTGAGGTCTCCTTTACTTCTGAGGTTTTGCTTATCTTTTTATACCTGTTATGAAGAAGTACGTGCTTTCCCAAAGCTCATATCTCAAAACAGCCGAGCAACAGCAGCCAAATTTTAAAGAACGCTCACCACGAGCAGTGCGAAATCCCACTGCGACAATTTGTGAGAATTGTACGAGCTCATCCGACCGGAATGTGAGGCATTTTGACTTGGCTTGGAGGTCAACAAACTTGCAAAAACCATGAAAGTGGGAGAAAAACACCGCCGCTATGTAGTCCTTAATTGGTGCAGGGGAGAAGCGCGAAGGGAGGCGAAAATGGAGCGCAGTGCAAATTGGGCCGTCGCGTTCCATTCCAATCATCGGAGTGAGGGAGCTGGCTGCCACGTGTGAACGGAGATGTGAAGGCAACAGCAGCGCTTCTCTGTCTTGAAGCGATAGTGTTCATACTTTACTGAGCTTCTTGAAGTGCTGCGCTGAAACTCGTCTGGACTAGTCGAATACGAGAAGGCTACGACGGGTATAAGAAGAGGTGCTGAGGAGATTATGAATAGCGTATGTCTTCCTACAAATCTCATCAAGACCGTTGCCCTTTTATGGAATATGTTTATGACTCCGTCTTCGAAGTTTTAAACTCAAAAACCCGATTTTATGGACAGCAGTTTCGAACTTGAATCGCGCTCATGAGAATATATTTAATTGAAGGGGCACGCGGTTTCCCGAGTTCCGGTCGAACAGCAGGCATTGACGTCCGAACGCTTTTTGCTATAAACACTTTCAAACCAAAGGGGAAATGAGCAAACCAAACTGGACATTCATATCGTTTATCAGATGGTAGTGCGAAACCTGTTCACTAGAAGCAACGCAATGGAATGGTTTCAACGTTTGTGGCGACTGTTTCTGTTCTACTTTTAATAAAAATGATATCCAGCATTATTACGTATCTGCAATACCAATCAGATATCTGGATTCTGAGCGGAGGCAATTTCTTCGTAGGCAAGGCAAATTTGTGGTTTTTTCGGACCTTAAAATAAACTTAGAGATTATGAATTCTGAAAACATACATGTAGTGCAATCATTCTTCGGACAGACAACGTACTGAAATAGAACCTCAAGCCAAGTCAAAAAATTTTGACCCCTGCCTGATAGGAACATGAATAAAAAATTAGATGCTTCAACATTGTGGACACCAAAGATTCATACTTTGGCTATGCCAAATAAAGGAGTGGAGATATAAAGCCTTGAATGTCAAACCGTGCACAATGGCACTAAGGAATTTTTTAAGAAAATGATGAATGTCTGCTTAAATCATGAAATGAAACCAACGTTGCACTATGGTCGCAATCAGTCATGGTTTCTACCACTTTTGTTCTTTTGTTGTTTGCTTGAAAGACATACACACTGTCCCCGTTGTGACGTTAAGCGAATGTTTTGCGGCGAGTTTTTCCAAATCTTGGACGCCCCATCAGCAAGTGTGGGCGCTCGAGGTAACGACCTGTGCGTAGGGCTGTGAAGTCATGGACTGAAGAAATCTGGTGCTTCATAGGATGAGGTTCGACTTCATCAAACTTGAGTGGAAAACCCGTGTTCCTTTCCGTGTTCTTCCAGTGCGCATTTGAAGAGGCTCTGTTCTGGCTCTGTTCTACATACCTGAGAGGTCTACCTCTCTACCTATCACCTATCTAACAGTTGTACCAGAGACATTCAGTGGAATTTTCGATGAAGTTGAATTTCCGTTAGAAGCAATCGACGCAGCAGCTAACTTTGGACGCTCTCGAAAACGGAAGAAGATGAATAAAGGATAAAGGACGGCGTCGCGACAGTCGCGCCTCCTCCGACTGCGCCACACGCGCCCAAGAAGATGTATAGAGAGTTTAAAATGATTGAAAGTCCAACCAAAACATTTCTTTCACCTGTATCACCTGTCGTCCCGTTGATCATCGACTTGCTCGAGCGGGCGCCAGCAGCGTCTCCATTCGTCCCTGTCGCGTGCCAGAGTGCTCCAATGGATCCTAGTCGCTCGAGGGACACGAAGAGCGTCATAGCGGTCGTTCAGGGCATTCACGAAGAAGTCCGACCAACATGCTTGTTGGGAGTCTTCTTTTGACATCTCGCGGAATACAGTCAGTGACGGCTATCGTCCAGCGGGTGTCTGCGAAGCGCATTACGTGGCCGGCCTACCTAATTTTCGACAACTTAGCCCACGCGACAACGTCTCTGATCTTCGAACTTCGGCGAAGCTCGGAAATCCGGAGGCCTTCTCTCACTTGCGTGAGTCGTGTCACTCCGAGCATCGTCCTCTCGATTCCACGCTACGCGACGCTGATCGCGTGTTCATCCTGCTTTCGTATAGCCCAGGTCTCTGAGGCGTATGTTAGGGCAGGAAAAACGGTAGAGTCGAATACATGGGCACGGAGTCGGACGTTCTTCGTCTTCTTCGCGACTTCTTCGACGCTCTTGAAAGCTCCCCAAGCCGATCGTTTCCTCCTGCACAGCTCTGGCGCTAGGTCGTTGGCCATATTGACTTCGCGACCCAGATAGACGTAGCTGGAGCATTCGGAGATGTTCGTTCCGTTAAGCGAGAATAGGGCATCAGAAACTTGTCCGATCCTCATGAACATCGTCTTCGTAAGATTCAGCTGCAGTCCAACGTTCCCACATACACGATCGAAGTCGGCCAGCATTCGCTCCGCCTGGCTGATGCTCGGTGTTATGAGCACGATGTCGTCAGCGAAGCGAAGATGATGTAGTTGCCGGCCGTCGACCTTCACTCCCATATCTTCCCATTCTAGTTCGGCATGACGTTTCAGAAGGTGGCGCTGAAGAGCTTCGGGGATATGGTATCCTCCTGCCGAACCCCTCTCTTTACGTATGAGGACGTCGTTGTAGAATGGTGAGATCTTGGTCGTGAATCCACTGTACAGCTCGAAGGACTCTGATGTACTGAGTAGGAACACCCTGAGTGAGGAGGGCGTCGATGACCGCTTCAGTTTCGGCGGAGTCGAATGTCTTCTTCAGGTCATAGGTCGATGAACGTAAGGCACAGCGGCAGCTTGTACTCTCGCGACACTTCGATGAGCTTCGTATTGGTGTGTATGTGGTCGATCGTGCTGAATCCTCTCCGAAATCCTGCTTGCTCGCATGGCTGTCCTTCGTCCAGCGTTCTACTAATCCTACTCACTCGAGTGATCAGCTTGTAAACTACGGACAGCAGGCAGATCGGGCGATAGTTGCCAATGTCCTCTCCCTTCTTGTAGAGCAAGACGGTCCTGCTGGTCTTCCACTGAGATGGAGCCTTGCACCCAGACAGGTAGTGCGTAAAGAGCCGCGCCAGGGTGTTGATGAGCGCTGGCGGGAGGTTTTTCAGGTGTTCAGCTCTGATGCTGTCGGGACCGAGTGCTGTACGTTTCTTCACGAAACATTTCTTTACAGACTAAAAAATTCCGTGTTGAAGCGACCTGAGGCCATATTCATCAACGACTTACAGCAATCTAACGGTGAAAATCTTGCCGAAATCCTTGATAGCGCTGCTTATCAAGCTATATGGTGAAGCTTTTCGCTGCGCTATCAAGGGCTGCATTTTCTCTGTTAAATTGCTGTAAGTGTTGATAAATCCGGCTCCTGGAAGAGGGACTGGGATGGTGGTCAATAGGAGGAATCCTTGATAGCGCGGCTTATCAACATGCGATATGGTGAAATGTTTCACTGATAAGCCGCGCTATCAGGGAATTCGGCAGGACAGCATTTTCACCGTCAGATTGCTGCAAGTTGTTGATGAATTTGGCCCTTCGATGAAGTCCTGCTTTAAAGGATGAAGCCGGCGTCTCGACGGTAACTGATGCAGCCAAGGCTTCCATGTTAACGGAATTTTTCCAAAAATCCTACTCAAAACATTATCCTAATAACTACTCATTTGAAATGGTGAACTCGTTTTGAGTCATGAAAAGTTCAGTTTGATTTTAAAAGGAAGATATTTATAAGGATTTATGTCCTTTGCCTTTATCTTACACTGCTACACCTGATGAAGCGCCACCATGTTTTATCCAATAGATTGCTATCGCGATCTTTTATCCCCTCGAACATAACAAGCAGTGGAATTCCTCAGGGTGGAGTTCTGTCACCACTTCTTTTCAACATTTACATTTAGGATCTCTGCTCTGTTTTCTCAGGTCTAGATGTTACAAAATTTTTGCCGATGATGTGAAAATCTACAAGGCAATTGAATCTGGCTCAGATTGTGATGTATTGCAGTTAGCGATCAATGCGGTAGCCCGTTGGTCTGCTGAATGGGATCTCCCACTGTCCAGTGAAAAACTAAGGTTCCTTATTTAGCGTGTAGTCATTCCTTGGTCTGCAGACTGGACTGTGTCTACAGGATAAATGAAATTCCATTGCAAGTTGTGGACAAGGTCTGTGATCTAGGTGTTATAACCTCCAGAGAACTCAACTTTAAAGAACATGTTATAAAAAGCAGGATGCTGTCTTTTTGAGACTCGGTCTCTCGAGGTCGGCCTACAAAATTTGTTCTGCCAACGTTTAGAGTGACAAGGCTCCTAAATGAATCATCAGGTTAAAGAAGTCAATTGAGTTTTGAGCAATAGTGTTGAGTTTGTAATTTGCTCATTACAATGTTCTACTTTATCGCTAGTTACCTCTGGTCTTCTAGTTGTTCTTTTTGATGAATGGCATATGCATTTTGCTCATGTCAATAAATAAATAAATATCTTTAATGCTAGCTCTACCTCAGGTGAAGTACCAGTGTTGGAAGCATGCTTTCGTAATACCAATACCAAAGAACACTACACACTCCAACTACATATCGTCCTATTAGTATCACTTCGGTTTTTGCCAGAGTTTTTTAGAGAAAATTAAAATCCGGTCTTGTAACCTATCTTGAGTCGAATTCTCTCCTCCCCGAGCACTAACATGGTTTTGAAAAAAGTCTGCTGAAACGTTGATGCTATCGACCATAGATGATTGGACTGAAGCTTTCGAATAAAAAATCGGCATAGATGTCATATACTTTGATTTCACGAAAAGATTTTGATAAAGTTCGGTTTCACGGGCTTATCTATGTATAAGCTAATCAATATAGGCATTCATCTGAGAATAATTGAATGGATAAATAATTTTATAACAGGAAGGTATTTTCAGGTTACCGTGAATGGGTCATCTTCTGAATCCTTCTCTGTTGCCAGCGGCGTCCCACAAGGAGGTAAGTTATACCCAGTACTCCTTTTATATACACGTCGGAAATGCCTTCCTTGGTAACCGTTATGAAGTTAAGTGCAAAATGTTTGCGGACGATATGAAAACTTATAGGCCTACAAAGGAGGAGGATCATCTTGTTCTTCAGTCTGCCATAAATGCGGTAGCAAGATGGAGTTTCCCTTTGCCAGTTCAAAAGTCGAACGTGCTCCTCCTAGGGCAGCAGAGGAACAGAAAGGCTTGTTTTCTTGATTACTCAGAGCTTGGTAGCTCAACTAGATTACGTGAGTTCATTTTAGACACAAAACTCTCATTCGAAGACCACTGTGAAACAATTGCAAAAAAGACTGCTCGTGCATTTTCAGCACTAAAATCGAAAAAGAGATCATGTGAACGCTTCTCGGCAGTGTCATGCTGTTCCTTTTTTCCGGAAGAGTCTGCTGGAATTGCACAAATTCTTGACAGGGAATAAATAATTTGCGCAGGTTTACCAACACGCGCCACGAATCCTAACGAACAGTGCATTGCGATTATCTATTCATTGAAGACGTAAGGTGCGCGTGGAGGCGCAGTCGCAGGAGCTACTCGGCATCACTTACACTTTCAGATCCATCGCACATACAAGGTTCTCGTCTCGAGTCCAGCAGATTTCAACCTTTCTTCCCTCCGGTGTCGGTGAAACGGTATCAGACTTGCATGGAAGCGAGAGACCACTGACAGACCACCACAAGACATTGTATGGACAAGGCACGCACTCACATTTACAAAATGGTATCCCCTCCATGGTGGAAGTAAAATACCGCAAGTGAGATCGCAAGGAGATGAACTGAAGCTCTTCTTTATCTTTTGCTCTTCAAGGAGTAGACAGAAGCCTAGAGCGAGGTCTCACTTGAAACTGCGCAGTCTGATTAAACTCATCAATCAGGGACAACGATACGTCATCTCCACGAAGCAGAATATAGGGCCGCATAACCTGTCTTGAAGCTTTTCACAGCGCCCCATGTTTGCATGGCGTCCAAGCAACAAGCTGTATACTGCAAGAAACATTATGCAAGAAGTCTGTCCTGATCTGGGATCTGGCACCGAAGAGCGAAGAGATCGAGCTTGTCTCTCCTGGTCCGGATTCATCATGCTTAGACCCGTGGTACGAGGTTTGGTACTATCTTACCCTCGATTCCTGTCATGAATACAAATCGTACACGCTCCTACTGGATCCCTCTATCACTCTGTTAAAAACCTATTAGAATGACATTTATTGGTGAAAATTCCATGCTGAATGCCTTTTCAAGATCACAACCCTGAAAAAAGTGTATTGAACGCTTTCTAGAAGGTCAGTGTCTTTCCTGACGTAACGGATAATATTCTGGGCACTTGGTCAATATCTCGACTATTTTTACGTTGTAAAATCACACTGGAACATGCATGTGTGCAAAATGCGTTAGATCCTCCTCATCATCGAACAAGCCAATTTATCCACTTTATTTTTTTCGACTAACCATAAGAAAATTGATTTTCCGTCATTTTTTGATTAAGGGGATTAATTTTATTTTCCTATGCTAGTCTTCTATCTTTAGAGTCGAAAGTTTTACATCATTTATCCTTTTATACTTGCAGTGTACTATAAAGCCTCATTCAGCTTTCTTGAAAACGTCTCGTATATCGATGAGCCCTCACGTTCACCGGTGACACGAGCTTCTACAGGGTGTCCTAAAAATTACGTTCCTACGTGTTTAGCATACCGCTTTTCTGGACCTACGCCTCAGGCATGTGCTGTTTTGGTTTACTCATCGCTGAGTTTAGCAGACACAAGCAATTCAGCCATTTCTGAGCGAGTTCTCCTCAACAGGAAAGTGAAAAAGTGACGGCGTGCTTTGCTCTTATGCTCGTCGTAGTTTTAATAGAGTAACACACCAAGAACCGTGACGAATCCATCGGTGACGACCATTTTCGTCTGTCTGTAGCACTCGTCATACATTGCGCTAGGTATATTCACCCAGATCTCAAATGCTAAATATCCAGCCACAACACGGACTAGCTCCAAAATGGCACCTTCTCATCCTCTGAGGGTTTTCATCACCACTGTGCACAAAAACGGAGCATCGGTGAGCAACATCTTGTCAGATTCGGCACCTGCTTAAAAATGGAAGATCGTGCAGGAGTGGTGCTGCGTCAAATTCCTGACTTTATCAGCCCAGAAGAATGGCCTCCGTATCCCCCCCCCCCGACCTCAACCCTACGGCCTCCTCTAAAAACTATGACTCAGTCGACTGAAAGGAAGCCCTCTGAAGGCGGGAAGAAATGTCAATGGAATACGTGCGTGCCACGCTGGATGCCTTCTACGTCGTCTGGAGACCTGTGTCCGTGCCAGAGCAAGTCGTTTTGGGATCTGATCATGTAATTGTGTTTGCAAATATGTTGGTTAAGGTATGCTAAAGTTTCATGATCCAATCTCTTTTTGGTCCGTTTTTATAACGACGAATACTGGAAACGTAATTTTGGGACACCCTGTAGTAACATTACCGTCCATCTGAGAGAGATATAAGAACATGGACCGCCGGAAGCCAGTTTTGGCGTAGGAACATAAAATTCAATTGTGAGGATGAATAGCCAGTAACTTTTCATACTGGAGAACAGCAAAGCCAAAGCTCATTTTACCAAATCAGTCAATATTAGATAGAAAAAATTCAAATTGGTCTTTTTGTCGCAAACGCTCCTTGAAGAAAGGCAGTCGGAATCTCAAACACTACTCGGCTCGCCTCGTCAGGATCCAGAAACGTGTTTACTGCAATTGTGAGTGGGAACAGCGCCAATGAAAGGGCTTCTATGGGGCCCGAAACGAAATCAGATACATTTCTACGACAATAGAGTGTGTGTGCTCTGCTCGTCTCGCCTTATTCCGTTAGGAAAATCCTTCAAGCCAGGCGCGGCACTAGCGCGCACAATCGGGTGGGTCGCTCCGGCTTACAGTAATGGTGGATGTCTAAGAGAGAGAGAGATAGAGAGAGAGAGAGAGAGAGAATGGAGAGTAAAATGCAAGCAAAGTTCAAGCTCCAAGTCCTGTTTTCCAAAATCTGCTCCGATGCGCGAAGTCTATTCTGCTCGTATTCTGAAAACCGTTCGAGGCGAGCTCAACAAACGTCACCCTACCGTAATCGAGGGCGGTGGCGACACACTACCGCAATCTTGGGAGATGCGTAAAGTAATGAATCCAACGAGCTGTATGCCTTACCATACCATTTGACCTGCGTCCCAAGTGTTTCCTCAATACTATGTACAGGGTGCGTAAAAAGTATTGACGCAGTAAATGGCGGTTGTGGAAAAAGTATTGCGCAGTAAGTTTTAAAGTATTCACTAGAGAAATGTGGAAAATGATCTTGCAAACACGACAGAATAAGTCGTAATTGACATCGGCTCCTCTACTGTGAATACAGGAGCGAAAACGGCGGAAAAATTCATGAGCACGCGCCGCATGTATTCGCTTGCATTTTGTTCCGTGCTTCGAACAGGGTAGCCTTCTGCGACTGGTCACTTCTGTTGAAAGTAGCCCAGACCTCATTCTCCAAAATCGCCTAAAAAGAGCAATCCAGCGGATTCATGTTTAAGCTGCGCACGTCTGAGAAGCTGTCCACACCTGCGCGCGTTATCTGTTTGCCGTTATGGGACAGAGGTTGACAATTTTTGATTTGAACGTTATCGTGCTTGGACATCTTGTAATCATCATCTGTTATGACAGAGCCGTGGCTGACGTTTGGGTTGCTGACCTCTTTCCTCACCAACCGTTTCGAACAGCGCCAAATTCTCTTGTTAAGGAAGCATTCAGCTGTCTGGGTAACAGACAAAAAAAGGGCCACCGTAACGGTGACGATCATGTTTCTTCAGTTTCTTCGTGAGTGTTTTTTGAGCACAATACAGACAACAAAAATAACACACAAAAACCTAGAGGGGTAGAAACAGAAAGCTGGAGCTGAAACAAAAAGTAGGTGCGTCAATACTTTTTACGCACCCTGTACATGACGAATAAGGCACATAAGGGCATAAATGTTGTATGAAGCCTAAGCTTTTTGTCGCAGGCAGTTACTGCATTCACCCCAGGCACACATAAAATGCAGCCAGTTATGCATTCAGCCCAGGCAACATAAAATGCATAATGCTCCGATCAAAAAAGGAGAGATATTCCGCTGGTTCCGCGGTCTAGACGAAGAGTTCACCTCGATCACCTTCAACGGCATCTTTTTCACATGCATTTTTGCAGTATGCCACTTAAGCGCTTCAGACATGCATATAACCTGCAGAAGCATCCCATACATTTGCAATGCAGTCGCCCATCTTCTCTGGAAAAAACCAAGTATTGGAATAATAGAATAGAATGTTAAAAGCATCAGAACTCTAAGCGATATTACAGAGCTGTGGATATTTGGATAGCTTGCTAAATCAGTTGAACGTGAAAAAGTGATCAAAGGAACACATTAGTTGACTTCAGTAAAAGGAGAACTGGGTCCAAGTTGGTCAGCTTCAAGAAGAGAGATGGTTATTTTCTGGCAATTTTTTGGTAGACCCATGAGGTTGTTAAGGTGCAGATTGGTCTGGAACATTAAGAGATCCGATCCGACCATAGGCAGTGGACTCCTCGCAAGCCAATACCGCAAATGAATATTTTTTTGAACCACAGCAGAGAAAATCATGATAGGTGAACATAGAACAGAGTATCCTGCCCTTTTGAGATGGGGCAGTTCATTTCCTAGCGATGCTGCCCTCAGGGGAAATCACTGGTCACTTTGCCTTGACGTTAAGGCCATGGGAGGGAGGAACGGCGAAGGTGAGTGGCGACATGATTCGCACAACTTTGTGTATTGACGCTGTCAAATTTCCCTTCCTCTCCATCAATTGTTGTTGGTGGAGGGGAAAGGAAATTTGAAAGCAAGGAGGTGACCTTCATTAAAAAGGAATAAGCCTGAAATAAAGAAAGGCGCGTGGGATTCTGTTGATGGCGCTGGGCAAAGCGTCGGAGCAGCGTTCCTCTTTTGCACGACGATGCACTATCGCACCACATAAACGAACACCGGTGTTATTTATTTCTGCAGTCATTTGATCGTTTTCTGAGCTAGCTGTGGAAGAGTCCAGAATGCAGCGGAGAGGCTAGAAAGGGGAAATATACTCCGAAGTGTTCTTGTAAAAGGTGCTAAACGAATAATTTCTTCACAATAAAGCTACAACAATTCAGAAGTATGAAGCAGGCAGCTGCATGGTTAGCCTGTGTTATGACTGAGTTGTGATCAACAGCGGAAATGCACGGGCGATATTTGCAAAAAAAGAGGGCAACTGCTCAGAACTTTTGGTGGGAAGGGTAGCGGATGTGCTGATGCGATGAACATATTTCCTCGCCTCAGATCCTCAAGTAAGGCTGCAAAATTCGAGACCTTCCTAAAACATGGGTGCACCCAGATTCCTTATCGAACCCTTCTGTAAAAACCGGTCTTTGTTACTCTGAGTGAAGCCTGATTCGCTAGCGTCATAGAGGAGACGATTAGGTAGAGAAGCGTAGGAGCTCTGGCCATGGATCCTTGCGAACTAATACGGGTTACATAGTTATCGGGGAACTGAGTTACAGCAGTCACTTCCGAGGAATCTGATCCAACGGCTTCCCGCTGTTGCTCCGAAATATGGACTTCCCGATAGAATGGACCACACGACATCGAAAAATCGACCGCCGATAGTTCCAGAGATAGTTCTCGGAGTAACCGAGGACCTCCTCAATCTCGGCGGGTTTCAATGCAGCCCACATAGTGCGTATGCATTTGCCATCTTCTCGCCAACCTGACACTTTTCCAACTAAGATGGACAAACTTCAATTAAAACTGAACACATTCTCACCTCGGAGGCATTCGAACTATCTACACGCTTACTTTGTTTTAAAATTTATAATTTTCCTTTCCAGAAAGAGTTAATAAAGTGTTCAAATTCAAAACCAAAAATTGAAAACTTTATTCTCCCGCTTCGAAATTCGTTTTAATCTCATTTTGAAGGGCAGAGAAGCAGCAGTTCACTGCCTGTCGTCATATCAAATTTTTTAATCTAAAATTCGTCTTTCCCTTAAGGGAAGATGCCTACTTTATTTTGAAAGATGAAATTTTTAAGCACAAGATACTTGAGTTTGACTCGAGAATTGCCTTGTTTGATACGGAAATTATGTATGTTTTAGCAGTCATTCAAGCCAACGAGTTCAACGTATGGATGAATTTTATTTCCGTCACCTATAAGTAGGCGCTGCTGTGGGCTGCCATGGAAACAGAAGGTTTTTAGGGTCTGCAGGGATCATAGCCCACTTTTCATTCTCACCATCTTGGTAAGTTCAAGTCTTCAGAAATAAAAGGCTATTGACACCTGCGTTATCAAATCCACAGAGGCTACATATTTATTGCTCATTTAGCTGACATACCGGTAAATTCGATGAGGTATCTTTTCAGATTCTTCGGTGAACTAACTTTTTCTTTAAGACTGATCTTCGCGTAAGCGCGCGTGCGTAACGAAAGCTGGTTTAGTTCTTTATGTTTCACGAGTTTCACGCTTCCATTTGAACCTTTCGTCCCGGCTGGTTTTTCTTTCTTAAAATAGGCTTCCCACAGTACAGTAAAGAGAATTCAATCGTGTAGGTCTACATCGCCGCTGCCACGAGAATTGAGATGAAGCTTAGTTTATGTGATAAGTCAGATAGACGTGAAGCGGTGCAGCGCCGCCAGTCCACGGAACTTTGTCACGCCGGGGGCCTCACGCCCACCTTTCATATGAAATTCAATCTCGGCGAGTGCATTCGCACACCAAAAAACAAGCACCTACGCCATATGAAGTTCAGTCCATCTGCCACTCAATAGCTGCGATTACCTCCGAAGCTGAAAACTTCAGAGGTGCCGTAAAGGGTTAAATTAATATAAGCGAAAGCTACTGTGAACAAATCAGGGTCTAGAAAACTTAACAAATTCTTCAAGCAGTACTAGCTTTTACCCACACTAGTTTCGTTTCTAGCTGACTTGGCGTTGACATTGACTGAAATGCACACCATCGTAGCTGAAGTCTGGCAATAAAGAGAGCTCGTCGATCTGCCTATCTTCAAGAAGGACTAAAGGAAAGTCGAATATAACTCATACCTAGTCGAACGCTGCAACACCGACACGCTGCCTACGGGCACATGTGTTGCATGCAGTAGGTCGTACTTTAAAGTGCTGATACACGTCCTCGTCGACCTTCTTCTCCACTTACCTTTATTGATATGTTTGGGTTGCATTTCAAAGGAGGCTGGAATTTTCTGGCTCACACTGAATTAGCTGACGCAGCTATTTCGCAGCTATCCAATTTTAGACCTACTTCTCTCATTAACTCATTGGAGTGATTTTTGTAAATGGAAAGCAAAAGTAGTTTGAACACCCAATTTTCATAGTCACTTTTTTATAATTTTTTGATGGACAATCAGCCTTTGCGGAAAATGTGATTGACAAAGGTTTTCAGGGACTGGATTAAAGACAAGGCTTAACAGGTGTGAAATATCATAATATCGAGTTGTTTAAGGTTTATAGGCTTTCGACAACTTGATATTAATATATTTCATACCTTTCTAAGAAATGGAGAAAACCGTGGGAAAATAATTCGCCGTAATTTCAAGGCGAAAAGCAAAAAACATAGCAGAGTAGTTGAAATTTGTGCAAACTAACAGTATATGTATGTGCGAAGAGGTTAGTGAGGATTTAATCATAAGCATATTTCTTTACAATCCAAGAGCATCACAAATACCAGCGATAACGAGATAGAACAATAGCAATGAAAATCCTCAGAAAATGCTTGGGAGGGAGAATAGGCATGTTCTTGGCTCTCTCCAACCTTAAATTATGTGTGAAGCCACGCGTTCCTTTTAGGCATTTTGAATGCAATCTGAGTGTATTCATTACAATGACACTGATACACAGTGGTCAGGCGGTGAATAAATCAGCTTCTCACATCATAAACGGAAAATGCTTGTACAGCCTCTAATTTTCGAACATCCAAAACGATGCACTTAAGTATCTTGAACACAGCAATAAAAATCTGCGTTTTAAGAGAGTTTCCTCTGCACGAAAAGCAAAGTCATCGATGCTTGACGAACATAATGGCAGAATACGCGTCGAAAGCAGAAACAACAATGAAGCAGTGGCTGGATAGCATTCTACCTGCAGAAGCTTCTGTTTCAATTAACAATGAAAGGCGTTAAAAGTACGGCGTAATGCGGAATCAAACGCCGTTCTTCACTCTCTAGGAGGCTTAGTTTCGCTCATCTAAATCTGTATGAAATCATACAGTAAGTAGATGGGGCCTTGAGTTAAGCAGCTCAAATCTGTTGGCAGCGCATTCACTCAAAGACTGCTCGGAGGTGTTAGTTGGAGGCATGCAACATGCGATGAAATCATGAATTCACAGCAGCTGTCCCTCAACTCTTCAGCGACAACGACCTTTTCCGCCCCTCCACATCCGAAACAGTTATCGGTCAACATCTTTGGGGATCGCGCTATAGTGAAAGCATAGATAAAGAAACGTTGAGGAGCTGTCAAAGGAAAATTGTTGAGCCTTCGTCTAGCATTGGCTATGCGTTGTCCCATGTATACCATTTCCACCCCATACTGAAAATTTTTCAAAACAAATTGGACACTCTTCTTGGCAAGCCTGACGCTTTTGAGATGAAACTGAGCATCTTAAAATCAATCAAAACAAGCGTCTTCCATATAAAGGAGGGGCTTTCCACCACGACTAGATTAATTTGATTAAGGAAGAATTAGGATTACTTCCTTTTAATTTTTCAATCCACCTGCCGCAATAAGTAAGCGCCGCGTTTGAAATTTTATAAAAAATTATTTTCAAGAAAAATAACGAGCAGGTATGAGAACAAGTACGTTTTTATAGCTCTCGTTGAACAGTTTCTGTCTGTGTTACTTTAAAGAATTTTCATATTCAATATAGAATTCGCACGGAATTTTTGCTATAAGGCAATTAAAAACTGCAATGATCTAATAAGGTGCATGGTGCGATTTTTTAAATAAAATAAATGAATGCAATTTTCTTTGCATCGAAACTAAATTTAATTTATTATTCCCTCACAGTTTTCTATTTAAATTGAAAAATAATTTTTTACAAAATTTCAAGCAGGTTGTTCACTTATTGCAGCAGGTGAATTTATAAAATTCCAAAAAACCAAGAATAAGTTCCAACCGTGTAGGAGAATTTCTAGTTGAACCTAGATCTCGTTTTGTTCAGAAGATGTTCAATTTGGTTTTAAAAACGTGTCGTGCTTGCTTAGAAGAGGGTCCAATTTGATATCAAAAGTGTCCAATTTGATGTGAAAATGGTATAAATAAGCGCCGAACATCATTGTCAGACATTGTCAGGGCTGGGGTGATAAAGGACCCGAATTGAAAACGACTAAAGTGCATGAGCACACCAGGGTTAATCAGAATTTATAAGCAGTTATTAAGTGTGCAGATAGAAGGAAGGGGATCAAGAGAATCAGCTCCGCTGAGAAGTGACTGTTTTCAATGGTACCGACAACAGTTAGTACAAATGCCGAGGTTCTGTAAAAGAGAAGCAGGAGACTGAAGAAGTGACTGTTTGTTATAACAACACTGAAAATAAGGTCTGCAGATCACGAGGCGATGAAAGTACGATGAATTGAAAATGGGGACGAAGCAAGATGAAGTCACCATGGACCACTATCGAAGGTGCTACGCATTGCTTGCTTCGCTGCTTGTTGCTTGGCTGACCACCATTTCATCGCAGAGACGCTCACATGAAGTGACAATGAAAAGGGCATGATGGATTTGCAACTGTCAGCTTTGCTGAGAGGACGAGCAGCAGGTGATGAGAAAAACTCCGAAACACAGAACCACCGAATGACGGGAGAATCGCTACCTGTTTCGAACCTTTGGTCCAGTCGTGCTAAATTGCCACTCGTCAGATGCCTTTGCGAATAGCCAGTCTTCGAGAGAACTCCCGGAAGGCGATTAGGTGAGTCAGACATACGTGTGACTCAGCTTTGACCGAATAGAGCTGTTATAATGAAGCGCGTGAGCAGCTCCGTGCATTAAGAATCTCATTAACACTACCATGAATTCCTCTAGGACAAATTACACCACAGGGACCTTGAGTTATCATGAAGAATCTAATTGTTGACAGAGGACATCTTTTTTCTTCTTTTGCCTCACAGAATTCCGTCGACCTCTAAACCATATACTAGCCTGCTTCAAAAGTATAGATGATCTGAACGATTAACACCGAGGACATGGTAGGGCTGTGTGAGTGCAGGATGGCCATTGTGTACCACATGAAGAAACTGCTTGTGCGCTGTTTCTACAGCGTCGGGTAAACTCAAAGTGCAGAACATTATGAAGTTGTTGGAGGAGTCCACGACATAGGCTTAAAACGTTTGATGCCATTTGTAGTTGTGCTAACTGCGAGATCTAATGGTAAAAAGCATTGCACTCAACTCATGTAAGCACAGTCTGACAAGCGAAGAGGATCTAACAGTGATAGGTAGTATGGCGAACAAGTGCTTCCTTCGAACTCTGAAAGTGCTAAGGTCGAACAAGATCAAGGTCCAGCCGCAAGGTTGTGCAGCCAATCACCAAATCAATATTCATTTGCGTTATTTATTTATTTATTTTGTACGTGAACAATCACGCAGCTTAAAACGAAAACAAACAAACAAACAAACAAACAAAAAAGATCATGTTAATGAACAGAAAAACACAGATTGCGATAACTAGTAACAAACACAAACAACTCGGCAAGCCGATGTGTAAAAAAAAGCCGATCTTACATTAGTTCTAGCTCTTGGTATTTGTACCTTACATTGACCACCTCTAGCGCTGGAATGTGATACAGTATAGAAATCTTGGAGACGAAGGCCTAAAATAGCATTTATCAACTTATACATTGTGATTAAATCGTATCGTCTTCTACGGCAAGGAAGAGATTGCAACTTTAAGAATCGTCACGTGCTGTAAAGGGCCTGGAGTTGATCATGGAAGGGAATGATGTAAATTACCAGCTCAGAAAATATGATGTAGGTACTGTTCGTTTCAGCGGCAGGGGGAGTGGTGGTGTAATCACAGCCGTGTACTATTATCCTGGGCTTTCTTGTGAAACTGTTTTGCACAGACTCTAGCTTAGCGATTTCACGCTTATACTTAGGGCTAAACACAGTGGTTATAAATTTCGCTGCGTTCTGCTGACTTAAAAAGAAGACATGACGAACGACGACAAATCACACCTACGACATGGCCTATGTTATGCTTCGGCGACGCTGTTGTCGGCGACGTCGATGACAGTGTTGCGTGGGCTGCTACGCACTGCATAGCACCCGTCCAACACAGTCACCGACATCGCCGATCAGAAAATATGCTGTAGGTACTCCAGTCCACTAAAAGTGGCGCTCGACTACGCAGGATACTGTCAAGGAGAACCTTGCCGACTACGTTAGAGTAGGAGTTGTTTGCTTGAGGTTTGCGAACATCAAACATCCGAAAAATGGCCAATGATGATTCTTTTCCTCAATATATGTTTCAAGGTAGGTTCACCTCTATGACAAGAAGATTTTCAATTGAAATCTTAATTGTTACAGTCGCAACATAATTATTTGACACAGCAATTTCGCCCGAATGGCATACTTTCAGCCAACGGTCAGCAATGTTATAGAAATTCAATGATAATGTCAACCTATACCTAGTGTAACGACAAGTATGAGAATTTTGTACCGGTTGTTTCCAGGTCCACTGAACCGCTTGTTTCTATGGAGAAGCTACCCGTAAGTTTCACCAAGCTTACTCACAACTTAGTCAAACCTTTTGAACTGCTTAGAAATTGTTCGGTCTAACGCTACTAATGAATGTAGTTTCTCAGATCATGCTATTATTATGCAGGATACAAGACACATAATATACTAAGCAATACAATAGAACTGATCATTTCGTGTTTAAAGTTGCTAGATTGTCACATTACGTTCTTAAACTAGTGGTTGTTCAAATGGTCTATAATATACACCGAAACATTACGCATCTACAGAAATTGCGGTCGAAAGGAAAACTAAATTACAAGACTTAAGTTACAATTATTACTTATAAAGTCATTGATAGATTTTGATAACAATAAGGAAATTGTTCTACAAGAGATGGAGAGATGTATGCTTAATAATACATGTGTTAGCCATAGGCATGGATTTCCTAACACCTTTAAAGAAGATTCTACATTTTATTGAAAACGTGGTTAACATATTCCTGTTAATTTTTTATCACCAGGCTATTACCCTGAACCCTTCCTTTAACTTATAGTTGTCATTTACGATCCTCTTGCCCAATATGTATTAGGTTGCTGATCCTGCCTCATTTGACCTTCTATCGCTTCCCACCTTGGGCTGTCTTAGGATAAAAGGATAAAGGACGGCGTTACTCATACCCTTTTTGGAATGCGCCACGCATTCTACTTCTACAGGATGTCGTGGAGGCGATTTGAACGCGTATTTGGCCATACAATGACTTGCGGTGGCCAGCCGATGAACAAGTCAGTGCTTTATCCTTCCCAGACAAATCTGGTACCAATTCACCGACCCCGGAGGGGATGGAAGGCTTGGTTGGCCTGGGCGGGAAATCCGAACCAGCAACCTGGTATCGGGTGCAGGCGACAGTCGGCGCCTCCTCCGACAGCGCTTCACGCGCCCCTCTTAGGCGTAGCAAATAAAAATATGTATACGCTCCCCACCACGGTCAGCCCAGGTTGAAGTCCAACTCCCTGCTCTACTGACGATCCTCTCACGGTGCTCTTCGTGATAAATGCGATTTCGGACTGGTCAGCAAAGTGGGGTCACCCACCATCATGCGAAAAATCTTACGTACTTCATTTTGGAAGACAGACTAATATAAACAGATATTACCCTTATTACCTAAATTAAATTATTACCCCCTGCTCGAATCTGTGGAAAACACTCTCACTGAAAAACTTTGTAAGACTTCTTGGTTATGACTACACCACCATTCCTTTATCATCCGAGCGAAATAAAAATTTCAATCTGATCACCTTGACATAAGGCAGAGGATAAAATGATCTAATTATGATTTGCAAGATTATAAGTACCTTGGCAGCGATTTCCGTTGAAGAATGTTATTCATTCGTCTCCTCTAGAACTAGGGGTGGGCTGTGGAAGATTCAGTTTCCCAGCCCAAAAAATAGCATGCGATCAGTTTTCTTCATTTGTCGAGCTGGTATTGAATTTTTGAAGTTGTCAAGGAAACACGCCTTGCCAAGCTCACTGAGACACTGCCTATCCCTAGTTCACTGAGTCTCTACAGAATAAATATTTTCAAGATATTATATGTTTATTTATTTATTTATTTATGAATACGTCAAAGGACGCGCCACATAAAGGAAAAACAGAAACAACAGCAGAAAGCAAACGAACCATCACAGCTAATCTTGGAGGATTTTCCATGGAAACAAGCGTTGTCCACCTATCAGTAGGTAAACACTGACAACAAGAACTCCAAAAAAACGAGAAAAAGGGGAGGTGCTTAGTACGGAAGAAAGGGTAGGAAGGTAAAAAAATAAGCGCCTGATTTTTAAAGACCTGAGCGGAGTTTAAGGCCTCTGTTGGAAGTTGGTACATAGGCAGCCGGTTTAAATAAATTAGATAAACCAGCCGTTGACGGGCAGCGCGTATATCGGCGAGGGTCAACGAAGAGCATGTCCCTAGACAGTCCTATAAAGTAGGCTTTCAATAGTATGTGAACAATTCCAAGCGGACCATAGTATATATTGGAACATGACACCTGTGGCCCTATGGAACGCCTTACGCAAATTACCTAGCACGTAAGTTCAAAATAGCTCGTAGGCCTAGAAGATTCAGCAACGCCATGTAGATAGCTGCCATAGGAGGCCTAATCGAATTAATAACAGGATGTTTCAACTCAGTAAAAAATATGTCTTCGAGGTTTATCGCCTTCTATTCATTACCGTCTTGTGGGTTCAAATGTATGCTTGCCTTCGTTATGCTCTCTCTAATATTAGCCTATTTACATATACATAGAGTATGCAATGATTATTACGGTAGCATCAAAGAAGGTTCATTGGATTTGTAGCTATTTCACAGCTTAAGTGAAGGCAGCAATTGCAGAAAACAAAAAAGAAACTTATACCCTACTATGCACATACACTTTAAGAAGCAGTTTCGCCTAATGGTGTCTTGGGCATTCACCGAGATGAGGCTGCAATATGTCCATGCAAACGTTAGCAATATTGGTCGAGCAATGAACAGAAGTTTGAGCTATAATTTTCTATCGCAGTTTGGATTCAAGCGAATTGCGATGGAAATTATAGCAATCGGATTGGTGTTAATAACACCGGTGCGCTGCATTTGCAAAAAACCATCGTTCTTGCAAGTCATTGGAGACAGTTGCCTCTTGGAGAGTGCCAGTCATTTCTGATAAAGGAGGATGTTCGATGAAGAGGTAAAGAATGAAAAAAAAATGTCGCACATTCTACAGGGGAGTGATTGTAGCAGATCTTTATCATTGTACGTAAGGAAAATTCAGGAGGATTGTATAAGATAACAGCTTGTGAGTGGCAAAACAGTGAACTCAGAGACTTTTTGCTTACCAGATAAGGGTCTAACCCACACTTCAAATAGTAGAAAATATGTAATATTATTTCAAGGTCCCTGAACCTACCGTGGTAGGGCCCCAACAATTTACCACAGATTTGCCCAGTCTCACAAGGAAATACCTTCTAAACTTCGACTGCATCGACTACGTAGAAACGTTAGAAAATACAGCAACGTCAAGGAACCAAACATCTGACGCCGCGTCTATTAAGCAGTATTTTTTCCTGCAAATTTGTTGTTTGGAAGGTGTTGCCTTGTGATACTATGCTATACAATGGACCGCAGAGTAAAATTTAAGAGACAATAACCTTTAAATGCTTTGCGAAAATAGAGCATAAATTTTCTTCCATATGAAGGGTGTGGGTTCTGCAATGTTAATCACCTTCGCCATATAGACGTAGGCCCGCATTTGACACCATCTTCTGGTTAGTATCACCAAGTCGAGTCCATCTCAGCTAACACCGAGGATTCAGATTTTCGCCTTGGGAAATGCACTGATGCATTTTCCAGCGGTCACATCAAAACAAGAAATAGTAATTGCACGAAGGCGGGACCAACCTTGAAAAGAACCTGTTCGAAAACGAATCCAGAAAGGGGCTAATGAGGACTTATTTAGCCTGTACTCAAATATAAATAAAAGGAAAAAGAAACTAATAAATGAGCGAATTCCCAAATTTGGGGATCTTGTTTGACAGTCGATGAAGATCAATAGAAAACAAAACATTTTCGGTACTGCTAGAGGCAAAAGGGAGAGATCCTCAATAGGCTGTTCTATTAGAGGTGGTCGGTGAAAAAGTGATGCCTCGCACGATGTGGTCGTTCATGCCGGCATCCGTGGCGCCCCGAAAATCATCAGCGCTGATGACGGCGAGCTTTTTGACGCTAATCACTCCGAGGTGATGATTGCTTTGGAGCGTTTCGCGGGAGCGGCTCGTTAGGAGCTGCTGTTCCGATGCTTTCCATTCGTCACCATAATTAGACGACGATTCCCTGAGGCACAACAGGCCCGACACAGTTGAGCGCGCTTCATAATGAGCTGCTTGCCAACGCGGAGTCCCTTTTGCTTTATAAAAGCAGTTCTAATTACGAGCTTTGAACTGAAGCAGACATGCTGAAGAAGTCATTCCACGGTGTTGAATTTCGAGAGACCAACAAAAATGTTAAAAGAACTTATGCGAGGTAACCCACGGGACCATGTGTAGGGTACCGTTCACGAAAAGCATATATGCAATAAAAAGGATAAGAGGTGGAGGTGATTTGAATGCGTATTTGGCCATACAATGACTTGCGATGGCCAGCCGATGTAAAAGTCGGTGCTTTATCCTTTCCTGACAAGTCTGGTACCAATACACCTACCCCGGAGGGATGGAAGGCTTGGTTGGTCTGGGCGGGAAATCCGAACCAGGAAACTGGTATCGGGTGCACGCGGCAGTCAGCGCCTCCTCCGACAGCGCTTCACGCGCCCTATATATGCAACACAATAATATAAATACGTATGTATATACATGCATATATATGTATATGTATATGTATATGTATGAATATATGGAGCAATAACAAAATAACCAGTCGTTACGGCTCTCGTCCAGCGGGTGTCTACGAAGCGCATGACGTGGCTGCCCCACCTAATTTTCGACGACTTCGCCCATGCGACAGCGTCTCTGATGTTCGGACGTCAGCGATGCTCCGAACTCCGAAGGCCTTCTCTCACTTGTGTGAGTTGTGTCACTCCGAGCACCGCCCTCTTGATTCCACGCTGCGCGACGCCGATCGCGCGCTGATCCTGCTTTCGTATAGCCCAGGTCTCTGAGGCGTATGTTAGGGCAGGAAGAACAGTGGAGTCGAATAGGTGGGCACGGAGTCGGACGTTCAAGAATGAGGGCGATTATAGTTGTTTGCGTGCTCAAATAAACAAATATTACACCGGTCCAAGTCCAGTCAAACAAAAGTTTGCTGCCTGGAAACCATAAAAGATGCAGGAAGCACTCGACAGTTCTTTTCTGAAATGGGAAACGAAATTGGAAAGGGAGCTCAACTTCAAGCAGTTTACAAAGACTGCTCCCAAACAGTGCATCACACATTGTCGTTGATGTCGTTGTCAGGTGTGATGGTGAGAAGGCCTACATCATTCTATCCATACATAAAGAGCAAGCGCGTTAGTCTGCTCGTCTATTCCTCTGTCCGCGTGAAATGTTACGACTCGAAGACCCTCACAATGACTTTCGACCTGCTGCTATTACAATATTAAGTTGCAAAAGTTCCCGCCATTTTTTGAATTTGCTTTTTCTCACTAACGCTACCTTATAGCAAAATATCTTTTGTTCACATAATTACGTCAGGTTTTGGAAGTTTACTGCTTTTGCTAGCTACTCGCTCTTGCATAACTCATACTAGAAAAATAGAGCTTTCAAAGGAGTCCGAGGTCTCTTATTGTATGACTTATTTGGTGAGTCAGCAGCCGCTTCCTGTCGTCGCATCAGTGGTGCATTTGGGGAGTATACCTTTGTCCTTGGGAAAAAATTTCGAATTTCGAATGATCGAATAATATTCGATTTTCAAAATTTCGAATTTCGAATGATCGAACAGTATTCGATTTTCAAAATCTCGAATTTCGAATGATCGAATAATATTCGATTTTCAAAAAGTCGAATATTCGAATAATCAAATGAACACTATTATTTACTGTCGTCACCCAGTGGTTGACATTTAATTATTTTTTATTACCCACTGTGAAGGAAAGGCTGCTCCATCCATTTCCTTTACGAGACCAAAGGACAATAACAGTGGTATAATGGCAATGAAGACGCTTTGCTTCCCTAAGAATTCGTGCACCGAGAAGAGAGAAACACCTTGGGTAGGCAGAGCTAGATTGTTATAGGTCTTTCTCTATATGTTGCTATCCTTCTTTATGTTATAGCGAAGCTTCCAGGTGGTAAAATAATGATTATCATGGGCGGAGAAATGACACAAAGGCGATCTGGTGCAGAAAGGGCGCACTGGAGTCTCATGAATGGCATTCAGTTTGTGTTCTAGCTCCGTTGAAGAGAAACGAACCCGCGTTGGAATCTAATCTGACAAGACACTACGGACTTGGACAGTGTTAGAGCGAAAATGTGGATGGCTCACTTTCATAGGAAACGGAGTATGACTGGCTCTTGTACTCCATAGCCATTGCTCCTCCTCTCTTCTTCAACGTCTTTACTGGCAGAAAGCAGGAGCTTTCTAGGCCCCTGAAAGTTCTACCTCCCTACCGCAGCCCCTTCGGCTCTAATCGTTCCCTTGTTGTAACTGGGGTAGAAATACAAAACGAAGATTCTCCCGTAGTATACTTAAGGTAAAAATATCTGTGTACAGGCATAACCCTAATTACTTGCGATTCACGTGAATGGCCACAGCACGCTCGACGGCCGTTTACAAGGAAGCAGGTTCGCAGCGGAGGGCCCCGCTTGCAGCGCTTACTTCGCGTCAACTCACAAGGGAGGTCAATGAACTTCCCGTGGGAATCTTATAAGTGACCTATTGAGCGCTGTGGGGGATTGTCCGAGAGGCACCCCAGTTGTTTTCAACTGAATGCAGCTAAGGGACATTTTATTTAACGAATTTACCGAATTTACCTTTTTAACGCGAAAATTTTTCGTTAAAAAGTGGTCGGTAAAAATTTACCGAAAAATTTTAACGTACACCCCTGCTGCCCATCGCCTCCCCACCACTCTCTGCTAATCGAAGGTTTAGGGACTTGTACTCCCACAACTCCGGAGATCGAAAGCAGGTTTCGCCCAAACGTCGTCTAGAGGGCTAATTGATGTGCTGATCGCAAATCTAGTAAACGTTCTCGCGTGATCGCGTGATTCCACATCTTTATGAGTGATCAAGTTTATCAGTTTGAGTACATAGAATCGCTTTCTTCACCTACATATGTGATCAGACTTGCTTTCCAGTCTTCGACTTTGAGAAGGAAAGGTGTGCACGAAAAATGGATAATTTAGAAAAAGAAATGACAGATTCGTGGCAGCAGCCTAAATAATTTCCTAAGGCGAGGAAAGGACGAAATCAGTGGTCATGACAACCCCATCCTTACTCACGAACACACACTATGAAATACCGTAAGCGTCCAAATTGTCGAAATTGGATACCATATTGGTGCTCAGCATCCAAAATAACAGTACACGCGATGTTTGGGCGAAAAAAATCGACCTCCACTCCACTTTTGGAGTCACAATAGTACAACGCGGCCGGTTATTCTGCACCTTTTCTCGCGCATACCCACCGTCGCCTATTGTGGTCGACGGTAACACCGAACGCGTTTGCCAGCTTCGTGATCAGAACCTCAGTCAACCCTCAGGACAACATTTGTACGAAATTTTATTATCTACTTACGAAGTCATGGGGATTAATACAAGTACCTACGTTTGCAAAGCCCCCCCCCCCCTGTCAGTGCGGGAGAGTGGCCGAGGAAGAATAGGCTGCATGAAGACCAATAGAATAAGTTAATCATATATGTAAATTTTAATACTCAAACAGTTTTAAATTCAATGTCTAAACAACGAAGTAAAATTAGAAATAACCTGGAGTATACATGAACTCTAAATCACTCTCTACTATAACAAACACAAGTGGAAAACAAGCAACAACTAAATCAAGTAATAACTAAAACAATGGTAACAACAACACTAAACATGTCTTGTTTCGCCTCTGCCTTCATACAAAACATGTTTATAATTAGTCACCCCGAGGCTCGTCAGTGAAGAAGGTGACTAATTAATTTAGTTGTTAGTACTGTATTTGGTGTTATATGCAAATGCTACGTATACTACGGAGTACAATACTACGGAGTGGGTCAAAAATGATGCATTTTATAAGAGATGCTAAAATTAGTAAAATTTACAAGAGAAACGTTCTCTATAGGAACCCGAAGACTGATCAGCACATCCCAGAGATGGACTGAAGCAACACATTTCGATCATGTTCGTAAATATGGTTAAAATGAGAATATGTTCTACATTTACCAAAACGCACAGCAATTCGTAAACAACTCTCCTAGATTCGAACCTGGACCTCTCCCCGCCCCGACTGCAGTGAATGATTCATTTGACCTAATAAATTGTCAGATTTCTAACATCTAACTATAATTAAAGCTCTATGGCGTCTGCATGTTAATTTCTGAGTATTTCAAGGCCATTCAAGGCGCCACTTTCGCCTCATCAGCCAGCACTGAAGTGCTACAGTTTTTTGTAAATTTTGACCTACCCAGATGCCCGCAGGACATTTGAAGACCACTACGGTGCTTCTTAGACACACCCTTATAACAAGCAATAGGTCATTTTGGAAATCTCCACGGGAAGTTCATTGACTTCTCTTGTCAGATTACGTACACACAATTCGGCGCACTTTGAACGACGCGCGAAACTCAAACATCGTTTTTTATCATAAGGTCAGACTCCCCTGATTTTCGAAGGAGAGTGCCACTAACTTGTTAAGAGATTGATAAAGAATATTCGAATATTCGACTTTTCGAATATTCGATATTCGAAGCCTTCGAATATTCGAATAAACGAATATTCGAATATTGGCCACTTTCGAATATTCGAATAAAGAAATAATTTGAATATTGGACTTTCTCGAATATTCGAATAATCGAATAATTCGAATATTGAACTTTTTTCGAATAGTCGAATATTCGAATATTCGGAATTCGAATTTATTCGAAATTCGACTATTCGAAATTCGAAAAGGACAAAGGTATATTGGGGAGGTCACAGTGTCCGATCGCGCTGCACGAGAATGGTTCGCACGCTTTAGCAAAGGTGAGTTTAATCTTCAAGGTACGTTCAGGTTATCGTCGAGGACGTCGATAATAACGTGTTGATAGCAGGTACACGTTAGGGTCGTCGTCGCCCGTTACAGGATGCGGAGGCGACCTCACTATAGATAGAGAGCTCCTCTCCTGCTCACGAGAGCCCCTTCTCGGCTCCTTTCCCTCTTCCCTGCAACTTCTCCCTTCCTCCTCCTCACCTCAGCCGCAACGAGACTATTTCTTCCGTATATAGTACTTATCCATACCCAAAACATACATATATTCATCGTATTACCTATAAACGCACTTTACCAGCTGTTCTGTCTTCTCGTCTTCGTCCTCACCTTCATAAAAGCCATTGAACCGGATACCAACCGCATCTATCATCCTCTATACAGGTCAGGACGTGAATCCGATGTCGACAACGACCGATTGCGACAGCTGGTTGAATCGGACCCGCGGCGGGCTACTCGTGAACCTATGCTGAACTTGGGTGTGCACTAAGCCACCATCGAAAAGCAGCTACATCAACTGGGTAAGGTGTACAAGTTGGCATAGCGGGTTCCCTATTACCTCATCGAGCGCGACTGCCAGCGCCGTGCTGAGGTGGCCACTCAGTTGCTCTCGTACGAGCGCACGGATAGTTGGCTGAAGTTCACCATCACAGGAGATGGGAAGTGGTGCCTGTACGTCAACATCAAGAGGAACAGACACTGGGTTGACAAGGGTGAGCAGCCTGAGCCACAGCCAAAGGAGGGTCTTCACCCGTCGAAGATCATGCTTTCCGTTTGGTAGGATTACAAAGGTGTCATATACTGCGAACTGCTGGTCCGTAACGAAACTCTAACAGCGGACTTGTACTGTCAGCAGTTGGACAGATTGGCGTAGAAAAGCACCCGAATCGTAGAAAAGCACCCGAATCATGGCACAATCCGATTCTTGCCCGATCATGTTTGACCACACATTGCAAGAATGACTCGCCCAAAGCTTCTCGACCTTGAATGGGAAGTGCTGCCTCACCCACCGTACAGTCCAGATATTGCACCAAAAGAATACCACCTTTCCCTGTCTCTCCAATGCCATGAAAGGAAGAACATTCGATGACGAGGACGACATGGAACGCTGGCTGGCTGGATTTTTCGAATCAAAGCTAGAAAAGTTCTACGCTGACGGATCGTGTGTCCGCCTGAAAGGTGGAGAAGAGCGATATGACATGGCGGCGGTTACTTCGCTTCTTGACGTGTTTCGCTCTTTTCGTAAAATTAAAAAAATGCGGTGTCATGAAAATAGTGAGAACTTCTGCAACAACCTAATATTTGCACGGAATTCGAGTTGTACACTAACAAATATGTCGGTGGACAGAGTCCGTAGAAAATGGTGTCAACTAGCCAACCAACCATGGTCGGTGTTATCAAGTTTGGCGCGTGCACGCGCCGCTACCTCGGCCTTCATCTTCGAGACTTTCACCTCCTGATCGAAACCTTTCGAACCACTGGCGAATTGAGCGTTCCTTATGTAGCGAAATCTTCTCCGAATGTAGAGTTGGTGTTACGAGCTGCGGCCGCGGCGTTGTGTCCACCTTTACATTCATATAAATAGAGCACCCAAATATTTGTTGATTCGTAGTGTAAAAACGACGTCATAAGCTCAAAGAGACAATTGTATCACAAAAAAAAAAACAAGTCGATGGACAAGTCAGTATGAAATAACATGGACATCTCCAGGGCCCATGCTCATCCCGAGCGCCAAGAATGGTCACTGCTGGTTAGATGTATTGGTGAACGTGCTTATTAAGCCGTTGGCGACTTCAAAAGACGCCCTCAAACAGCGGTCACGCGGCCTGAATGGTGGCGCTGATGTCATGCCGTCACTCCGTTCAACCACCGTTTCCGTGCAAGGAGCGTACCTCGCATAGCGCGATGTTCCCTGACGGAAGGGACGAGAGTGCGGCGACCTACACCTTTCTCAACTTACTCGACAACTATCACAGTTGGCCAAGAAGAAGGAAATGTTCCACTGTCTAGTTCTACTGCTTGCTGTGCATACACTACGTCGGGGGCTTTGCTTTGTATGACCAAGGCAATTGAGTAAAATGTTCGAAATGAATGTTGTCCGCAGCCTAGTTACCTAGTCATGAGTCTGATATTTGGAGAAGACCAGAGATCACTAGATGGAGGATACCAACCAGTGCATATACATAGTTAATTGTGGGAATTCTCTCCACTTCAAGTCATCTCTCCACACAGGTGTTTTTTTAAGGCTACTGTGATGTAATTTCGTAGCAATGGATGGACAGTGTTTTTTTGCAGGCTGTTGGCCGTTTGCAGTCTACTTGAGCTCGATTCCATCAGTCAAAGTAGATACTGTAGTGTTGGAAACTCGCAGAGCTATTTGGAGTTTCTCACAGTCAAATCCCCAGGAACATCAAAAGACTCACAAGCGCTGGCTAACATGAACTATTAACAAAGTGTTCATACCTGGCCTTAACCTTCGAATCGTCTTCACAGTGAATCGAAGATTATGGCTACTGCCGACATCAAATTGCGACGGATGGCGAGAGCGCTGCACATGCAGTGTCAATGGAGCATGCAGGGGTTGTAATGGGTGTAGGCTTTTTGCGTAGGACAAAAACGAGGCTGCGATTAATTTTCATTTATTTTCGAACAGTCAGAAATGACGCTATTATGCACAGGAAGGGAACAATTGTGCGCAATTTTCAACAGAAAACAGCGTATCCGACATGAGGATAAAAGCGATGGCCAGCTAGGATTCGAAACGAGTGTCCTGGCTGAGCTCAAAGTGGGGCAAAGAAATTAACCTATCGAGGAGACGCTTGGTATTCGGTACCGCATCTTTCAGCTGCGATAAGAACATCGCAGGAAAGCATTGCCACTCAACAAACAAAACGCGTGCAGGCAACACAATGTACACATTCTCCATCAATGAAAAGTGAAGTGGTCAGAAGTATGGGGAATGCTTCGGTTTTGAGCTGTTCCTTACCTTCATCGGGCTAGCAGTTCTGTTGTCACAGCTGCAATTCGGCCAAGGTAGTGTGCCACGCCGCCCATTATTGTGTCAACAACCCTTGAGTAACGAGCCAACTCAAACGATTACATGATTCATCGCCTCCCTGGAAGTTTTCACCCTTTCAGCATTTTCGGCGTTTCATGAGATCACCACTAATGGGCACGCTGGCGAAGGAAGAAGCATGACACCTCTCCGGCTATCCGAAACTAAAAACTTATGTCCTCACTGGCTTTGGACAGCAGTAATGAGACTCCAACTACGTACAATATGCGGATGCCCACCTTGGGAGACAGAGAATTGGCAATAGGACTTCCAACACTATACATCGGGGCCACGGCTTTCGAATGAGTCGCTTTACCCATTTCGAAAAGTATTCCGTGTTTCGACTTCTAACATCTGATTGCTTAACCACAATGCACAACTTGGGAAGTTCCAGGATGATGATCTGCATTTACAGCGACCGCACGCTCGCATCAGAAGCATTTGTCGAGGACTTGATGATGTAAGACAGGAAGATTAATTTCGAAGTGATCGGACTAACCGAGACGAGACTCCGAAGAACAACTGTTCCGGTTCGCACAAGACGAATTAGAATCCTGTGACTGAAGTAATTCAGTCCCGTACCTGCCATGACTGTGTTAGTAGCGTACGCCCAATATTCGACTACGACGACGAAGACGTCATTCTAGCAAGCAAGTGGAGCTTCCAGAAGCTTAACGCACTACCCTGCCGAGCCACCGGTAGACAATTTCACAGCGAGATCAATCACATCGTTTTCAACTGCAACTTACCTGACCGACGTCTCCGTTGTCCCCAAGTCACTCCCGGACCAACACCTCCTTCGCGCAAGGTTCCGCTTTTTCCCTAAAGGAGAGAAGAGAGAAGGCCACGAAATTTAAGGAAAAGAGCCCTAGAACGACCATCAATTGGGACCTCTATACTTTTCTTGCCGACCTTTGGGAAGATTCCGTCATGGACAACATTGACGAAGAATTATTGTGTGGACTGCAGCTGAATCTTTAAAAAAACGTTCTTCGAAAGCGTTGTTCATGAGGAAAGGACAAGTTTCTGATGCACCATTCTTGCTCAACGGGGCAAACATCTCCAAGTGCTCCAGCTACAGTACCGGACGCGTCTTTTGAATAGACGCCGAAAAAACCGCACTTTTGCGGTTTTTGCGTCTTTTTGCTATAACTCGCCCAAAGGTCATCCATTTGATAAACCAAGGATACGTCTGAGCTCAGGAGATCGAGCTCTATCGTTTGGTATATACATTTCATATGGAAGGTCAAAAATGGCCAAAATTGAAAACTTGCGCTCCATTGAGAAGGCCGGCCGCGGACGAGTTATCGGCCGCAAGGCGTCCTAAACCGTTGCATGATCACAATTCCTCTAGTTTAAGGTTTTTTGAGAAAAGGATGATACCGTTCGATTCGTCTCCTCGAGATCTATTCAACCATATATACAACTTCGCCAAACCACCGCATTTTCGCAGTGGGTGGTCAAAAATGACTGGAGCAGACTTTTTGCTATTGGAGAAGCTTATATTTCAGGACTTGCATGTTATCGGAGCATCTCAAGCATGGCGTAAAGTGTTTTGTCATGCCAGGAATCCTCCGAGAGTGCGCCGTGCACAGTGCATATCGGATCGAACCTATCAATCAAAGAGGGGGGGACAGTTTATAGAGTAAGCATTTAGGGAGTTTTATGAGAAATTCTCAGCCGCCCTACTCAGGAATTGCTGTACTCTGTTCTGGCGAGACTTTGAAGTGCGCTGTGCACAATGTATATAGGACCCAACCTATCAATCGAGTGGGCGCGGCAGCTCGTAGAATGAGCATTTAGGGAGTTTTATGAGAAATTCTCAGCCGCCCTACTCAGGATTTGCTGTACTCTGTCCGGCGAGACTTAGGAGTGCGTCGGGAGCAATGCATATAGAATCGAACCTATTAATCGAGTGGGGCAACCGCTCGCAGATTGCACGCGCGGGTGTTTTCAGAGCGCAGTAACTCTGTCAAATTCGAATCGTTTCGGCTGCAACTCCTGGGTCTTGTAGTCAGTAGAACGGTCTAGCAGTACGCTAAAGTAGAGCAGGGTAGCTTAGGAAGAGGCAATGTTACAGGGGTGCGAATATGAAGGTGAGGTTGTGAGACGTATTTTTTCCGATTTCGGTGGACCACTGCGGGAAGACGCGGCAAGCTAACAGCCTCGAAACGCGTAGGCTAGCAGGCAGGTTTAGAATACTTTACGACTACATGCTCAGAAAACCTCACCTGCCTAAACTGCCTTAGCTTCAGCTGCCAGTTTGAAGCAGCAGAAGATAGCAGTTAGAGTTTCTTGCGCTCTTACTCGGCCAGAATTGAGTCCTCAACGCTCGGAATGGTACCACTCTGTTCAACATGAAAAGCGCTATCGAATGGTACCAATTTCGGCCGATTTTGGGAACATCGATTTTTTGACGGTTTCCCATCGAGGACGAGGCCGCTCGAGACCGCTGCCCGCGGCGGGCGGACAGTGACGTCATTGAAAATCGATGTCTTCGAATTGGGCCACGCTTGACACCATTCGATAGAGCTTCTCATGCTGAATTGAACGGTGTTATTAAGAGCAGACAGAACTGTAATCTCGGCGAGTAAGAGTGGGGAGAACATCGACCGTTATTGTGCTAAATTGCACGCGCGGGCGTGTTCGGAGTGCGTCAACTCTGTCAGCTTCAAATCTTTCTGGCTGGAGCGTGTGGGTTCCGTAGGCAGTAATATGGTATAGTAGCGCGCTGAAACACAGCAATGTAGCTTATGATTGGACAGATGGATAA
>OX375865.1:40903482-40945107 GCA_947359475.1 Heligmosomoides polygyrus bakeri | reverse complement strand
CGCAGCCCACTGTCAAGCGAGCAAATATGGATAATGTTCAAAGTAACGGCAAACTCTGGAACCCAGCATTAATCGACGTAGAATTGACTTGAGAATTCATCAGTAATGAAATTTTTTCGTTTTAGAGCTACTTTTAGAGCAGATGTTGTGTTGGGGCCACCTCAAGTTTTCGACGAACTTTAACTACTCGATTGCTTGGGGAACAGCGCTTAAGCGAAGCCAGTGGGACCCCAGGTGGAAGACCCCAAAGAGTTTTCCTAAGGACCTCTCTCTACGGTGTATCCCCTTTTGTGCCACAGCTCTACCAGTCATTTAGTTTGGTAAAAATCGGTTTTTTTCACCAAGATTTTGCACTGCAGATAACTTGGACAGCCTCCAGTTTTCTAACCATGCCGCTATGATCGCTTTCCTTGAACAATGTAAAAGATCACCACCAGTTCAGCCGAACTTCCTACTTTGAGATTTCACGGACATCTCTAGACTTAGATTAGACGCCTCCAAATTCAAACATTTTCTGAAATTCAAAAACCTGAACAAGAGGAACAAGAGGAATTTCTCGGAAAACTATCCTACTATATTTAAAGGAGCAAATGTGTGTGTGTGTGTGTGTGTGTGTGTGTGTGGTGTGTGTGTATGTGTGTGTGTGTGTGTGTGTGTGTGTGTGTGTGTGTGTGTGTGTGTGTGTGTGTGGTGTGTGTGTGTGTGTGTGTGTGTGTGTGTGTGTGTGTGTGTGTGTGTGTGTGTGTGTGTGTGTGTGTGTGTGTGTGTGTGTGTTTCCGTCACAACTGGGATGGGGGCACTGAACAGCCGAACACGTCGGCTACCGCGCATGGCGTGCCGTAGACGTGCCGAACACGTCGTGTCTTAGAACAGTATGGGGCAGGTAGTCGTCGAGCTGTCGTGCCAAGATTGATATCGAACGTTTATTCGGCTTACGTTTCGGCGTAACCGCCTTCTTCAGAGCCTGGAAAAGGCAAGGGGAGTTAGAGAAATTGCCCGTCCAAGAGTCATTTCAAGTTTCAGCCATCTCAAAAGCTAAAGGGAGAAAAAGACGAACCGCGAGGAGGACAGCCCAACTGACCTTATGTAAACAGCCGAAGGCTGTGGAGTCACCCTTCAGATGGAGATAAATGTGGGTGAATGAGGTCCTCACTTCGGGTCAGCCCCTCAGCGACCTTCCGGCTGGCGCCCCTGGGGTCAAGCCCACAGAGGTCGGCAAGCGAAGCCAACTCCTGGGTTACGGCCACCCGTTCCTCCTTCCTATTGATTGCGGGGTTCTTGAACGCAATCCACAGCGCCTTCAGGGCCTTGCGCGCTGCGATGTCGACCCTCGCGAACCAGGATCGTCACCGCCACTCCAACCACTGCGCCACTATGACTTCGCAGCCTGTGCTCCCCCAAGGGTGTGCTGACTTTGCACCTGTTGAGCCCGTCCACATGCTCCTTCACCCTTACCCAAGGTGGTCTGCCCGTCTCACCAACGTATTCCTCCTTGCATTGCAAGTTATGAGGTATACAGTTCCTGAAACCCTACAGTCGTCTTCCCTGCCGAATGGACAGACCACGCAGGAGGGCGTTTCACAAGCGCAGTCATAAAGAGGGTTCCTCACCAGTTGCGCCTTCAGATTAGCCGGAGGCACCTCAACGACCCCTAACGATGTCACCCAGGTCAGCCTTACGAACGCATTCCCGTACTTGAGCACTGAGAGCGTCCGAGATAAAAAGGTACCGTGAAGGCGATTTGACCACGCAGTTGTGCCCTGTGTATGCGTGCTGGTGCCCGTGGTTGACGGCCTTTGGGCATGTTGTGCGCAACATACCTGTTAGATAAGGCAATGCGAGATGCGATTTTTCCTAGATGAGGACTCGAACTCGCTATTCGAGGATACCAGAGCAGCTGTTTGGAACATATTCCGGACAATGGCCCTCTTAGCACTATATGGATGTGATGGATGTGCGGAACGATAGTGCACAATAATGTTCTTGTTGCTGGGCTTCCGGTACCACCTAGTTTGGAAGGTGTTCCCTAGAGACGAATTTCCACGTTGAGAAACGGCAACCAGTGACTTGTCTGCTTCTCCCTTGTGAGCTTAATATGCTCAGCCTGATGGTTAAGCAACTCGAAGCAGGCATCCATTTCGCTCTGCGTGGGACTTACGATGAAGCAGTCATCTATATACCGACAATACAGCAAAGGTCTGCGTTCCATTACGGGTCTCTCTATTTTTGACATGTACGCTATAGCTAGCACCGGAGCCAAGCGTTGACTCATAGTTAGGCCTCTAACCTGTCTGTAGTACTGTTTGGACCACTTGAATATGTTGCACTGAAGGCACTCGTCTATGAGCACCATTATTTGGGCAATGTTGAGTCCAAAAAGGGCCAGCTGGACCTCATGCTCAACAAGGATCTCATGTACCGCTTGCATGGCATCGCCCTTGAAGACATTTGTGTACAACGACGGGACGTCAAACGACTCCATCACGCAGGTATCTTCTACATTAGTCTCCCGGAGCTTATCCAAAAGGGCGCTGGTGTTAGGAAGGTGAGCTGGAATGAACCATAGTAGCTGCGTAAGAACCAAGTTCAGCAGCCAAGATATACTGTCTGCAGGACCACCAATGCCACTTATGATAGGCCTAACCTTATACAGCGAAGGGTCGCTTCAGGAACTGTATACCTCATAACTTGCATTGAATGCAAGGAGGAATACGTTGGTGAGACGGGCAGACCACTTTGGGTAAGGGTGAAGGAGCATGTGGACGGGCTCAACAGGTGCAAAGTCAGCACACCCTTGGGGGAGCACAGGCTGCGAAGTCATAGTGGCGCAGTGGTTGGAGTGGCGGTGACGATCCTGGCTCGCGAGCTCGACATCGCAGCGCGCAAGGCCTTGGAGGCGCTGTGGATTGCGTTCAAGAACCCCGCAATCAATAGGAAGGAGGAACGGGTGGCCATAACCCAGGAGTTGGCTCCATTTACCGACCTCTGTGAACTTGACCCCAGGGGCGCCAGCCGGAAGGTCGCTGAGGAGCTGACCCGAAGTGAGGACCTCATTCACCCACATTTATCTCCATCTGAAGGGTGACTCCACAGCCTTCGGCTGTTTACATAAGGTCAGTTGGGCTGTCCTCCTCGCGGTTCGTCTCTTTCTCCCTTTAGCTTTTGAGATGGCTGAAACTTGAAATGACTCTTGGACGGGCAATTTCTCTAACTCCCCTTGCTTTTTCCAGGCTCTGAAGAAGGCGGTTACGCCGAAACGTAAGCCGAATAAACGTTCGATATCAATCTTGGCACGACAGCTCGACTACCTGCCATACTGTTTTTGTGGGTGTCGTCCATTTTTTCACTTTTTTTCTAAATTGCCCTCATCGACGTAGTTAAGATGTTCTTCCTTAGGAAACTATGACATAGGTGGCAGCTACAATTGATGATGAGAAGTTATTGCCACGGCGAAGCCGTCAAGAAGCCACGGCTGGAATCACAATGATCACTTTTTGTTGCTACATAGGAAAACGTGATTATTGTCTAGCATAACATAGGCAAACAACAGAAAATTTAGCTAAAAGCTGCTGGTTCTAGTCAGTCGAGGAGGTTTCCGCTTTGGGAGCAATTATCTCGAGCGACGAATGGAGGTCGCCGCCGTCGAGACTATATAGGTCACCGAATCAACTTTTTTATGAACCACTGGGTGCTACCTACATCATTGGATAGATCACACAGAGTAGATTCGAATGATCGCAATCATTTTCTGATCAAAGTACTTTAAAATGAATTGTGGAGAAGCGGCGGAAACGGCGGTTTTTTCCGTCTATTCCGTCCAAAAACCAAAAGACAGGAGCGGTTTTGTAGTTGCGCGCACGCTTTCAGACCTCCTTTTCAGGTCTTGAAAAGGCGTTCAACAAATACTAACCGTGGTTCTAGACTCCGCTCACAGAGCCCTACATCCCTTCAAAATAGCAATGCAAAAGCTCACCTTGAGTTGGGAACCTCTCCTTGTCAGGCGACACGCGATCAGAGGACCAAGTGGAAGAAGGCAATTTGCACTGATTTCCGGTTCTCGCGGTGTTTCTCTACCAGGAGAGCGGCGTGAATGGTGCAACAGCCAGCCAAGAATCCGTATTGGTTGCTGGAAAGTCTGACGACTTAACGAATTCCACCTCGGAAATTGCCTAAAGGCCCTTATGATGTACTTAAGAAAGCGAATCGAGCAGTAATTGGAGCAGTCTGCAGAACTACCCGTCTTCTCCCAAGCCAGAATCATCCTACTTTGGTCCGTGCAGTCAGGTGCCCTCTTCTTCGCTATAACCTTAATAAAGAACTTTGCCAACCCCTGAGCGGAGTACTAAAATCAAGACACCCAAAAATTAGCTGGTACGTCGTCGGGGTAAGTCTCCTGATCTGGCCACGTTTCCTTCAGTACCGCTTCTGTTTCCGCTAGGGTGGTCTTCTGGTCAGGACTGCGGATTGCCGCCTCAGAAGAGGTGCAGAGAAATTTCACTGCCGAGATCTCCTCAAAATAGCCTCGCCATCGTTCTAAAGTCTGTTTGCGATCCATCAGAAGTTGGCTCTTCTCATAACTAATGCAGATGGTCTCCTCAATGTCTTTGACATTTCTCTCAGTTATCGGTACCTACTCGACGAAAATACCAACCGTCTTTCGTAGCACCCAAGTAAGGTCCCCCATTTAGGTGATCAGCAGCAAACGTGACGTCTTTTGCCCATATTTCCGCTAATTTCTCATCTATCAACCTCCCAAAGTCGTCCTTGACTGGATCATAGCAGACAGTATGCGAAGTACTCACAGGAGAAGGGTCCGAACCGTATGTCTGAAAAGGAAATACGAGTTAGAGAGAAGAATCTCCACCCCCCCCCCCTAGTTAGTATGAAAAGTAGTATGTAGTTAGTATGTGTTTGGTTTTTGCCAAGTCGTTAAACCCAGGGGGTCCTTGAAGCTACTATGGTGATTGCAGCGCTGTGCACTCGCAAGCGCTGGGATTCTCTTATACATCCGCGTTGCCACTGCCAAGAGCTTATGCCCAAAGTGCATGAAACGGGAACGGTCACAACACACGGGCAGCGTATGAAAGTGTCACATATTGTACTGAATCCCATGGGAAGGCCTTGAGTATTCGGACTTCTTCAATTACATGAAGTCGTCTTTGCAGCGATTTCCCTCTCACTTTATTGTTCACAATTATCCTTTTGATCTGCAGATCGAAGCTGCTGGAACGAGAACGGATATTTGTTACAATGGCATTGAAGATCACGCTGCTGGTGGAGCGAATCCTGTGCCGTCCTCACGTTGAGAACCTGGTGCTGCTTATGCCTGGTTCAAAGCTTGTTAGACGACTTCGCATCCTGTTTCCTTTGGGAATCCGAGCAGGATAGTTTTTCCCGAAGTCATTGGATTAAGTAGAGAAACAGGGTGTGAAGAACTCGCTTACGCTGCCGGTACCAGACCTTCCGTTTCTAGCACTTTGTGATCGTGTATCACTGGAGTTGAACGTCCATACATCTTAATACTGGGTATCTGTTCCATTACCTCGTGGTTAAAAATCGGTCAGCAATAAACAAGTCGCGACGAAGTACAGCATACAGCTGGGAAAATGTGCTGAAGGCGAGTGGAAATTGTATATAGGTCAGGAGCCCTCAAGGTTCAAACAGTCAGTAGAAACGCAAAAACGCCGTAAAGAATCGAACCTCCGATCTCCCTCACATGAGGCAATGCCTGTGTCCACTATGCCCCGATCCGCTTGGTGAAAATGGCATCGCGGGCGTACAAAGAATATGGCACCGCGCAGCACCTCCATTGTCAATTTGAGTTCCACCTACTCGTTTGGTCTAATGACATTGGAAAAAAAAAGAAACACATTATTATACGGAACGAAGGGAGGACATTTCTTCCTTAGACTTGCTTTCAGACGTACACTTCAGATTCTTTCCTTGTTAGAGAAGAAATCACTGAGTCGTCTCTTAACTGCACAAACGATCTTCATCATTCAACTACCGAAGTGCTCATTGTTCGGAGGTGGTTATTCCGATGCCACTCGTGATCTCGTGACCGCCGCAAAGCACAGCCTTGAAGCCAGGATCAGTCTTTCTCGGCTGCAGCGGGATTACCTGGTCTCCTGCACCGCATCTGAATCAACTTTTCTTCCCTGAAGTGTATCAACTCGCACGAGCGACTCGTCTGGGTGCCCATGTTCAACGCCGCTCTAGGGTACTTCCCTCCCGATGCCGTCCTTGCCTCAGGGACCTTCGCGTACTTCTCACTCGCTGGCTAAGCGAGTGGCCATAGGACCCCTCCGGAGTCGTGACACTATCTCGAAAAACTTGTTCTTAATAGGCATGTGGTATGTAGGCATCTTACACCGTCCTATCCCTACATTCGACTATCCCTGTTCAGCTCAGCACACAAAAGCGAGCAGTACCCAATGGTGCCTCGTGATGGGGTATGATGCGTGAGATCACAACCTTTTTCCGTATTCGCGTTGAATAACCGGCGACGTTTGCTCGTTCTTTTGCTGATTAAAGTAAATTATCTTCGCTTTTGGCACCCAGTGAAGGGACACCGTGACCCCAAAATTGCTTAACAAGTCTACCTGTTAGACCATTTTGTAGAGGTAACAATTAGAACACTCATATTCCGTCATTTTGTTGGCATTTCTTCTTATTTTGTTTGTTTTTTGCATATAAAAATGATAAAAGTACCCATGCTTGTGAAACGTACCTTGAAACTCGCGTTTGCTTCGTATCTTCTGCACAACAGTCATAGCTATTGTGAGAGGAACGTTGAGAACGATAACTATAGCTCCTGCAATAGTCAATGCTTATTCTAACACAAGAAAGGTTATTCTTTTAGCACATACGCTCTCAAGAAGACACTCTGGCATAGCCCATGTTATTGTGTAGGATCGAAACGAGTGCAAAATCAATTTCCCAATGAGTGTACGTAAAAAAGTACGGAGTGTTTTCTCACGAGTTAACAACCATGCACATCGTTCCAAATTGGGCATTTGGCGGCCTTTTTGGAAAAACAGCAATGTTGGATGAGTTCTTACAATTAGTTAGTGCACAGAGTGCACGGTTTTTCACCCCAGCGTTATCACTCATATTTCTCTCTCGCATTTTTCGAATGTGGGTGAAGAGTTAAGGGCCAACTCAAGACTGGTCAAAAGTGGGCGACCTTCTCCTTTAAAAATAACGAAGTAAGTATACCTTCCAATAAGTAGGCGTAAACCGAGTTTTTTAGCACTGAAATCTCCTGCCCATCCATCTGATCTGAAAAAAAGCTGACTTTCAGGAGTTACTGTTAATAAAAGCACTCACTTATATGGTACTAGCATCAAAGCGGTCAATTCAAGTCGTATTCGCTTAACAATTATAGGAATGATGAATGGTGAAAACGAAAGTTTAGATAAATGAAAATAGAGTGCTGCAGGATCAAACGTGAAGCTAGTTAGAAAAATCTTGTGGAAGCTCCCCAGCATAACTGCGGTTTGATTGACTCTCATGTGGAGCAATGGAAATCTCAGGATCGTTCTTTAGGAACAATGCTGGTCCCAGACATCCTCACTTCCACTTCAGGAGTTTCCTTCACGAAGTCTGCTTCAAACGTATAAGGATATTGGGTTGGTCCAAAAGTCTCGCAACTCTTTACGCTCCTGCCTGTTAAGTTTGTTGAAGCTCCTAGAGTATTGATCTTGTGTGGTGACGTCACAGTGCGTTGTCCAAGCTTCCTCAAGCATACTATATAAGGCCTCGTCGAGTACGAATAAAAATAAAATAAAATAAAAACAATAAAAATAAGAATAAAAACAGCAACAATGTCAACGATAGGCAGCAGCATCCTACATACGACCTCTCGTCTACTATGAATTTCTGCAAGGCCATTCCGCAAGGACTGCAGCCTCCAACATCTGCGCTGCATTCAAGGAGAAAGTCATACACTATTCCACAGTGGCCGTATCAGCGCTTCATGGCTGGAGATATCTCTCTCGGAGATGGACCTCGATTCGGACGCTCCTCTGTTGTGGAAGAAGACCGCTTGCGCGAAGCCTTCAAGGTGAAGCCGAATTCAAACACTCACGAATTGGCGGCGACATTTGGATGTACGCAAAGCACCGTCGTGAGGCAGCTGGAGATCTTTGGGTTCTTATCGTCTTGGGTACCACATAAACTGCGGGAATCTGACAAGGCATGCCGAATCAGTGTTGCTGAGTCGTCGCTTCTTCGCCCGTACAGAACTGACTTTCTGAAGGACATTGCTACTGGCGATGAAAGTTGGGTTCTTTATGTTAACGACACCCGCAAGAGCCAGTGGCTCCCACGCAGAGAACTGGCCTCAAGACAACCGAAACATGGACATCACGGGAAGAAGGTTCTTCCGTATTGTTGGTGGAACTCAGAAGGCATGATTTACTGGGAGTTGCTGGATAGTGAGACCACACTCACAGCATCTGTCTACGCTACCCACTCCGGAGCTTGGCCGAGGCCATGCGCCAACAACGTATAGAACGGGAAAATGTCTACCTGCTGCAGGACAACGCGCGTCCTCATGTCGCAAAAGTGAGTCGCGAGAAAATCCAGGAGTTAGACTGGGAAGTTCTGCCACATACACCGTGCTCTCCAGACCTCGCTCCTTCTGACTACCACCTGCTCAGAGCTCTGAAGCAGCACCTTCGAGGTAGAGAAATCGATGGTCGACGTCAACTGGAAATGGAGGTTTCTGAATTCTTCTCCTCACAGCCCTCGGAATTCTGGCGGTAAGGAATTGAAAGGCTGCCTGAAAGATGGGCAGGATCTTAGACTTGGATGGGGAATATATTGTGGACTGAGTTTTTGTTTTAGCAAATAGGGACAAATTTGAATGTTGTTGTGCAGCATTGTGTTGCAAGACTTTTCGATCAACCTAATATTTTCCCAACGATGTACAATGTGATGGACGTGTCCACCAACGAGCGCTCAGAGTTCAGTGAGTCAGAAGCCGCAAGCAAAGACGAAAGCCGAAAAAGTGCGTAGTTTTCCTCAGAGAGAAACTCGTTACACAGTGACCTACGTATGACAGAATTAGGTGATAAATAATACTGTTTTATGACTTTTTTTCTAATAGTCGTTGGTTCGTGCGCACTATAACGTATAGTTCTTAAAGATGATGCTCTGATAGAGATCTAGACAGCCTCACTTAAGCACTGTGCCTTGGGGCGAAGCAGCCAAAGTGGTATCTTATTTATTTATTTAGCTATTTATTTATTCATTTATTTAGACGTGTATGACAGCAATCGGCAAAAGAAACGCCATTGCGACAGCACATTGGTAATAAGCAGACAACATATTGTCAGGTATAAATCGGAGATGCAACAAACGGCGAATTAGCGAGTCTTAGGATAACTATCAAAGAGCTTTTTATATTGCTTAAACGAAGATGGCAAGGCATGTTTTTTGGTAGCGTCAAGAATTCACAGCCGCCCTTTGAGGACGCACATACACCGACATAACCTCAGAATGGCCTCGATGTTGCAAACAGGTGTGAATTTTAACCGAAAAGCCGCGGGAGTATAACAGGGGCCTAAGGCCTATATTATACTCACGCGGGAGCTTCCGCGAACGGGCAGGAATCGCGCCGGGATCTCTGAGCTGCCGAATCGCCGCGCCCGCCACGCCCGCCGTTCGCGGATCGCCGCCGACAGACGACGAAAGGGCTGTTATACATTCCGCCCGCGGGAACGCGCCCCAATGCGACGCTAGCCGCCCCGGGACGACGACGACCGCCCGCGGTGCACCTTTCGTCCGCGGACGTCCCGCGGACGCTCCCGCGGAAGTATAACGTAGGCCTAAGACAATGTCACCGTTACTCTCCTCATTTTCGTCTGATCCCTACAAGCGTAAATGTGGTTTGAAAAAGTGTAATGGATTCACTATGGAGCAGCTCGTTGACTCATCCGTTATGGACTAGGTTGTCAAGTTTTTTTGTTGTTGATAAAATACAATTGCAAGATGAAACCAGATTATCCTTCTGTAAGTAGAGGAACATAGGCCGAGGCTTCAAGGCCATTCTGTGCGACAGCCCCAGGACCATCAGCGGAGTTGGTGTATTCGTCCTTGAGCGTTTCCGAGACGCGATTATAAGCGTAGAACGTTTTAGTGAGCGCTTGGTGCAGGTCGTAGTCGGTAGCGTATATATCATTTCTTCTCTGCGTACGCTCCGCAGTCAGCTGCTATGAGAGAGCCAAGAATGAGTTCTGGGCCCTGCTTGATAAAAAAACAGCAGAGGTGCCATCAGAAGACGTTGTCGTTATCGCTGATGACCTCAACAATCATGTTTGTTCTGCGAAAGATGGCTACAGCTGTCACGCGCTTTTGGATATGAAGCACGTAACGCTGATGGTAAGCGAACCCTTAAGTATGCTGACTTGCATAACCTCATCATCACGAACACCGTATTCCGAAAGCGTGGCTCCTATCTCGTGTCTTTCTATAGCGGAAGTGCTAAGACACAGATCGGTTTCATCCTCGGCTGGTCACAGGTGCGAAGGTAGTGCCGTACGACATTGTCGCCACACAGCACCGTCTCTGATATGCACTATAAAGTTCGCCCCTCCGAGGCTAAGGCATGTCGAGCGGTGCAGTCCACCCCGATGAAACATGGAAAGATGCCACGGTCTCCTGTTCGTCTATAACTCAGCAGTTACCATGGCTGTGGACTACCAGAGTGAGAGCAAAAGTCCGAGAAGGGAAAAGGTTATATCACACGTTCCTGTGCGACAAGACGCGGAAAATTCGCGTATGTACCAGGAAACGAAGAAAGCGGCAAAGAAGGCCATAGCCGCTCCAAAAGCCGCTCATTATGATGACCTCAGCGATAAAGTAGAGACGCGCGATGATGAACGGCATCTTTACCGACTTGCCAAAGCACGCCGTCGTCAAGCCGAGGACATCGAGAAATTCTTGGACGTCAACGATGACAACGGCCATCTACTAACGAACCGCAAAAGGGCTATGAGACGATGGCATGACTACTTCGAGGAAATCTCGACAGTAGAGTTTGACCATCCGTCTATCCTTGCATCCCTCCTACGCGCCGTTCTGTGCATAAGATTACCTTGGAGGAGGCGAAGCAGTATTGAAGAAGATGAAGCCAGACAAAGCAACTGGCCCTGACAATATTCAGCGGCCAAACTATGGAAGTTTAGGTGCTGGATCCCTTCTGAGTGGCTAACGAACTTCTTCAACCAGGTTGTTGCGGAAAAGAAGGCACCTGGTAGCTGGAAAGAAAGCCCGGAGATCCTGATTTGGAAGAAGAAAGGCAGTCCTGTGGACTGCACGAATTACCGTCCAATTCGCTCGCTCTCCCACAGCATGAAAAACTTTAAGCGAATTGTATGTGGACGTATTCGCAATATCGTTCAGCTTTCTGCCAATCAATGTGGCTTCGTTGCGGGCTGTGGCACCATCGATACCATACATGCTGCTCGTCTTCTTGTAAAAAGACATCGCGAAAAGGGAAACCGCTGCCCCTAGCTTTTTCTCGACTTAGAGAAAGCGTTTGATCGTGTACCCACGTGAGGTCATATGTTATGCCTTACGACAGCACGGTGTTCCCGAAGAGCTTATCGAGCTGGTGCGGATACTCTACCCTTGCCCAAAGGGTAGAGTGCGAGCGCCAGCCGGCACATCGGCCGAGTTCCCTATCTCGGTCGGTGTTCACCAAGGCTCTGCGCGTTCCCCGCTCCTTTTCATTGTCGTAATGGATGTCACTACGCGAGATCTTCAGAAGCCTGTCCCATGGACGTTGCTTTATCCTGATGACGTAATGCTGGCCTGCGAAGACAGAGGTGAACTAGAGCGTCAGGTGCAAGCTTGGTGCGTGAAGATGTTTGGGCTCAAGCTGAACGCCAAAGAAATCCGAGAACTTGACGACAGATGTAAGCAAGGCCAGGTCCATTGAAATCAGTGACACTGCGCTCGTACGTACGACAAACTTTAAGTGCTTTGGCTCTGCAATCGCGTCTGACGGTAGTCTGACGTTCGAAGTTAACTCACGCGATAGCGCAGGTGGTCCAAATGGCGCTCGATGACAGGAAGATACCGGAACACCATAAATCGAAGATTTATAGAACCGTCGTCCGAAAAGTAGCGATGTATGGAGCTGAGTGGTGACCTGTAACCAAGGAGGTTGTGACGCGCCTCAGCATAATGGAAACGAAAATGCTGCATTGGACGGCTGGTATTACGCGTCCGGACCGTATTCGCAACGATGAAATGCGGCAGAGGTTTGGCCTCGCTCCAATTGTTGAAAAGTTACGTGATGCTCGCCTTTGTTGGTATGGCCACCTTCTTCGGCTAGTGATGACACCGTTCAGAAGATTGGCCTCATCATAGAATCCAGTATCACCCTGATCAAGCATATGATCGTGCGAGGTGGCGTCACCATACCGGAGGAGCGGACTTCGCCTCGAAGCGGGACAAGCGCTGAAGAAGAAGAAGAAGTTTTCGGCATTTAGATGCAAATGGCCGTAACTTCTACCAGAGCTAACCTTTCAATAATGGCAAAAACTGCTGCATGGCATATCTCTGCCAATAATAGCCATTGCTAAGAGTTTTCTGGTTGTGAGCAACTAGGTAGTTAGAGCTTATGAAGTGTCAGTTGATATTCTCTTGAACATGATGAGATTTCTTCCCCAAAAGCTTCCTAAGAAACCCAAGGAAATAACGACATGCTTGTAAATTACAGTAAATTTATCAAATTTTAAATATTCTATTGTGCTTAATTCATAAGCTATCTCAATATTTTTTGCACTTAAGAATTTAACAGCGTGTTATTTGAACCTGCATCTCGGATGGGATAGAACTCGTAAATTGCGAGAAAAGGGAACATCTGCCAAAGATTTTCATACGTCGTTATCAGATTCAAATCATCATATTTCGCTTCAAGATAACAGCACACTTACTGGATTTCTTTACTAAATTGCCAACAATAAGCTATCCAAACACCAAAATTGATACTTTGAAAGTGGACCAGAAGCTTCGCGATGGTACCAAAATGCTCTAGATAACTCCACGATAAAGTTTTTGAAACTAGTTTACATCAAATGCTCTGCTCTTTGTAGTTAATAGCTAATTTCTTGGAAAAAATTGGCTGTTTCTCTACTAAGAAAAGAAACCAGAAGTTGCCATTGGCACCCATGTCTGTGGAGGAGATAGATCGTAGAGGGCAAACTAAATGTGCCCTTCTTAATTTCTTACTAAGAGGGCGGCTAATCAACACTCTACAATACCGCTCGCGCCGCACGGTCAAAAGTGGGCGAAAAAACGCCAACATAGCGTCGCAAAGCGTCGCACGCTCATAACTCCTTCAGTTTTAGGTTTCTTGAGTAAAGGTAGGTACCATTCGATTCGCCTCTTCGAGATCTACACAAACATATGTAAATCTTTACCGGAGCACCCGTATTTTCGCCGTGGGTGGTCCAAAATTGGCTGGACGGGCGATTAGAGCAGCTTATTTCCCAGGATATGCGTGCTTTCGGAGTATCTCAAAGATGGCGAAGGTTGTCAGTGCTCCGTCATGCCAAGAATGCCCCGAGAGTGCGCCGTGCACAATGCACACAGAACCTAACCTATCAATCGAGTGGGCGAGTGCATGTCCCCTGCGCTTCTATCTTCTCGCACTGGGAACTGCGACGTTTTCAAGACTATTTCGAGCCGTTTGGAGAATGTTATCAGAAATTTTCCGCCACCCCACTCAGGATTAGCTCCAATCTGTACCAGCGAAACTTTGGTTTGCGCCGTGAACAATGCATACAGAATCGAACCTTTCAATCGAGGTGGGGGGGGGGGACCGCTCGCAAATTGCACGCGCGGGCGTCTTCGGAGCACAATAGCTCTGTCAAGTTGGAACCTTTCAGGTTGCAGCTTGTAGGTCTTGTAGGAAGTCGAACGGTCTGCTAGCACGCCAAAGCAGAATGGTTTAACATAGGAGGGGGCAATGTTATAGGGGTGCGAATATGCAGGTGAGGCTTGTGTGAAGCATTTTTTTCCGATTTCCGTGGACCACTGCGAGAAGACGCCACAAGCTAACGGCCTTAAAATACGTACGTGAACAGAGCGCTTAAGGTACTTTACGACGACGTGCTCATAGCTCCTCAGCTGCCCAAACTGCCTAGCCTCCGCTACCGTTTTAGAGCGGCGCAAGCTAGCGGTTAGAGTTTCTTGCGCTCCTACTCGCCCAGATTTGAGTCTTCGACACTCGCAATGGCACCGTTCCGTTCAGCATGGAAAGCGCCATCGAACGGTATCAATTTCGACCGATTTTGGAAACATCAATTTTTGATTGTTTCGCATCGAGGACGAGGCCGCGGCAGAAGGACGATGACGTCATCGAAAAATCGATGTCTTCGAGTTGGGCGATGCTTGACACCATTCGATAGAACTTTTCATGCTGAATTGAACGGTGTTATTGAGAGCAGGAAAAACTTTAATGCGGGCGAGTAAGAGCGAGGAGAACATCGGCTGTTGTTGTGCTAAATTGCACGCGCGGGCGTGTTCTGAGCGCGATAACTCTGTCATGTTTGAACCTTTCCAGTTGCAGCTTGAGAGTTTTGTAGGCAGCAAAATGTTCTAGCGCTGCGCTGAAATACAGCAATGTAGCTTATGATTGTACAAAGTTACAGCGGTGCGAAGATGCAGATTAGCCTTGTGTGACACGATTTTTTCCAATTTCAGTCGACCCCTTCGAGAAGATGCAGAGAGCTAACAACCTAAAAATGCGCCTCCGAGCAGAACGCTTAAGGTTCTTTACGACGACGTGCTCACAACTCCCTAGATGATTAAACTGCCTTAGCATAAGCTGCCATTTTAGGGCCACGGACACAGCGGTTGAAGTTTCCTTCTCTCTTACTCGCCTACATTTGGATTTTCGACATTTGCAATAACAACATTAGCTTAACCACGAAAAGCTCTATCGAACGATGTCAATCTCGACCAATATCAGAAAAATCGATTTTTTGACAATTTCCCATCGAGGACGCGGGTGCTTCAGGCCGTGCCTGGAGCACGATGGCGTCATCGAAAATCGATATTTTCGAAAATGGCCAAATTTTCTCGTACAAAATCATCTTGGGGTTATTTGGGGCGCTGATTACGAATCCGGCGTCTGTTTCTGAAAAATCTGCCGATTTCAATTCTCGAAAATATCGATTTTCGATGACGTCATCGCCCGCGCAGGCACGGCCTGGAGCGCCCGCGTCCTCGATGGGAAATAGTCAAAAAATCGATTTTTCTGAAATTGGTCGAGATTGACATCGTTCTATAAAGCTTTTCGTGGTGAAGCTAATGTTGTTATTACGAGTGTCGAAAACCCAAATATGGGCGAGTAAGAGAGAAGGAAACTTCAACCGCTGTGTCCGTGGCCCTAAAATGGCAGCTTATGCTAAGGCAGTTTAATCAACTAGGGAGTTGTGAGCACGTCGTCGTAAAGTACCTTAAGCGCTCTGTTCACATACGTATTTTAAGGCCGTTAGCTTGTGGCGTCTTCTCGCAGTGGTCCACGGAAATCGGAAAAAAATGCTTCACACAAGCCTCACCTGCATATTCGCACCCCTATAACATTGCCCCCTCCTATGTTAAACCAATCTGCTTTGGCGTGCTAGCAGACCGTTCGACTGCCTACAAGACCTACAAGCTGCAACCTGAAAGGTTCCAACTTGACAGAGCTATTGTGCTCCGAAGACGCCCGCGCGTGCAATTTGCGAGCGGTCCCCCCCCTCGATTGAAAGGTTCGATTCTGTATGCATTGTTCATGGCGCAAACCAAAGTTTCGCTGGTACAGATTGGAGCTAATCCTGAGTGGGGCGGCAGAAAATTTCTGATAAAACTCTCCAAACGCTCAGTCTACAAGCTGTCCCCCCTCGATTGGAAGGTTCGATTCTGTATGCATTGTTCATGGCGCACTCCAAATGCTCGCTGGACAGCCTTGGAGCAAATCCATAGTAGGGTGGCAGAAAATTTCTGATAAAACTCTCCAAACGCTCAGTCTACAAGCTGTCCCCCCTCGATTGGAAGGTTCGATTCTGTATGCATTGTTCACGGCGCACACCAAAGTTTCGCTGGTACAGATTGGAGCTAATCCTGAGTGGGGCGGCAGAAAATTTCTGATAAAACTCTCCAAACGCTCAGTCTACAAGCTGTCCCCCCTCGATTGGAAGGTTCGATTCTGTATGCATTGTTCATGGCGCACTCCAAATGCTCGCTGGACAGCCTTGGAGCAAATCCATAGTAGGGTGGCAGAAAATTTCTGATAAAACTCTCCAAACGCTCAGTCTACAAGCTGTCCCCCCTCGATTGGAAGGTTCGATTCTGTATGCATTGTTCACGGCGCACACCAAAGTTTCGCTGGTACAGATTGGAGCTAATCCTGAGTGGGGTGGCGGAAAATTTCTGATAACATTCTCCAAAAGGCTCGAAATAGTCTTGAAAACGTCGCAGTTCCCAGTGCGAGAAGATAGAAGCGCAGGGGACATGCGCTCGCCCACTCGATTGATAGGTTTGATTTTGTGTGCATTGTGCACGGCGCACTCTTGGGGCATTCCTCCCATGACAGAGCACTGGCAACGTACGGCATGCTTGAGATACTCCGAAAGCGCGCATGTCCTGGGAAATAAGCTGCTATAATCGCAAAAGCCCGCTCTAGTCAATTTTGGACCACCCACGGCGAAAACATGGGTGCTCCGGTAAAGTTTTACACATATTTGTGTAGACCTCGAAGAGGCGAATCGAATGGTGCCAACCCTTATTCAAGAAACCTAAAACTGAAGGAGTTATGAGCGTGCGACGCTTTGCGACGCTATGTTGGCGTTTTTTCGCCCACTTTTGACCGTGCGGCGCGAGCGGTATTGTAATTTATCAAGCCTTGTGCTGAATTACGAACAAGTCGTTCGGGCTTTGCTCTTACCTACTTCTTTAGACAGGCGTCTATACCGAGCAAGCCTTCGGTCGTTTGTGAGTCTCTCTACCTCTAATGAAAGTACCCAGTGTCGCTACGTAACAGCTGGGGCCAGATTTATCAACCGCTTACCGGCGGGAAACGGTATCTCCGTTTTTCTCTGTATCACTTACTATGTAGGCCGGCATGGTGAATCCGTGAGATGATACCGGCGGTATCGTTGATCAATCTGGCCCCTGAGTATTTAGACAAATCCTCTTTGACATGGCAACTAGTTTCGACTTTTTCCTGTCGAATCGCCTACTACTTAGATTCAACAATGAACCGAATATGCCATGTCAGGGCAAATCAGGCTCCTCGAGTGTCACGAAAAGGGGTTTAAACTCTTTAATTTTTACAATACATTTCATTTAAACTTTTATACTTTTAAAACTACATGTTTTTCTACGTAACAATATTAAAACCTGCTATCAACTGCAGCAGTATACTTAAATGAAGTAGGAAACATTCCTAGCGCTAAAAGGGCGGGAATTTTCGTTCCGAGTTTTTACTACGCAAAGGGCAGTTCAGTACTCGTCTTCAATGAAGAACGAATGAAGAAGAATCGGTTCGATCGAAAATTTCAACTCTCCATTATTGATCGTAAACTAGTCCAACACGTGGATCATGGATCACTTTTAGATCATTCTCGAAACATCTCCTTGAAGGAGTCTGTTTTAATCACGATGTAAATTCTACAATTCTACGTTCTAGCCATCGTCTTCTATGAATGGCGTCATGGCACCGGAGCGTCAGCAACAGTGCGACACATCAACAGCGAACGGGAGCCGACCTTCGAGAATAGGTGAAAAAGGAACATTTTATGCTGAAGATAGCGGAGGAGATATCTATCAGAAAGGTGAACTCATAATGAATAATGATTTGACGTGGACGTAGGCTCTCCTGACTAAGCGATTATCGTAGGTTAATCATAAGCTGCACCTACACAGCACGAACACAGCTTCAGAGGTCGAAAAAAGGTTGATTTTTTTTCGCCCAAGCTTCGCTTAAAAGTTTTATTTGAGGTACTGATCACGAATCTGACAACAGTTTCTTGCGGTGGGCACGGTAGGTTACGGTAGGTGTGCAGATGAGTCCGCGCGGGCGCTAGGATCGTGACCTTTATAGATTTGCTCCCCGGACCCACCGTCATTTGTTCGAAATTTTAAAAGCATATGTCAGACTCGTGATTGGCACCCCAAATAACATTCTTTAGCGAAGTGCCCCTTCTCATGATAACGGTGATAAATACTGAACAAGGAATAAGCATTAAAAATGTAAATTTTTGGCGCGGCCTGGGATTCGAACACCTCGCCCTATGGCTATGAGACGCCTTCACTTCCCCTGAGCCACCGATCTGCTTACCAATTTCCAACATCACGAGACTCTCTTACCACCCCGATATAATTAATCGAAAAAAGTTCGTGAGAAACAAAAGACAACTGCATTGCCCAGACACCTAACGTCGGCGTTCATTTCGACTCCCCTGTGGTCCCCGAGACAGCGGAAATGAAACTACCCCATCCTTCATTTAGTTCTGGCCAAGCTATCACCTGTATCACCTGTCGTCTCGTTGATCACTTGCTCGAGCGGGCGCCAGCAGCGTCTCCATTCGTTCCTGTCGCGTGCCAGAGTGCCAATGGATCCTCCTCACTCGAGGGACACGAAGAGCGTCATATCGGTCGTTCAGGGCTTATGTTAGGGCAGGAAGAACAGTGGAGTCGAATAGGTGGGCACGGAGTCAGAGGTTCTTCGTCTTCATCGCGATTTCTTCGACGCTCTTGAAAGCTCCCCAAGCCGCTCGTTTCCTCCTGCTCAGCTCCGGCGCTAGGTCGTTGGCCATATTGACCTCGCGACCCAGATACACGTAGCTGGAGCATTCGGAGATGTTCGTTCCGTTGAGCCAGAATGGGGCATCATAAACTTGTCCGTTCCTTATGAACATCGTCTTCGTAAGATTCAGCTGCAGTCCAACGTTCCAACATACACGATCGAAGTCGGCCAGCATTCGCTCCGCTTGGCTGATGCTAAATGTTATGAGCACGATGTCGTCAGCGAAGGGAAGATGATGTAGTTGCCGGCCGTCGACCTTCACTCCCATGTCTTCCCATTCGAGTTCGCGCATGACGTTTTCGAGGGTGGCGCTGAAGAGCTTCGGGGATATGGTATCCCCTGCCGAACCCCTCTCTTTACGTCGATGAGGACGTCGTTATAGAATGGTGAGATCTTGGTCGTGAATCCACTGTACAGCTCTCGAAGGACTCTGATCTACTGAGTAGGAATGCCCTGAGTGAGCACGGCTTCGAGGACCGCTTCAGTCCTCGAAGTCGAATGCCTTCTTCAGGTCGATGAACGTAAGGCACAGCGGCAGCTTATACTCTCGCGACACTTCGATGAACATCGTAATGGTGTGTATGTGGTCGTGCTGAATCCTCTTCGAAATCCTACTTGTTCGCATGGCTGTCCTTCGTCCAGCGTTCTGCTGATCCTATTCAGGATGACTCGAGTGAACAGCTTGTAGACTACGGGCAGCAGGCAGATCGGGCGATAGCTGCCAATGTCGTGCACGTCTCACTTCTTGTACAGCAAGACGGTCGTCCACTGAGATGGAACCTTGCACTCCGACAGGTAGCGTATGAAGAGCCGCGCCAGGGTGTTGATGAGCCTGGCGGGAGGTTCTTCAGGTGTTCGGGTCTGATCCTGTCGGGACCGGGTGCTGTACGTTTCTTCACCGACGAGATGGCGTGTCCCATCTCGGAAAGGAGAACAGAGGGGACGACGTATCCATCCTGCGGAAGGTGGCGTGGGGGCAGGTGGACGTGGCTATCGAAGAGATCGGAGTAGAAGTCGTGGATGACCTTCTCCATGGTCCTCCTGGAAGAGGTGATGGATGCGTCAGGACGTCGGAGAGCGGTCATTTTGGTTTTGAAGTTGGCGAAGTTCCAGCGGGCATTGCGGATGCTCAAACCTGCCTCTGCTACTTCAGCCAACACTTCCGCCCTTCTCTCCTTAAGATCCTCCTTTATCGCCGCTCTGCATAGCTTCGCGAGCTCGGACGTCAGCTTGTAGTTGCCTGACGCTCGTGCTGCTCTAGGCTGGCGTATCAGCTCGAGAGTTTCCGGAGGCAGGCGTCTCTTGGTGGTCTTCAAGCTCTCAGCTTCCTTAGCACTATCGTGGAGATGGTGCACGAAGCGGTCGTATTCCTCATCGACGTTGTCCATGACGGCATCTTCCCCAAAGACCGGCAAAAGAGGTTTTGAGGTCCCAGTTGATGGTCGTTCTGGGATTCCTCTTCTTGAACTTCGCAGCCTTCTCTCCTTGAAGGAAAAGCGAAAACTCGCGCGAAAGGGCGGTGCTCCGATCCCGTGTAGAACTTAGGGGCAACGGAAACGTCGATCAGGCAATACTTGCGGTTGAAGATGATGTGGTCGATCTCGTTGTGGAACTGGCCACCAAGGGATTCCCAGCTCCATCGTAGGGAGGGAGGCTTGTGGAACTTTGAGTTTCCATGAATGGTCTTGGTCGACATGATAAACTCGAACAGCCTCTCACCTTGCTCGTTCCACTCCAAACTGTGGGTTCCGATGTGAAGTTCTTCCGGCGACCTTCGCAGTCCGATCTTGGCGTTGAAGTCGCCGACGATTGTAGAAGGTGTGATCTTCCTTATAGAACTTCTCCAGCTCCACGTAGAAGGCTTCGACCTCTTCGTCGTCGTAATCTGATGTTGGGGCATACGCGACTAATACAGTTAAAGCTGGCACGGAGCCACATCGGTTCAGTCGCAGACGTCCGATTCGGGTTGCCAGAGGCTCGTACGAATCGATGTTCATGGCCAAGTGCGTGTTGACGCTTCTCGTCTCTGTCAGTCCGATGACGTCGTACTTGATCTCCCTGGCTTGCCTCATCAGGTACTTCGACGGATGCTTCCGATGCGAGCGTGCGGGCGTTGTAAGTACAGATCGCCATCCTAGTCCTTCTCAATTTGCGGAGCCTGGTTAGGCCCTGAGATTTTAGCAGCCTCTCCGTACGCGTCCTTCTCCTGGGGAGCTCTTTCAGGGTCAGTGAAATGAGGCCTGGAGTACACACGGTAGCTAGTCGGGCTCTGTCGTGCGGACGAAGAACTCCGGGCAGCCAACCAGACTGCCCGAAGGGACGGGGCGAAACTTAAGGCGGCCTCGAGTCGCCTTACATGTACTCCCAGTCTACCGAGTGCAAGCTTTTGCCGAGCCGACACAGTTACAATCCGCACAGTCACGGACACATCCACGCACACTGTGCATGAAAATGCCGCTCCCACGCACAAGGAACGCGTCGATCCGACACAGCAGGAGCAATTAGTCCATCACTGCAACCCACCTGCGTCTCTGGGCGGTACAAGGTCGCATTCCCCTATCCACCACCCGGAGACGCGTCACGTGGCGCTGCGACAAGCGGCCCGAGATCCCTATTAACAAGACAGCCCGAAGGCTCTCTATCGAGGGAGATCCGTGGGGCCTAGCTATATGTGCCTAAAACTTTGGAGGACCACTGAATCCTTCCCAGTAAAAAAAAAAAACATTGTGAAGGTAATTGAAAATCATTACCACAGTATTTACCTTGTTCCATTCGAGCTGGTAAAAGAGAACACTGACGAATTTAGTAGGTTGGCAAACGTTCTGATTATGAGCAGCGAAAAGGCGTTCCAGGAGCTTTGACACTACAGTGAATTTTGCAAGTTTTTCAGACAACCTAAAACTTCAGAGCTATGAAATGAACTGCTGGCGACAGAAACAGCAGGAGTTCCAGCAGGAGTGGCATCGCTGTCGGCGCATGGGAAACCTTCATAACCTTAATTCCAAATCGAACCAGCAGAGAGGTCCCTTCTGTATTTACGAAACTGACTTCACATTATTCCAGAACAAAAAAATCATTAGCGTACACTGTTCTTAAGCGGAGACTGTTTTTAGGTTCCATTGGTGACGTTAGAGAGATGAAAGGAATTCAGCAATTAAGTCTGCCACTACCAATTCGGTCAACAAGCAACTTTTCATCAGACATTCAAGCCACTTCATTAGTAGAAAATTTGCATGAGACGCGATGATTTAAGACAACATCCACAACTTCAAGCAGAAAAACATGAAGGGTTAAACTTATTGGAATACTGAGAACTGCAGTGTTACCTACCTTGAGTAAAATAGGGCCGCTGTGTGACGTTCAGGCACAGAGTAAACTCCCACATCTAGTAAAAAATGTCTTCCAAATTAGAAGTCTTATTAAAGGAAAAACATTACATTTCGAATTTTCATTAAATTCTCAAAAAGAGATTATGCAAAGACATCGATGCTAATTATGAGAACTCACATTTTCTTCGATTTTTTCGACTTTTGCAGAGTCAAAAAAATCCAAACAATTCAATTTTTTGAGCGAATAGTGAAACTTTTTGGAGGTTCGGTACAACACCTGAAATAAACAGGTCGCAACACTTCAGCTCTCCTGACCGAGCAGGAAATATTTTTCATCCCTGAAGTCAAATTTTTAGGAAAAAATGTTTTCATACGCGAGAAGGTGAGTGGCAGGCAACTTGCCGTGTTGTAGCCCTTCTAAAGAACCCTATCCTGAGCGCAGTCACGATCTTGATGTGAGGAAAATTGAATCAGTAAGGACCCATTTTAAAATGCTAGATGCATTGGAGATCGCTCACCAGATAAATGGATTCAGAGAGGAAAACCACGACTGGTGATTTAGGGAAAGCTTTAAACGGATTCTAAATTAATCAGCATGGATGTGAACAAAAAGTGCAAAAATAGGAGTGATCCAATCGAAGAGTGAAATTGTCAATAAAGAGGGAGAGCAAAATTCGCAAGATGGGCGAACGGAAAAGTGTCGCTTAAAGAGAAACATCTTAGGTGTTCTGTAACGTGCTCCATTGTTCATCCCCACATGGGAGATATTGCGTCTTCAGCAGTTTGAACTACATAGCAACGAAATGATAAACAGCAGATTTTGACAAAACTACTTGAGCTGTTAGGTATTATTCGTTATGCGTAGGTATTTAGGAGCTACTTTAGTTGAGAGTTTTGTGTTTGTTGTATTGCGGTTTTATCTCACTCCTGTCTTGTAAAGTGTATTTCAATAAATAAATAATCAAATTAAACTATGTATTTGTGGAGGACGACGCCGAATGCAGTCTAGGTGGGTGTTTTTAACCAAGCACCCCGCTGACAAGGATTGCTTTTTGCTTCGTCTCTTGTGGATCGGTGGCATTTCATCGTTAATGGTGGAGCAAGATGAACATCAAACGGAGAAAACTGGCAAACACAGTGGAGAGGTTAGCAAGACCCGACGTGAAGCCGTAGCTCGCTCCGCCCTCTCCTGTATGAGAAGTACCATTGCCTTCCGCAGTGTTGAATCTGAATCCCGGTAATTATTCCGATAGAGGGCACAATGATGGAGATCATCCCATCGGAAAAGTACTCGGGGCAGTTATGTGCCGATCGCTGTTATTTCAAAATTCGCTCACGATGTTGCTGCGCCACATCATCGCTCAACCTAGCCTTAAATGGTAGATTACGAGAGAAAATGCCCGAACAGCGCCGCGCCTGTTTCGGTGCGAGAAAATGCCCGCAACCAGGGGAGAAAATGCCCGCAACCAGAGGAGAAAATGCCCGCGACCAGGGGAGAAAATGCCCGCAACCAGAGGAGAAAATGCCCGCGACCAGGGGAGAAAATGCCCGCAACCAGAGGAGAAAATGCCCGCGACCAGGGGAGAAAATGCCCGCGACCAGGGGAGAAAATATCTGTGGCCACTGAACGGTTTTCGATAGGGTCCTCTACAACAACCACTACAGCAAAACACACGGTAATCACGTGGACAGGGATACGGTATTTTTCTCATGCCGTCGAGTAGAGGGCATGAGAAATCGTGGGCGTAGCAACTGAAACTGTAGCACCATCACTTGGATTCCCTAGCAGACTTCATGGCCTTACCGTGATAGAGAAGCTTTGGAGAATACGAGGAGGGACTCTCGTTACACAGTTAACAGGCATGCTCAACGGTAAAATTAGTACCAACGGTGGTTTAAGTGAAAAGAACACTTGAAAACACTGAAAGGAGTGAATGAAGCATTTTCGCCAGATCTCAATTTCTAGCACGTAAAACTAGAAAACAAGCACATCAACGGAACCTGGTAACTTAGAATTACCATACTTTCGAAGCATTGAGCTGCGCAGCTGTAGGCCACATCAATTTTCGAGTTTGTGTTTAAGCCACATGAACTCCACATGGACTGAACAGTAAGGTACATGCACTTCAAAGTCATGAGAAGTAGAAAATGAAAAAATGGCAGAACTTATTTGGGAAATTATTTACAAATTGGTTTTTAGGTTTTACTGAGGTTTTAGTGAGTCTTTCAGATGAAGTCTTCATTTTTGGCCAATCATTTCCTTCTTTACTAGAACAGGATTTGAACACAGATATTTCAACATTCATTGCTTTTCAAGCGATTTTCATCTGATACACCGTTGGTATCGTGAATACTTGTTGTGCCCTTTTTTATTAAAGTTTTTCTCAGTATAGGACTTCTATGTTGATTCGCTTTATTGCTGTTTTTCTGATAGTTCCACATATCTGAATGGTTAGTTGCAACATAGGTTTTACCAAAATCGTTATTAAATGGCCAGAACCTTCGGTGTAACACCTCGCCAAAAATCTTTCAAGCCACCTTATCGAAATATAGAGCGTTTTTCGAACACGAAATTTTGCGATCAACTTCTTATTAGACCTTTGGTAGGAATGAAGCGTTGCAGAAATAGACCATTGTATAGTAATAACGATGCGTCCGGTTAAGGCTCTTCTAATGCACGGTTTCAAACTTTTCTTAGTTTCCTAAGTGGTGATTACCGCTCAAAGTTGCTTAAGTTGCTTTCTTTATTACGGGGCTTTTGTTACTCACCACATGATGGTGTGCTATAGATTATTCTCGTCGACCCGAGAATTTTCTCCCCTGATCGCGGGCATTTTCTCCCCTGGTTGCGGGCATTTTCTCCCTATTTCGGGCATTTTCTCCGCACGCAACGCGCGCCGTGAGATTCGGGCATTTTCTCCGCACGCAACGCGCGCCGTGAGATTCGGGCATTTTCTCCGTAGACCTGAATGGTACCGCTATGCGGAAATCTTCCGAATACCGGGCAGAAAGAGCAAATCAGCTGGAAGCTCAGTATGTATATGTACCCAGCTCTGGTAGTTGTAACGTAGCATAATCATATAAAATGTCTTGACTAGTCTCCTGTACCTACTTTTTATAGAACAAAAAACAACAGAACATCTCGATAAGATGCAGGTACCGGTTCCTTTTTCTCCGTGAAGCTGTAAATCATTCTTTTTGAGATTAAATTCTAGTCGGACTCGCGAGAAGTACCGCCACTTAAGGAGCATGACATGAAAATTACACACGTTGTTTTGAATATTGTGAAGCAGAAACATGTCGTACAATACCCACCATAAGGATTGGAAAAAGGGCGCGGTAGGCGCGTTTTCCGCGTTCTTTTTGTTCTTTTGCTGTAGCCGTCTCGATCTTCATATTTTTTGAAAAACTCACGTACCTTCGTGATCTCCTCGACGAGATCTACCCGATAACACAAAAAAATTTCGTTACTTCGTTTTTGACCGCTATTTTTTCAAAAGCGCCGGAGGATACTCATTAGCGAGCGACGTCTCTACTAATTGCGCCCAAAGGACATTTAAGTGTGCGGATTCAAAGCCAGCGCTTGACAGTCGCTCCCCATTTGGGAAAATTCTGTAGACCGATAAGCTTATTAGACCATAGATATATCATTTTCACATCGAACTGGACACTCTTCAAATCAAATTGAACACTTTTCACGTTGAATTGGACACTCCTCTAAGTTAGCTTATGCTTTTGAAAACAAATCAAACTCTTCCGAATCAAAGTAAACTTCTTCTACATTAAACAAAATACCCTTAAAAACGTTATTTTTAATAAGTAATGACGCTTATAAATGAGTGTCTTCAATGCAATATCTTCAAGTGGTCCAACGAGTACTACAGGCAAGTCAGAGGGCTAGCCATGGGTCAGCGTCTGGCTCCTGTGCTGGCCATAGCATTTATGTCCAAAATAGAGAGACCCGTGCTGGAGCGCAGACCCTTACTGTACTGTCGGTATATAGACGACTGCTTCATCGTGTGCCCCACGCAAAACGAAATGGACACCTGTTTCGATTTGCTCAATCAACAAGCGGAGCACATTAAGCTAACAAGGGAGAAACCGACAGATCAGTGGTTGCCGTTCCTCAACGCAGAAGTTCGTCTCTCTCAGAGCACCTTCCAAACCAGGTGGTATCGGAAGCCCAGTAACAAGAACATCATCGTGCACTTCCGTTCAGCGCATCCACGCTATACTAAAAGGGCTACTGTTCGGAGCATGTTCCGTACTGCTGCTTTGGTATCTTCCAACGACGACTTGAAGTCCTCGTCAATGGCATTGGCATCCCACATTGCGTTATCAAATGGATATGTGGCGGAAAACATGCCTAGAAGAGGTCGTCGACCACCAGCAGCATCAATACACTCTGCTCAAGAAGAACGTAACAAAGTTCCCTTCTCGGTACCCTTTATCACGGATGCACTAAGCACTCAAGTACGGGACTGTGTTCGCAGGGCGGAATTAGATGACCTTGTAAGGGTTATTGACATTCCCCCGGCTAACCTCAAGGCTCGACTTGTTAGGAACCGTCTCTATGATAACACCTGCACAACGCCATCCTGTATGGTCTGCCCATACGGTAAGGAAGGTGATTGCAGAGTGTTTGGTACGGTGTATCTCATTACCTGCACCGAATGCAGGGAAGAATACATCGGCGAGACGGGCAGACTTCTTTGGGTCAGGGTGAAAGAGCACGCTGATGGGTTGAATAAGTGCAGGGTCTCTACTCCATTGGGGGAGCACAGACTCCGAGTCCATAATGGCACGACGATTGGGGTGGAGGTGACGATCTTAGCACGCGAATCCGATATTGCAGCGCGGAAGACCCTGGAGGCGTTGTGGATAGCGTTCAAGAACCCCACAATCAACAGGAAAGAGGAGCGGGTGGCCGTTATTCAGGAGCTGGCTCCATTTGCCGACCTCTGTGGGCTTCACCCAGGAGGGCGCCAATCAGAAAGTCGCTGAGGATGGGAATCGAAGGGAGGGTCTCATTCATCCACGTCTTTCTCCATCCGAGGGTGACTTAGCAGTCTCTCTGCTGTCTTATAAGGTCAGTCGGGTTGCCTTACTCCTCTTTTCGTCTCATTCCATCACTTGCTCCTGAAGCTCCTGTAACTTGAAATGATCCTTGGGCGGGTAATTTTTCCAACTCCTTTTGTCTTCTCCAGGCTCTGAAGAAGGCGGTTACGCCGAAACGTAAGCCGAATAAAGGAGTATACCAATCTTGGCTCAACAGCTTTACATGAGATTCTACAACACAAATTATTTTTAATAATTTTTTGTTTGAGAAAATTTTTTGTGATTTCTTTGTACTTTTAACTAACTTGCCCAATAAGTGAACATTGTTTGAAATTTTATAAGTTCGCATTTTTATGGAAAAAATAAAGGTTTATAGCTTGTTCTAAAAACAGGAGGACGGCAAATTTTGGTGCCAGAAGGGATTGCGCCATGCCCTCGTCCGAGACGTCGCGATTTTTTATTCGATTGATAGCGAAATGCCGGTTTTAATGGAGTCACACTTCACACTTACAAAAGATGCAACTTAGACAATTGTAAAAACACTCATATTCCCACTTTGATGCTTAAGCTGTAAGCAGCGTTACACTATCAATCAAATAAAAATCGTGACAAGGTTTTGTAGAGCATGACGCAATCTCGTCTTTTAGCGCACTATATGGTTGCAGCTTTGCTGTGTTCTAAAACAAAATATAAATCGTTATTTTTTCTCCAAAAGTAAAAATTTTATAAAATTAATACACTCATCCGGGCAGCTAAAGTGAAAGTAAAAAGTTATTGTAAATTTTCCTTGAACAAAAAATTTTTCTAACCATTTTATGAGTCTGTAATTCAACCTGTATAAAGGATGTTTCAATTCGAAAGAGTTCTCTTTGATTTCAAAAGTCTTAGGCGAGCTTAGAAGAGTGTCCAATTTAAACTGAAAGTGTCCAATTTGGTTTGAAAAGTGTCCAATTTGATTTGAAAAGTGACCAATTTGATTTGAAAGGTGTCCAATTCGACCTGAAAATGGTATTTACTACCTACCTTTTATATACTGCATACTACTCTACATATATTCTAATAGCTAACGAACTATACGACGCTTTCCGTGTCCAACGAGCGACGTGGATACAATGGGCACTCTGGCACGCGACAGGGACGAATGGAGACTCGGTGACTAACACCGTTTCAGACTGCATCTTGAACAACCCAGATTAGTAGATAATAAGTGATGCAGCCATTTCTTGCATCCGATTATGAGCACAAATAAATGAACAAAGGTCACGCAGCGCAGCTGGATGAGGCGCAGATCCTTACGTGAGCCCTGAATCAACTTTTTGTTTTTAACTGGCCCTAAGCAAGGAAGCCGGGCCTGTTCAGATCAGATAGGTAAATGACTGCCGAGTGATGTCCAAAAGTATGAAACATCGAGTGTTAGACTCACTTCGAATGCTCACAATTTTCGAACATTGGAATTTATTGGAAAGGCGGTAATTTTCTGAAGATTTCGAATACATCCAAAATGTGCTATTTTTTGTGTACTTGAATTCGAGAAAGAACTATTCGCATACCTATTATAATGGGTTATAATGGCGCAACTGCACACTTATCTTTATTTATTTCATGCCTTGCTTTTATCAGTTCCTCAAATGCGGTTAGTTAGAGGAGTCATTTCATAACCAGGAGTTATAAATAAAAGGTTGGCCCAATGTTAACGGCGTTTTCTAGACGTCGTAGTGATTCAGGGTCCGAATGTTGGATAGATATATCAGAATTAGACGAAATTTAAGCGCAATGAGAATTGGGCTCAGGAGACGAGAAGATGCCCATCGGTAGGGTGATGCTCGAGTACATGTTCAGAAACCGGCTCCTTCGAGGTTGGACGGATTAGGCATATATATATATATATATATATATATATATATATATATATATATATATATATATATATATACATAGAATTGCTCACTTTTCGCGAAATATTCAGCTACATATGCATACAGTGTTTCACAAATGGCACATCGATTTTGGTGAAAAATATTTGGGCTGGCAGGCCGGTTCTTGAGCGGAGATGATTTAATTTGAGCGTGACGACCTAAAGCCGAAATCGTTTTTGAACCCGCCATTGTTTAGAGTTGAAAATCCAGCCACAAAGGCAGTGCATTGGAAGAGTTGAGGAAAAGCGACGGTTCGTTTCTGAATCCTTCGTGGAAGGCGTTGGCTATTACCAGCTATTGTAAATACTTTTCAAACTCTTTCACCTAAGGTTCGTAGACGGACGCGGCCCCAACTTGGCGGAAAACTCTCTACTGATATCTTCTGAAGCACTGTTGACAAGATCCGCTTTTATCAACCTATCGGAAGCATCGCGCATCCGAAGGAAAGAGCCCACATTCCCGATTCGCGTGAGAAGGAGACAATTCAAATCCTCCTTTAACTCTTCCATTCTACGAAATCGGTGAATAGATACCACTATCTTAAGGAGTGCAAACTAGTAATATATGAATGAATCGTTGGCTGTTCTACATGCTAGGCCTCCACACAAGTCACTACATATTTATTTCGTTAAGAGAGCCTCTGCGATGTTGAGGTGTGTATAATACATGGCGCATTCCTGCGTAACGTTAGACTAACCGCGTCCTTTACTACTCTATTTTCAGTCCTTATGGTTGTCGAACACACTTGTATGGTGATGCGGTTGGCACTTTACATAGAAGAGATAAAAGTCTTCAAACTGGAAAGTGCGTAGCTCATTCCAAACAGATGTTTCGAATGCGACTCCTCTTAATTGTCGACGACGATCTCCCTCCGACTTCGCAATATTTTACATTGATCGTTTTCCAACGTGTACTTCTTCATCAACATATGTCTTACCTAGCTGAGCTTTTCAATATGCCTCCAATTTTCGCTGTGTAGTTTCAATTTGATTTGATTTACGGGAAATTTAACGAAGAATTTCCGCTAAAAAAACGCCTACTACACTAAAAAGTGCAAACAACAACTCCACATTAGCTTGTCAAGAGATAGCAGGCAACGAATTCCAACGGCAGGAGTACAGTCTTCAGGACAAAAAGTGCAGCACTGACTCATCATTTTGCAATGACGACGGGCCCCTTGTGACGCAGCCAGAGAAGACGCCTGATGTCGCATGCATTCTAGGCGTTCACAAGATCCCAGGAATTCCACTATATTCAGCCGAAAAGAGAGAGTGCATGGCGCAAACCTAATGTAAAAATGGCCGGATTCATTGAATGGTAATTATATAACATGTGTTCTTAAAAAGAAATGAAAAGAATAAAAAGAGAAAAATTTCTATGAAACCTGTTTTCAAAAAGTTTGAATGTGCCAAGTAAGTAATCAATAGTATCGTTCACCAAACGGCACTATGCAGTTCCCCATAATTGGCATAATACCGCTGGGACTCGCACCTAGGTGCGAGGAGGCCTTGATCAGGCAGGGGCGATGCACGCAGAGCCCAGGTCGAGCCGAGGGCCGCCCAGATCTCGACCTCGGCGGAAAAGGCCAAAATGTCGGATTTCTTCAAATTATATAAAACTATGTTGTTGGGAAGCGCTTTCAATGATGAGATGCGCCGTTTTAAGCGTTTGAGGGACTGACCAGCGCGGAATTCTAAATTTTCGAAACAAAATAGGATCAAGAAATTGTTGATTTTTCTCGAGTTTAGACACCTGAGAAACTATATTAGAGTGAGCTCAGTTAGTCCTACTTTGCCTGTGTCAGAGCCACGCAAGCCTATTTTGCACTGAAAAAATTTCAGCATACTGGCTTCTGTCCTTAGAAAATTGCAGTACGCAGAACGTTGTGAAAAAAAGTTGCTGAAGGTGGTGCGCAGTGGATTCGTGGCTAGCAAAAATTTTCTTTTTTTTGCAAGTTAAAATTGACCATTCTGCAATTCACCTACGTGCTCCAGAGTTCAGAGCAAGTTTCAACTTTGTAACTTCTTCCTTAAAAAAGTTACAGCATCTGCTATACAGGAAAAGCTCATTGAGAATGCGAAATCTGGACGTTTATCCAGATATGATACCTTTTCTAAGTCAATAGATCTGCAAAGAAACTTCCGGTAATAAAAATTAGCTATTCCTTGTGCGAGTCGTAGAGCAATTGGAGGATACGTAGGCTGTCGCATGCTGGAGAGTCGAGGTCCTCTGGCTGGGCCCCCCGCAGACCAACCAAACCTTCAATTTTCCGAATAATCGCTGTCCTAGCGTTGTCTAGCAAAGACAGATCACTGACTTATCCATAGCTCATTGTGTGGACCACTATCTCAAATCTCCTCTACGATATCTTGCAGAAGTAGTAAGCATGGCGCGTCCCAATTAGGAATTTTCATCTATTGTGCAGCCTCTTCCTTGGTTCTCGGTAGATGAAGAAAAAATTAGTTATTCTTTATTAGAATAATCGAAAAATAAAAAATAATATAGAGTAGAATAATATATACCAAATCAACTTTTCAAATCAAATTGGCCACTTTTCACGTTAAATTGGACACTCTTCTCGTAGTGTAGTGTGTTAAAATGGACACTCTTCTCGCAGTGTTAAAAGGAGGGGAGTGTTAAGATTTTTTTACTTCAGCTGCCGAATGAGTGCAGTAACTTAAAAAATATTTCTGGTGAAGAAATAACAAATTAAATTTTGTTTCAAAGCGCAACAAAGTAGCAATTATATAGTGCAATAAAAGACCAGATTGCGCCACGAACCTCGATAGTCACGCGATTTTTATTTGATTGATAGTGTAAATGCTGCTTATATAAGCATCAGAGTGAGAATGTGAGTGTTTTCACAATTGTCTAAGTTGAATCTTTTGTAAGTGTGAAGTGTGACTCCATTAAAACCGACATTTTGATATCAATCGAATAGAAATCGCGACGCCTTGGACGAGGGCATGGCGCAATCCCTTTTGGCACCAAAAATTGCCGTCCTCCTGTTTTTAGAACAAGCTATAAACCTTTATTTTTTCCATAAAAATGCGAACTTATAAAATTTCAAACAATGTTCACTTATTGGGCAGGTCAGTTAAAAGTACAAAGAAATCACAAAAAATTTTCTCAAACAAAAAATTATTAAAAATAACGTTTTTTAAGGGTATTTTGTTTAATGTAGAAGAAGTTTACTCTGATTCGGAAGAGTTTGATTTGTTTTCAAAAGCATAAGCTAACTTAGAGGAGTGTCCAATTCGACGTGAAAAAAGTGTTCAATTTGATTTGAAGAGTGTCCAGTTCGATGTGAAAATGATATATCTATGGTCTAATAAGCTTATCGGTCTACAGAATTTTCCCAAATGAGGAGCGACTGTCAAGCGCTGGCTTTGAATCCGCGCGCTTAAATGTCCTTTGGGCGCAATTAGTAGAGACGTCGCTCGCTAATAAGTATCCTCCGGCGCTTTTGAAAAAATAGCGGTCAAAAACGAAGTAACGAAAAAAAAATTTGTGTTATCGGGTAGATCTCGTCGAGGAGATCACGAAGGTACGTGACTTTTTCAAAAAGGATGAAGATCGAGACGGCTACAGCAAAAGAACAAAAAGAACGCGGAAAACGCGCCTACCGCGCCCTTTTTCCAATCCTTATGGTGGGTATTGTATTTATGTTTTATTTGCATATTCACCTTAGTAGTGTTGCAGTGCTTGTTTGAAAAGCAAAATTCAATGCAACTGTGGGGATCCCACCCTTTAGATAGTAGAAAAGTATGCATGCAGTCTTTCAACCAAAGATAGGGATACGAATAAACATTTAAATAAGAAGAGATGGCAACCAATTCCTGACCTTCATAAGTGTCTTCCACCACTTCACGAAGGAAAGGCTGTAACTTATGCTCTCAATACTTACTTGGCAGCAGAAAACTCTGGTTAACGGGGATCTTATTTTCTTCCAAGGATCCAAACTTTGCTGAGTTTTGATCTTTCTAAAACGAGTTATTACAAAAAATGCAAGTGCTCACAAATTTTTGGACGCCAATGTGTGTGTTGATATGCGAAAAATCGTAAAAAGTAAGGTTCCTCGAGAATTTAGTTAATTTTGGGGAAAATCTAGGTGAATCAAAACAATATACTCACAATAAGTTATGACTAAAGAGAGAAAGAAAACAACTGAATCAGCTATGAAACAACGCCCTCACAAATTATAATTTGAAGGCCAGCACCTCCCCTTCGTATTCTATTCATTCTATTAAACTGATCGTGAGGTAGAAACGTTGAAGTTTCTTAGGGCTTGAATTGTCGCGTAATTTAAAAAATGTGTCACCTGGGACAACGATCCATCACTTAAGTTGTCCAGAGAGCAAACCCGAAGCGCTTCCTAGAGGTTGTCAATATGCTGAGGTAGGCGTCTAGGAAAACGGTTTGGGCCAACTTCATATACATGAGCAGAAGCGAACGCCGCAATGGAAGGGAACAGTATCAACAGCCTATCCTGGCACGTAGACCACACGGATCCAGAAATGCTGAAAGCTTTGCTGACTATGCAGTTCTCTATGCATTCAGTTAAAGGGTAGGAAGAAGTTGCCCTTATTGGTGATTAGTATTGGTGATTTGCTCGCAGTGTGAACTGAGATGGAAAATGAGCAACAATTCAGCAGAAATCTCGCCATTGCACTGAAATTCGCAGTGCGGTCAACCACCCTACTTTGGTCACAGCACACTCCTACATGAGAAAGAAGGAAGCTAACGAGGAGCGTTTTGTGCGCATGTAACATGCTGGCTACATATAGGCTCCCGAAAACAAGGAGATCTATGACTCCTAAAGCGTCTTTCCCTAAGCTAACATCATGCATTAGGAAATGCAGCGTCTGCCTTCACCTTCGAAAACAAAGAGCGATGGGTCTCACGAAGCACGCTCATTTTGATTCACTAATGATGAGAACACCCGAGAAGCGCCAAAAGGGGAATTCATTTTTTAATCATCAGACATGAACGCAGTCATGTGTTACAAAAATAGTGTCACACAAAAAAATGCGCGCTCACATAAACCTACTATGAATATAGCGATACTAAACGCAACACAACTAATATAGCTTCTTACAAATCACTGAGGACCTGAACGAACTCAAAGCCATATGTATTGATGATATACTTATCATCAAGTAGTAGTAGGTTCAGTTGTTTGAGATTTCTATAAATAAGCAAGATTGCTACAAACATGAAATCCCAAATCACTCACGTCTTTTGTGTGCCTTAAATTTGTGATTTAATCTGGAATGCTGAGAGCTATGTATTGAGGAGGTTCGCTTCCTCTCGTCAAATTAAATCCTTCACATCTTTAGCTTATCTTTTATCATGCTTGAAGCTGTCTTCTCTAACTGATGTTGATTTCAAAGTTCGCGTGAAGACAGAATGGAGGCGTGCCAGTTGTCGCACTTAACTTGAATCGGTTATATTTAAGATGTTGAATAGTTCACATCCGGCTATCACTGAACATCAGACAGTTCTCGCTATTATGGTTGATGATTTCGCGAGCTTGTCACCGCGATTGTTATGCACCTTTATTCGGCTAACGCTTCGGCTCTTTCACACTCTTCAGAGCCTACGGCGTTGATGCCGAGGCGGTCCACCAGTGACCTTCAAATGGAGGTAGACGACGGTGAGTCGAAATCTATCGACGTCTATTTCCATATGACGTGTGTAGTGGATGTCCCGACTCCTCCTCCAAAGACTCAGAAAAAAGCGAAAGCGCCGTAGCGCAGAATAAAAGTCCGTAACAAACTCGCTGACAAGCTTAGGGAATCACTAAGCGAAATTTCAGCTGTTGTGAAACACAAAAGGCTAAGCATTAAGTTACTCGTCTCTTAGCATCCACAAGTAATTGCGCTAGCCGAGTGCGTTTGCAACATCCTCCCACGATCACTGTGAATTGAAATGCGCACACCTCACAGGGTTTGACTAACACGTGCCTTCATTCTCCTCTACCTAACAATGGGAGGATATTGGGCGACCATGGCACTTTGTTATGGGATGAGGTCGCGGGATGCGGCTTCGAACGGCGATTCCAGATATGTGCTCAGTTTCTGTAAACTCACCTCTGAACGGAGTAATGGACCATTTTCAGTAAGGCTCCCTTGCCCTCTAGCTGCGCCCAGAGCAGGTCAGTCACAAGAGAACGAGCTCAAGTAGGGTGGAAACGGAGCTTGCCCAAAGAGCAGGGCTGGCGAAAGGATTAAAGGAGCGGGATGAGAGGGGTTTATTTGTGGTTCGATTCCCCGGTACTCCCCGGTAGTGCACGATTTTTGCACTTCCTGAAGAAGATCTGCTACGATCAACCAAAGCTCTCTATGCCAAATCACAACGTAGAAGGCCACCGAAAAGGATTCGTCTCCGTATTGACAATTTCATATTGTCACGGAGCACCAATTCGTTATGAATAGCTGCTATAGACCTAGTCAGAAGACAAGCGGTGCATTGTCCTAGCAACTGCAAAATGATAATACTAAATGCTTAAAACATAAAAACTGTTGGCAATTCGTGCGGTGGATAAAAAATACCCATACCACTAACCCCTGCTCACACATTCCCAGAGTAACCTAATAACCTACAATACCGCTCAAATTCTTTGCAAAAAAGACGCTTTGCGACGGATTAATCCGTCGAAGCCAGTTCTAATTTTCTACCCAGCGATCTAAACATCATCCAAATCGATTGCGCAATGACCTAGTTATGAAGCTTTTGCTTCCTCGGCTCCGTTAATTGATTTACGACCCCTCCGATATCCCCAGTGGCATGTCCTTAAGGCTTTTCGTTGATGAGATTCATCGAAACTCAGAAATCCTTTATTGTTTTAGCAGGTCTGTACCTGTTACGCATCAAGTGTCATTGTGGTACTAAATAGTGCCAAGTTTGAATAACATAGGCTCGATTTCGGATAAGCGCAAACGCGCGGAAACCTGAGATTCAGATAAGAAGTACCCAACTAATAGCCTGCTACAGAAGGCAGTACTCTACTATTCCATAGTGGGAACGATGGTCTTTACAAAACATGTAAAATGGTTTTGAGAAATGGACAGAAATGACTAGATTTTCTTTTTTCCAACAAGTGATTGGTATTCGAAAAATCAACTGGACAGCATTTCTCAGCTCGTTGAGAGCTTTCCACTGTTGTAGTATTGTCCGTATTGAAACTGAAAATCATTTTCACTTCTTCGGCCGCCGAAACAAGTTTGGGGCTGCGCTTCGGCCCGAGTGCGGACACGTCGGCGGGCCGCTTGCTGCCCTTGCGACCTTCCGCGGCACTCCACATGTCGTATATCGCCTATGTACAGTATTCACACCTCCTGCGCAGCGGTCTATCAGTGATCACCCCGGATACGACTGCCGCGAGGAGGTGAAAATGGCTTCCAGTTTGAATACGGACAATATTACATCAGTAGAAAGCTCGCAACGAGAGAAATGCTGTCCAGTTGATTTTTCGAATAAACTCATCCATAAAGAGGTAGGCGACTCAAAAAATTTTCCGTTGTTTTCGTCGAACTTTGGCCGCATAGAAATCTACTTTGAACGGCCAAAATCATTCGTTCTTTTTAGATTCGAATGCGCTTGTGGTCTACTGTAGACCACAAAAAACACGGTTTCCGTACTTATCCTGTGCAGGAGCAACCGAAGTTCAAAGAAGGAGAAATCCTATTGAGATTGGACCAATCCCTTGTTGGAAAAAGAAAATCTAGTTATTTCTGCTCACTTCTCAAAGCCACTTTACATGTTTTGTAAAGACCATCGTTCCCCCAATGGAATGGTAGAATACTGTCTCCTGTAGCAGGCTACTAGTTGGGTACTTCTTATCTGAATCTTAGGTTTCCGCGCGTTTGCGCTTATCCGAAATCGAGCCTATGTTATTCAAACTTGGCACTATTTAGTACCACAATGGCACTTGATGCGTAACAAATACAGACCTGCTAAAACAATAGAGGGTTTCTGAGTTTCGATGAATCTAATCTACGAAAAGCCTTAAGGACATGCCACTGGGGATCTCAGAGGGTCGTAAATTAATTAACGGAACCGAGGAAGCAAAAGCTTCATAACTAGGTCATTGCGCAATCGTTTTAGATGATGTTTAGATTGCTGGGTAGAAAATGAGAACTGGCTTCTAATGGTGTTAATTAGATTTTAAACAAATAACTTTGAAAAGAGTTGTGGCAATGCGACGCTTTGTGACGAATTAATCCGTCGCAAAGCGTCTTTTTTGCAAAGAATTTGAGCGGTTTTGTAGAGTAATCGACTGAAATTTGAAAAACGGATCTCATATATGTAGGTGACGAGTGCCTTAAATAAACCCTCTAATCAGGGAGGGGTCTGAAGCGAATGTCTGAAAGGATAGAGCGAGTCATATAGAAAGAATCCCCACCCCTCAATTCATATACAAATGTTTCTTTTTCTCAGCTCATAAATCCAAGGAGCAGGAAGTCTTTGAAGTTACTATGGAATCGGCGCCTTGCAAGTTCGCGGGTCTTTTACGCCCACGACGCCTCCACCGTAAAGAGGTTGGGAGCGCAATGAACAGTGAAGTTGTCTCACGTGTGGGAGGTCGGAGGTGTTTGCTTCCCTAGATGGGCCAAGATATTCGGAGAGACCATCCTGTTCGGGTTCGATAGTACCGCAGTCGAACACAGAATGGTCCGGGATGCATAAAATATACTAGTTTCCCATCGGCTAGCCGGTACAATCCATTGTGTAGTCCAATTTGATCCCATACACGAGTTATGACATCAAGAAGGGTAAAGGTGGAATACTCGGCGCGTAAGAAGGAAATGGCTCCCTATACAACAAAGAAGTTTTACTAGAAGATTTCACAGATCAGAGTGAATCTGCATGCTTTGCAATCCGCTCCATGGGAAGTTAACTGAATGTAGTTTATAAGTGTACCATTTAAATTTTTCATAAAAGAAGAACAAAGCCTTAACATTACAAATGCATCACCAATATCATTGGGAATCGCTTCCTCCATTTAAATAAACTAAGACGATTCCCCACGGATCTCCCTCGATAGAGAGCCTTCTGGCTGTCTTGTTAAGAGGGATCTCGGGTCGCCTGTCGCAGGGCCACGTGGCGCGACCCCGGGTGGTGGATAGGGGAATTAAACGCGAACCAAATGCGACCGTGTACTGCCCAGAGACGCAGGTGGAATGCAGGGAATGAACTCCTTGCTCCTGCTGTGTCCCGTCGACGCCCTCCATGTGCGTGGGGGCGGCATGTTCATGCAGTGTGCGTGGTTGTGTCCGTGACTGTGCGGATTGCAACTGTGTCGGCCCGGTCAAAAGTTTGCACTCGGTAGGCTGGGAATACATGTAAGGCGATTCGAGGCCGCCATAAGTCTCGCCCCGTCCCTTCGGGCAGTCTGGCTGGCTGCGCGGAGTTCTTCGCCCGCACGACAGAGCCCGACTAGCTACACGTGTGTATTCCAGTCAAACACAGCACCACTAAAGGGCCTCATTCCTCTGACCTCGAAAGAGCCCCCATTTCTGCAGCGATGGGAAGGACGAGTACGGAGAGGCTGCTAAAATCTCAGGGCCATACCAGGCTGCGCAAATTCAAAAGGACTAGGATGGCGATCTGTGCTTACAACGCCCGCACGCTCGCATCGGAAGCATCCGTCGAGGACCCGATGATGCAAGCCAGGAAGATCAAGTACGACGTCATCGGACTGACCGAGACAAGAAGACACCACCCCCTACACGCCGCCTACGACTCCGGAGAAGAACTGTTCCTCGGAACATGCGACAGCAGGGGAGTAGGCGGCGTTGGTGTCCTCGTCAACACGCACTTGACCATGAACATCGATTCGTACGAGTCTCTGACAAGCCGAGTCGGACGTCCGCGACTGAAGCGATGTGGTTCCGTGCCGGCTTTGACTGTGTTCGTCGCGTATGCCCCAACATCCGACTACGACGACGAAGAGGTTGAAGCCTTCTACGTGGAGCTGGAGAAGTTCTATAAGGAAGATCACACCTTCTACAAGGTGATCGTCGGCGACTTCAACGCCAAGATCGGGCCACGAAGGTCTCCGGAAGAACCTCACATCGGAACGTACGGTTTGGAGTGGAACCAGCAAGGTGAAAGGCTGTTTGAGTTTATCATGTCGACCAAGACCATTCATGGAAACTCACAGTTCCAGAAGCCTCCCTAGCTACGATGTAGCTGGGAATCCCCCGGTTGCCAGTTCCACAACGAGATCGACCACATCATCTTCAATCGCAAGTATTGCCTGACCGACGTTTCCGTTGTCCCCAAGTTCTACACGGGATCGGACCACCGCCTCCTTCGCGCAAGGTTCCGTTTTTCGCGTCAAGGACAGAAGGCCGCGAAGTTCAAGAAGAGGAATCCCAGAACGACCATCAACGGGGACCTTTACACCTCTCTTGCCTTTTCACCTTTGGAAAGATATCGTTATGGACAACATCGACGAGGAATACGACCACTTCGTGCACCATCTCCATGATAATGCTAAGGAAGCTGAGAGCTTGAAGACCACCAAGAGACGTCTGTATCCGGAAACCCTCGAGCTGATACGCCAGCTTGGAGCAGCACAAGCGTCAGGCAACTACCAACTGACGTCCGACCTCGCGAAGCTATGCAGAGCGGTGATAAAGAAAGATCTTAAGGAGGGAAGAGCGGAAGTGTTGGCTGAAGTAGCAGAGGCAGGTTTGAGCATCCGCAATGCCCCGCCCGAACTTCGCCAACTTCAAGACCAAGATGGCCGCTCTCCAACGTCCCGACGGAACCGTCACCTCTTCCAGGAGGACCATGGAGAAGGTCATTCACGACTTTTACTCCGATCTCTTCGATAGCCACGTCCACCCGCCCCCACGCCTCCTTCCGCAGGATGGATACGTCGTCCCCTCTGTTCGCCCTTCCGAGATCGGACACGCCATCTCGTCGGTGAAGAAACGTACAGCACCCAGTCCCGACAGGATCAGACCCGAACACCTGAAGAACCTCCCGGTAGCGCTCATCAACACCCTGGCGCGGCTCTTCACACGCTGTCGGAGTGCAAGGTTCCATTTCAGTGGACGACCGTCTTGCTGTACAAGAAGTGAGACGTGCATGACATTGGCAGCTATCGCCTGATCTGCTGTCCGTAGTCTACAAGCTGTTCACTCGAGTTATCCTGAATAGGATCGGCCGAACGCTGGACGAAGGACAGCCATGCGAACAAGCAGGATTTCGGAGAGGATTCAGCACGATCGACCACATACACACCATTACGAAGCTCATCGAAGTGTCGCGAGAGTAGAAGCTGCCGCTTTGCCTTACGTTCATCGGCCTGAAGAAGGCATTCGACTCTGTCGAAACTGAAGCAGTCATCGAAGCCCTGCTCACTCAGGGCGTTCCTACTCAGTACATCAGAGTCCTTCGAGAGCTGTACAGTGGATTCACGACCAAGATCTCACCATTCTACAATGACGTCGTCATCGACGTGAAGAGAGGGGTTCGGCAAGGGGATACCATATCCCCGAAGCTCTTCAGCGCCACCCTCGAAAACGTCATGCGCGAACTAGAATGGGAAGACATGGGAGTGAAGGTCGACGGCCGGCAACTATATCACCTTCGCTTCGCTGACGACATCGTGCTCATAACACCGAGCATCAGCCAGGCGGAGCGAATGCTGGTCGACTTCGATCGTGTATGTGGGAACGTTGGGCTGCAGCTGAATCTTACGAAGACGATGTTCATGAGGAACGAATGGGTTTCTGATGCCCCATTCTCGCTCAACGGAACGAACATCTCCGAATGCTCCTGCTACGTGTATCTGGGTCGCGAAGTCAATATGGTCAACGACCTAGCGCCGGAGCTGAGCAGGAGGAAATGAGCGGCTTGGGGAGCTCTCAAGAGCGTCGAAGAAGTCGCGAAGAAGACGAAGAACGTCCGACTCCGTGCTCACCTATTCGACTCCACTGTTCTTCCTACCCTAACATACGCCTCAGAAACTTGGGCTATACGAAAGCAGGATGAACGCGCGATCAGCGTCGCGCAGCGTGGAATCGAGAGGACGATGCTCGGAATGACACGACTCACGCAAGTGAAAGAAGGCCTCCGGAGTCCCGAGCTTCGCCGACATTCGAAGATCAGAGACGCTGTCGCGTGGGCCAAGTTGTCGAAAATTAGGTCAGACACCCGCTGGACGAGAGCCGTCGCCGACTGGATTCCGCGGGATGTCAAAAGAACACCAGGACGCCCACCAACGCGTTGGTCGGACTTCTTCGTGAAAGCCCTGAACGACCGCTATGACGCTCTTCGTGTCCCTCGAGCGCTTAGGATCCATTGGACTCTGGCACGCGACAGGGACGAATGGAGACGCTGCTGGCGCCCGCTCGAGCAAGTCGATGATCAACGGGACGACAGGTGATACAGGTGAAGACTATTCCCATTTTACTCTAATTCTTTAAAGTACTGCGGCATTTGTTTGATGCTTCACATTATCCTATCACTGAAGCGATACCTTTGCCTCGTG
>OX375865.1:40623246-40903282 GCA_947359475.1 Heligmosomoides polygyrus bakeri | reverse complement strand
CAAACGCACTTCAGACAGCAGGAACCCAATATCCATGCGGATATAAATTTCCGCCTATTTGCTGATGAAGTTTTCAGGGTCCTCAGGCACTATCGTACGCAGTCTCAGCAATCCAACCTTTCGGGGTCACAGGTTGCTGGTATCAAAGAGGTTCGCGACCTTGTCAAATCTAAAGCCATAAGGCTTTCTGTTAGTGACAAGGGCGGGGAGTTCGTTGTAATTCCCAGCAATCTGGATAAGGCTATAACGGAGTGCCATCTTGGGGATATGTCCCTTTACCGCACGTCTTCTGTAAAGGAATTCCAGGCACAGTATCGGAGACTTTACAGAACGTGGGTAAGGGAGGCCAATTTGGCTGGGTTAGGCCCAGCTGTGGTTAGCCGCCTTAAAACTGAGGCACCGAACTGTCCGGTCTTGTATTTGCTTATCAAGACCCACAAGTTCTCATCATCCGACGACGCGGCCTCAGTCGACCCATCTGCAGTTAAGGTCAGGCCAATCATCAGCTGTGTGGGTGGCCCTACGGACAAAATAGGATGGCTGGTCAATTCTGTTCTAGCTCAACTTCTTAGGTTTATTCCTGCCCACCTCACAAACACAAAAATGTTCCTTGAGAGCCTCCAAGGGACAAACCTTAGCTCCTCCTGTGTAATGGAGTCATTCGACGTTACGGCACTATACACCAACGTCTCGAACGACTCCGCTATGGAAGCAGTTTTCGAGCTTCTCAACCAGCATGCAGGTGCGATCAACATGTACGGGTTCTCCATTAATCAGGTGATGACACTATTAAAGGAGTGTCTCGCCTGCAATGTCTTCAGGTGGTCGGGCAAGTACTTCGCCCAAACAAGAGGGCTGGCCATGGGACAACGCCTAGCACCAACGCTCGCCATAGCCTTCATGTCTAAGATCGAAGAACCGGTGCTATCTCGGCTCCCCCTTTTGTACTGCAGATACGTGGACGACTGTTTCATCATATGCTCTACGCAGGATGAAATGGACAGATGTTTCGAGATAATGAACAGCCAGTCCGAATACATTAGTCTCACGAGGGAAACACCTTGTGGAAACTGGCTTCCCTTCCTGAACGTCCAGGTACAGCTAACAGGAAGGAGGTACATTACTAAATGGTACCGCAAACCAAGTAATAAAAACATCATAGTCCACAGTCAGTCGGCCCACCCCAGCCAGACAAAGAAGGCAGTCGTAAGAAGCATGTTTCGCACGGCAGCTAGCGTCTGCACAGGAGAAAATGAGCGCAGGGAATCCCTCAAAATGGCCCAGGAGATAGCTATGCAAAACGGCTATGCTCTCCAAAAACCTCCGCGGAAATTCAGGGCGGGAAGGATATCAGAAAACGGCGCTGGACCATCTTCTAAAATTCCATTTTTAGTGCCGTTTATCTCCGATGAAGTGAGCACTTCCATTCGGAAGTGTCTGAGGAGATCGGGGTTGGACAGCTCAGTTACTGTTGTGGATCTTCCACCCAGTAATCTGAAGCAACAGCTAATTCGAAACCGCCTTTATGATCGTTTCTGCGGCACGCCTAATTGTGTGGTCTGCCCAGGTGGTAAGGAAGGTGACTGCACCGTATCTGGTGTGGTTTATCTAATTTCATGCCAATCCTGCGGAGCAGAATACATCGGGGAAACTGGACGTCCTCTCCATGTGAGGATCAAGGAGCATCTCGACGGGAAGGAAAAGCTCAGAGCCTCGACTGCTCTAGGCTATCATAGGCTTCATTGCCATGAAGGGGAGGATTTTGAGGTCAAGGTGGAGATTCTGGGGCACGAGGTTCAAACATCCGCGCGCAGAGCCCTTGAGGCATTCTGGATATACTCCAGAGACCCCAAGGTCAACCGGAAGGGGGAGTGCCTATATATAACGCGAGAACTCAAGCCCTACCTCAGACTCGCATTTTGAACTGGGGTAGCTGCTGTCCCACACCCCTCGTCTGTCCTGCGCTGCTTCCATTGGTCCCTCGGTGGACTACGGTCAGGTACGGCACTCGAACTCTCTCTCTATTGGTCCCATCTACTAAATGTGGCACTGAACTTAGTAGGGTTGAGTAGACATTTGGTGGGATAACTTCTTATTGATTTGGTCCCTTTCAGGCTCTGAAGAAGGCGATCTCGCCGAAACGTTGGCCAGTAAATAAATCCGTCTACCAACCTCGTGTAGAGCTCAACACGCACAACAGCAATTCACAATGCCGAGGTTCATTGAGAGTCGATCATGGCGAAAACAAAATGCTTTCAGAACGTGGGTTTTTCTTGGTCAGATACCATACGCAAGAAGCATGTAGCGAGTAGCGCATCTGCAGTCTTTTGAATTCTCGCTTGCAGCACTGATTACCCCAAGTCTGGGCTTTCGCTCAGTCTTACCAAGCCCTCCAGGTTTTGTGGGTAGAGAAGCAAAGCACCAAAACACCGAAGCTCACTACCAGCTTACGGCGAATTCGAATCGAGCTGAATACTGAAGGTGAGTAGATTTAATTCGCCTCTACAATATTCCATAGAAGGTAGTATTAAATAGAAGGTCCTATAGTAGATCGGTTTTCCTTTCCCACAAAGGGATTGAATTATGCAGCTTGAATCTCAGGGGTTATGCTAACCGCAGAGCACAACTAAATCGAATTCGGCCTCCTTTGAAACCCGACGTGTATGCGAGTAGTGAGCAAACTGATGTGCTCGCGGTAAGCACTGCCACATCGACTACCGGGACTGCATCGTCAAACAGAGCAACCCCTGCAGGACAGGACATTACACAGTCACTGGCGTCTCCGTTAGCCCCAGTTCCACTGGCTGATTCCTCCTTGCTTGTTGGCACGCTTATCGAAAAATCTTCCTGCTCTGTCTAGCACAATCGTGACTCAAAGAGCTGAAAAATCCCCGTCTCTTGGGAGATCGTAGAAGTGAAGCGAATTCTGTTCCGTCTTCTATTTGCCTTAGAATGATGACACATCCAGTGTGTTTGCGTTCGACCATCTCCGATCTTCGAATCTATTCTAGTAGAGGAAGGAATAGGTTTGTTGTCGAAGCGACTACGATATTGCTCAAGGTTGCATACCGAATTTACGAATCTAATCTGAAAAAATAATTTTGGCTGTCGAGGATAGAAAGCTCCAAAAGCTTGCCAACGATCTGCTCGCTTGAGGTTGCTAAAAAGCGTTCTAGAAATTTAGTTCGGAATGCTAGAACACAAATATGTAGAAAAGCTGCGACCGCATCTAATTCCTCACTTATTCAAGCTTTCTTGTATCAGTTACTCGCTACAACGGTTCACTAAGGTGAAACTCGATCGAGATTTTTGTGAATTTCCACCGCTCAGTTATGACCACTACAGCTACGTCATACATAAATTACCCATTCAGTTATATCGAACCAACAACAGACCTAGTCAGGAGTTATATTGCTTCCATGAGAGAGAATAAATTTTGTCCACCGTTTTCTTGTTCTTAACACGAGACCAATGCTCCTCGATGGGGTAGACGCACTATATAAGTTGAATCTACTGAACCACGACTACCAATCTTTTATGGACTCCAAGTTATGAGGGGGCTGATACGCATTTAAATGGTTTTAACGATATTCCACACTATAGGTGGAGCGTCCCAACAAACTCACTAATGCAGTTCACTAATGCCCACTTTTATAATAACCCAAATAAAACAAGGAAAATCATATAAGCTTTCTCAGAAAAAACAAGCTCTATTAGACTATAAGGAAGCTCCTCAGAAAGGTAACTCCTCACTACACGTTCGTCAATTTTACTGGATGGCTGTCTTCAGGCCGAAATGTCCACTTGGAGAGGTGATGGAATTGGGAAGACACATGATCTATGCCTACCGTTGTAGCATTTAATGGCCACGGCTACACTGACTGTGGCGAGAACGAGAGCAACAAATCGTAGATACGGCATAGTCGACGGTTATGCCGTTTCGGCGATTCCAACGCCCTATAAGCGTGTTTGCAGAGGTGACTGATAGGCTGCCGCCTTTGAGTCCCTCCACGGTATGGCTGCGATGGTCAGGTCTGACTCATCGCTGATGCCTGTAAAGATAGGGCAAACAGGTGACTTATACTGATTAGGAGAAGGTTCGCCAACACAAGTCCATGAACTGCCTGAGTCATCCCATTTTTTGCCATCGCAGTGTTGCTTCACCAAATTCTGCCTTACGACCATGCATTTAGCATTTTATTAGCTTCTGGAATTGAATTCTGTTCCGAGAATGCATTCGTAGGAGTCTGTAAGGGAGTTCCTACAATTATTAGATGAACGTTGTCTACCAACTATCACAGCGACTCAGAAAACAGCAACGATGTGACAGGAAACTGCTAGGCCACAAACATCAGCCTAAAGCAATAAAAAGACGTAATGCACTACCCATTGAAGTGGTTATAGAAGTTAACTGAAGTAGTCAATATGGTTCCGAGGTAGGGAACCATATTGATAGGTATCAATGCGGATTGACATAACATCGACAATGAATTCAACGAGTACCGCAATAGGAATCACTTATCTACATAGATAGGTGGCGTAAAACCTTGCCAAGGAAAGCATCTGTTTTCTTATTACGGAAAAAACGAGAAAATGAAAGTGAGAGAACAATAAGAGGAGTGCTGAGAATGATACTTAGATTAGAGAACAGAATATTCTGTTGAGAAGATACTAATCTTACTACTGCATATTATCTAATGTTGGAGTGATATTGGCAACAGCACACCAAGATCGCTAGGTTTCTCTAAATGTAAATCATTCTGAGGATTTGGAAACACTTCTACATATCTTCACTACGGCACTTTTCTCATTCCTCTTGATCCTTTCAAGCTACGGATGGGAGCGCACGTCTGGACAGTAAAAGCGAATCAATTAGAACTGCATCCGCCCTTCATTCAGTGCGAGGTTCGTTTCGTTTTAGCTGAACCGTCCAGCCAAACGAGTGAAGGATCTCAGTTTACCATGCAGTCGCAGCGGCTAACCACTGACACATGGCAAACAACGTAGGTCGTGTGTCACGTGGTGGACTCCGGCAAATGTGTCATTTTCGCATATTCGCTGTTTGGTTGATATTTTCGAGCGCCTAGCTTTCATAGATTTTCAAGCGCTTATCACGCTGCACGCTGTCAACTATAAGTTTATCTTGAGTTGTTGCGGATTGTTGTCGTTTTTTTACCCTCGAAGCTGTGAATAAAGTCTTTCACATATTGACGAAGGAACGCGCCAACGGCATTTTTTCTCGGGCCTAACAGAAGTTTAACGATAACGAACCTCCGTGGCACGAACAAGGAAAAAGGCGCCAAAAATACATGGGTTTCAACATCGTCGATCTTGGAATCTAATATGCTAACATCCAACATCAGTTGTACACAATACAATGCACACGAAAAAATAAGACTGTTAGGCACTGTGCTGCTTTCTGTGTTGGTAACGAAAAAAATCTAACAAACTTCAGCTTTTGGGGTGTTGGACTGCTTGCCAAGAGTCTGTGGTTCGTTTTGAAGTGCGGCAGGTGACGGTGGCTCACCATATACGCTAGGTGCGATAGGTGCTCGTACTTGGGTCAACATACAGTTCGTGGTAACTTCGCCTAGATGAGCGATAACACATAGCAATCTACCGCAGTAACATCAAATGCCAAAAAAGGGTTCTTGTTTGCGCTCGGCACCCCAAAAGACTTCCCTAGTTCGTGCCAGGTAGGCTCTTCTGACAAAAGCAGCCTCTGCTATCCATACCTACCGTATGGACAGATGAGGCTGCTCCTACTAAAATCCGCTGCAGTTTCAAAAGCAGATGCTAGATTGGCAGTTAACTTCTCCTCCAAAATCATTTTCTCTGCGATGCACACAACAATTTATAAGTGCTACGGGCTTCCCGCAGTCCATTTTCTTGCACGATGTAAGGATTTCAGGAAAATAGTTCCGCTCAGGTTTTCAAACGAACCCCAACACGACATCTTTAGGAACCAGCCTTTGTCCATGTAACAGGAAGTGCGCTTTCAGGAAAAGAATGTCTTATCATGGCGGAACACCTGTCGAGGGCTAAGCAATCCAACCAGCTAGGAAACAGGGAGACGAGGCGTCTACGAAACACTGAGATGAATAGGGCTATCAACGAGATGGACCGACGAGGGCCTTCACAATGAAGAAACTGGCCATTGATTTGGATACTAATCGATTTCTTATTCACTAAATTTCTTTATTAACCGAGAATGAAACCACCGTGCATACGCTTTGACCATTTTTCGAAAAGGACGCGAAGGCCACTTGTTCCTCTCTTCAGCGCTCTGCGTAGTTGCTGGAAACTGTTGGAGCCGTGATCGTGAGCTCACCAGTTAACTCACGTGGCACCAACCCAATGCCAACTCAGTCACAGTATATAAACCGGTTCATTTCCTTCATAAGTGCTTCATCTGTTATTCCGTGTTCCCGAATACAGACTTCTACTCAGACTGCCTTTCCGCAGTCTACAACAGAAACAACTTTAAGTTTTAGCTACTCCCAATACCAACATTCAATTCAACATGAAAACCTCTATCAAATGGTATCAATATTGGTCCACTCAAAAACATCGTGTTTTAACGATGTCGTATGGAGGACGAGGCCGCTCGAACCCGCTCCCAATTGACGATGGCGTCATCCAAAAACAATGTCTGGCCAAGATTTACACCGTATAGGTTTTTGTGCTGAATTGAACGGGAGTAGAAACAACTGTAATTTGGGCGATTAACAGCGCGGAGAACATCGACCATTGGTGCATGCAGTTCCAAAACGGCAGCCAGTGGTACAAGAAATTAGTGAGCTTAACGATTGTAATTACTCGTGAACTACTGATTGTTTCCTGTTTTTGGACGCATTTGAAGGCAGTTAGCGCACTGCGTTTTCTCGCAATGATGGACAGAAATCAGAAAAAATCGGGGCACACAAGCCTGCATTTTCGCACCTGTCTCTACACAAGCTACACCGTTGTGCTTTAAAGTGCCGCCAAAGCCTTTTACTGCGTACAGAATCTGCAAGTGACAACCAAAACGAGTCGAACGTGACGCAGTTATTGAGATCTTCCACTGAGGCGCAAAGGATTGAGAACGCGCACATCGCTACTTGAGTATTAGGCTTAAGAGCACTTGCGACGAATGACGAGGTGATCGAACTCCGTGCCGCGCATGCTCGGTCCAAAGCGGCCTCATCATTGTCAAGATTATTGCGAGTGTTGAAAACTTACGTCTAAGGTACGTTTTTTGGGTATGTAAGAGTGCAGGAAAGTTCAACCGCTAGCCTACGCCGCTGTTACATGGCAGCTGGCTGGCAGTTTAAGAGGTATAGGCAGCTGAGAAGTTGTGAGCTGTTCCCGGACTATCTGTAGGCCGATAGCTCGTCGAGTCTTCGCTTGGTGGTCGACTCAAATCGAAAAAACACAAGCCTGCGTTTGTGCATCGCAAAATTTTTTGTCTTTATAAGCTACTCTGCTGCACTATTGTGCTCGAACTTGACAGAGTTATTGTGCTCCGATCGCGCTCTCGTGTCCAATTTAGTAGCATCCGTACAGCATCCCGCATAGCAAAACTCATACAATGCCAGAAAGTTAAAAGGCAACTGATTTGGCCTTTGCATTTAGATGAGCTGTTTTCACCAAGTTAAGCTTCCTCTGCGATTTCCCCACACAACTGATTCTGTTGAGCCTATATGTAATGCTCAACTCTACTGCGATTTGTATGTCAAAGGAAAAAGCTACTACAAAGTTGTCGTTGGGGACTTTAATGCTACCGTCGGTACGAATGATCACGACGAATGGAGGTTAGGACCACATGGAACTTCCTCAAGGAACGAAAACGGGGAGTGCCTGATAGACTTCCTATCCACGTCTCTTCCATGAGAATTCTATGTTTAAGAGGCCTTCAAACCGACGATGGACCTGGGAAAGCCCAAAAGGAGAAACACGTTAGGAGATCGACCATGTTCTTACAAACAGACGCTGGAGTCTGTTCGACGTCTCCATGCTGCCTTCATTTGACACCCGCTCACCGTCTTGTCCGTGCGAAGCTGACTTTCAAAAAGAGGATGTTTAAGTGTGACACTCACAAACCGACACCGGTGAGGATCCCCACATTCAAGTCTGAGGAGTTGGAATATGAATATGCAATAAAGTCTACGATTGGAATCTTCTTGAAGATCCATCGGAAGACTAACCTTCTCTCCAAAGGACTGTTGAAATGTGCTAGCAGCTCTCGCGAAGCCACATCACCGTCTGCTTCAAGACTCAACGCACCTGCGATTAAGCACTTGGAGCAAAGAAGAGCTGTCAAACTGGATCCTAATGCTTCCCATCTGGAGAAAGTCACCATCTCGAAGGCCTGTCGAATTGCAGTGAAGGAGTCCATTCAAGCCTACAGAAGATTGAAGCTGTTAGAAGCCTCTGGGAAAGGTTCAAGCATAAAGCGCTGCAAACGAGATCTCTGCGACCAGAAGGCAATAATGTCGGCCCTTGTGGATAAGGATGGAACAAAGCAAACGTCTTGAAGAGCGATGGAGGCCATCGTTCAAGAATTCTATGCAGATCTGTTTCGTTCTTCCAGCACTGTCCCGAAATGCTTGATGCCACCAGCTGAGGAAGTACCTCCCATTCTGGAATCAGAAGTTGCTCATGCCATCAGAAGGATGAAGCCGGGCACTGCTCCCCGACCGGACGGCATTTCTGCTGATCTCTTTCGTGCGGGTGGCAGTGCCCTCTGCTCACTTCTTGCCAAGCACTTCAACCACTACCCTCGACTTGGTAGGATTTCGGACGAAAACAGTTCCAATCTTTAAAACATCTTTAACAAGGTACTGCTTAACCGCATGGAGCGTTGCTTGAATTAGTATCAGCCAGTGAAGAAAGCAGAGTTTCGCAAGAATTTCTCCTGCATGTACCATATTCAGACTGTCTCACAACTCATCAAGAGGAGCCGCGAATACCACCTCCCACTTGTCCTTGTCTTCGTGGATTACCGGAAAGCCTTCGACTCTGTGGAAATCAACGCCATTTTGAACGCGCTTGTGCATGCTGGTATACAATCGCCCTACATCCGACTTCTCGACGAATGCTTCTCGAACACGTCGACTACCATCCAGTTGTTCGATCGAAAGCTTAAAATTCCTATTGGGAAAGGACTACGGCAGGGAGACACGCTTTCCCCCAAGCTATTCATAGCGGCACTCCAGGATGCCATAAAAGACTAGGACTGGGACAATAAAGGCAACCTTGTAGACGGTAAACGGATCAGCAACCTTCGCTTTGCCGACGATATTTTTCTCATCTCTTCCAGCACGGCAGAAGTGGAGGAAATGCTGAACGAGCTCAGTGTGGCAGGTATGAAGATTGCATTGGACATGGATTTGTCCAAAACGCGATTTATGGTCAACCAGTGGTGTGACACGGGACTCGTAAGGTTAAATGGAGTCGCTTTACAACAGGTTGACTCCTGGGAAGAGAGCTGAACATGGGTAAGGACCTCGCTCCTGAAGTCGCCCACAGGAGACGAGCAGCATGATCAGCCTTCAGTTTGATTCGCGAAGTCAACGATCAGGTCAAGGATGCCAGCCTTAGGGCTCGTTTAGTGTGCGCGCGACGCGCGACGCGAAGGGTGGCAGGCACGACGCGACGATCGCGCCTCCGTCAGTCTAAATGCGTCGTGTGCAACGGCACTGCGCGCACACGGCGCATAGCCGTCGCCTCTTCCACGTGATTAGTACTCCATTTTGAGCGGGTCGTGTTGTTTTATGTATGGACCACAACATGACCGGGATGCTGGACATAGTGATTCACTTCCGCGAACGAGAAGTGATCCTATTCTCCTTCTGGAAACTGGCACAGTATCAGGTCAGTGTTTCTTCAGTCGGTTTGACTCATTTCTGTAATTTGGAACGAAAAGGTGAGGTGTTTGTTTCAGGGATGGCCGTCTCGATGTTGATCTTGTTTCTTCTCTGTATTCTGTATGAGGCGATCAAAGGATTCCGACTGTTCTTGGCCATCTACCACGTGAAGGTAAGCTATTTCGTCCGTTGAGCTTTTGCTTGTCTTTGTTTTGCTTTCGTTTTTTCCAAATCATTTCTTTCTTTATCGCGTTGTTCTATCTATGTTCATTTATAGCTCTTTTTAATCGATAAGTGCTGTGTCTGAAAAAGATGTACTTAGCATTGTTTGAATGGACGCAAGTTAAATGCCATTTCGTCTAAAGCAGGAAATCAATCCGACCGCTGGCAGGCTTAGGCTTCGCCCAGAAATTGTTTGAAAAAATGGCTTCACTACATGTCAAACAGCACTATTCAGTGATGCTTGACATATAGTGAAGCCATGTCAAACGTCAGCAATTCACCTTCATCAGTGGACACGCCTCCGAAGGCACAGACAGATTTTTTTTGGGTTAATGGCCAACACAACTGAGAGCGATCACTATAGCTCTCAGTTGTGTTGTTTACTTGTTTCTATATGTTATTGTCTATTTATTTTGCTTCGCTAGGTCAGGAAATCATTTAAGAGCTACCAGCACTAACTAGGATTGCACCAAAATGCTCCATAGATGGACCTAGAAGTAATAGAACACTGAAATTGCTTTTTCTCACGCTTCATGGGAAACCATTCAGCAACGTCATGCAAACGCGGCCATGACGAGTTCGCAGTCTCCACTGTCAGACTCTGGAGGAGACAACGTGTCGCAGGACACCATTCCATTCGCGCCGATTCTCCAGATCACCGGGTTGGTCCGTGTTTCGTCCTTCCTTTCTTCTCGATGGCTTGAGTTTCCGATTTTCAGTCTGACGAAGCGCGTCTTTTCCGGATTTCGCTTAGCTCAGGCGGCTCTGTACGGAGTTCAAGCGCTGCTCGCGCACGTGCTCATGTTGATTGTGATGACGTTCAATGGAAACCTCATCCTGAGCGTGGTTGCTGGTGAGCCTGTCGGCTACCTTCTCTTCACTGACACTTATTTTGTCGAGTTGCTGCTGACTTCATCGACTGCGTTGGCTTCTTTTAATCGTTTCTCACCATCTGACCTTCAATGGATCTACTGACGCACTTGCCTTATATTTTGTACTCACTAATTCGCTGGTTTCGAATGTAGTTAGGCTACAAGCCATCTGCTTTAGCAGTAAGTCATCTAGAACTTTTATATTGTACAGTATTTGTGATTGTTTGAATCGATTTTGTGCTTCTCCCACCATTCTTGCAAAATTGTTCTCGCCAACGTCACGACGTGTTTTAGTTTTCATTTGCCTCACTTGCTACGTTTTCACGTTGGAATATTAAATCGCAGACTAAGCGTGCAATCCCATGTTGTTCTAGAATACGATTTATGTCGTGGGATATTCTCTGTATTCTCTGTGTGAACTGAATAGCTCTTGACACTGACATTTGGCATTGTTGTGCCAGTTTGCCCAGATTGTCACCACCAAGACTGCAGTGCTTTTGTTTCAATAATAAACATTGTACACATTGAAAGATGCACTATTATAATAGCTGCCTTCAACAGTGGAGATGACTTGATTCAAGACTTGTAGCTATTTATGATATCTATCGTTGTTTTGTGTCATATTCGCCCAATCCTAGTCTGGGGGTAGACTCTGCGCCCAATCCTCATTTCTCGTTCTTCATTTCAGAATTTGCAAAGTAATGAAGCGTGCGAAGCCTGACCCTGATAGGAGCCAGAAGGCGGAGGGTTGGCCTTACTGGAAAGCCCTCCAGTTTCTCGATCCTATTCTGGATACAGGGTCAGTCCAACGTTATTGCTCCCTTGGTATTCGACCCGATTGATAATTTGGTCACAGGGAGCGCTACGTCAGCACGCCTTCCATGTCGCAATCGAGCCACTTTTCGGACCACACACTGGAGGTTATAACTGACTACGATGAAAACGTAGCACCCGAGGTAAGGAAGTGTGGTTAGGAGTCGGTATACCTAACTAACGATTCTTCAGTTTTTTCAGAGCGCAGGAATGCAACACGTATCGGTCCTGGGATCCCGCCCGAGGCCAAAGCGACGGTCGAGCGGGAAATCGGCAGTGGAGCAACTGGCATCATTCGTGAAAGCGACGGAGAAGCCCGAACTCGACTGTTACGACATTTCGTGTTCGTTCTTCTCGTTCTCACGCGTTTCGCATTATGTCTAGCCTTCTTCATCATGCTGTTTCAGGTATGAACATGGCGAGCACGCTCAGGAATATAGCCAACTATGATGACGTACTAGCGCAGGAGTTCAAGATGAAGGTCGATCAGCTGCAACTGGAGGCTACCCAAGAAGTGATACGTTTCAAACGAGGATCTCAGGATTGACTCGGGATGTCTCATGATCTCAGGCTGGATCAGTACATTGTTCATCGTCGCATGTTTCGAAGAACACTAATAGCTTTATTGTGAAGAACAATAAAGAAGTCTGAAGTCTGACAATCTGTCTGACAGTCGAGAAATCTGACAATAAAGAACACAACATGATTACAACTGCAAGCGATCACGCCGGGCGAAATACTCGGTGTGTCGAAGTCTCTCTTCTCGAGCTTCATTGGCCTCAGACATCCTATTCCGGCTTCCCTTCGAAACTAGTTCCAAGTCATTTTCCAAGGGAGGGAAACGTGCCGCTACTTCACTTGCTGAAGATTTGGCCAGCAGAAGGTTGTGCAAGATCTGAAATATATAGTTGCTTTCGCTGTAAATCAGGCCCACGTAATCGCACTTACAATTGCTGCGACGATCTGCAGTGTGCAATGGTGCGCGTTGCCACTCAGCGGTCGAGTAAAGAGCCGGAAACGAGATACGAGAATTCCGAAAGCGCTTTCCACTACTCGGCGAGCACTAAATTGTGGAATAATTAGTTTCCATATCTAAGACCCATAGAAAAGCTTCAAGACTCACGAGCTAAAGCAGTTATTGAAATGAAGTTTTTTCAATGACGTCGCGGCTTCAACATGGTTGAATGGCTTTTGCATATACGTCTTCAACGGAATGCCTCCATCGCATAACCTGTGGTAGTGGACTATGCCATAGTCTTCTAATAGCGCAGCTTGAGGAAAATCTCTGGTTACTTTATCGAGAAACAGCTTCATGTAAGTACGAAGCAGACCTAAATTTAAAGGCAGAGCTACACCAGGTGAGGCAAACGTGTAATCCCAGCCATACTCGAATCAGATATTTTTCCTCATCTTCCGCAATCGAACACTAAAAATCTGCAAATTGCATCAGCAACAGCAAGGAGCACAATGGGAAGAATCCCTTGAAATTGAAGTACGCCCTATCTGAACCACTAGGCGACTGAAATGACTACTGTTCTCAAGCGCTTCAAAGTTCCAGAGGTGCCCGAAAAAGGTCTCACAATGCAACGGAAATGCTTTCCATCCATTGACGCCACTCCTCGCGGATAACCGATGCGAGTGAACTCCTTTGCGCTCCTTTCCCACGTTGCTCTGGTGGGCGCTGGTAATGCCTCGCTCAGGTATTCTGAACATCAACAATGTATAAAGTCGCCTCTTTGTTTTCTTCAGAGTAAACCAACCCTCAATCAAAACACTGCAACCTTCACGAACAATACTGAAGGAGTAGAGAAAGCCGATGACGAGAGGAAGTAACCGCTCGATGGCAGCGATTATGCTCTAGTTTTGGAGCCAGCCTGCGGACCAATTCCTCGAACTCTTCGATAGTTGTCCTCGTGTGTGTAACGAAGCTGGAGGCGTTCATAGAAGCCATGTAGTCATCGAACGTTAGAAATCGTGCATCAATTCGCTCCTCGTGTATTGGATTTATGTGCAGCCTTCTACGTTTGGAACTGCTATCGATCTCATTGGCAAGGCGAATGCTTTTCGCTAGCCCGTGAATAGGGATCTTCCAGAAACCTTAACCAGGAATGCGGTTTTAACGGTGCGTGCACCAGTTTAAGCTAAAGAATTGCTCACATTTCCCGTTTCTTTCATACACTTCCTGAGGGCAATCGTGGCGTCTGTAGGCGATCTCGACCTGCATGGCAAATCGTATTCACGACAGTCTTTTAAGAATCCGACTCCCGGTTTTGCCACCGTAACCCGGTGTTTGATTGGGTGGAGGAGACAACTCTCAAACTCTCACATCGAATTCCTGGTGAATGAGTACGCAATCACAGATTCATGTCTACCTATACATGTTCAGGATTTTTGAATCAAAAGTCGAACTCTCACATCGAATTCCTGGTGAATGAGTACGCAATCACAGATTCATGTCTACCTATACATGTTCAGGATTTTTGAATCAAAAGGACCATCTAGTGGTGTATCAACAGAAGTCATCACAGTGCTACATTGACCACAACCCAATAATGAAAACAGAAAATATATAATGAAAATAAAACGGGTTCTTTGAACCTCACCAAAACCACGCCCCGCTCAAGCACAGGATTGCGGTGGCAAAATAAGGAGTGGGGTTTTATTAACATAGTTTAATTACGGATGAGTTTTCTGGTCGAGCATAAACCGACCAAGTTTGCTCAACCTCAATTAGGATGATATGCTAACAATCACCTAAAATTGGTGATGGGGGATGCAGATGTCAGATTTTATTTCCTCAGATTAATCAGCAGAAAGTGTAGGCACTTAATGACAAAGGCATAAGCGGATCACTTTCAGCAGAAGAAACGAGCTAAGTGAGTGGCAATCGTTTCTACAACTACGAGGACATGCGTCTCTTCTAGTCGCCTCAGTGCTTACAAGCTCATCTGATCTGTACAAAGTGAACTCAGCAACAAGTCTCATGCACCGGAGTATCGGACGACAGGTAAAGCAATGTACGGGGAGAGACGAGAAGATTTTGAGACATGAACCAAAGCACGAATGCATTCTGCATAGCGGCCACCGCTAGACTAGGATTTTGCTAGAGTTGTAAACCGGGCAGGGAAAATAGTCGTCGAAAAAGACACGACAAATTGGTCGACAAACTGAGCAACCCCTCCCCCCCCCAACTCCTATTGGGCCATATCGAAATCTCCTAACATCTGCCTCGCATATCTCCCGCATGTAGTTCTCAGCACGGCGCAAAGCGGCTCGGGGAGAGGGGGGTCATCATGTACTGAGTGGCTACCCCTTGGTAGGAGCGCACATTAATACCAAATTACATCGTAATGGCCTAGCTCAGTTCACTATAGGTGCAGAACACGCCAGCGTTGCATAAAAATTTATGTTCCCATAATAACAAAAAATGTTGTGTGGGGCAGTCCTACATAGTGACCCCCCCGAGCCGCCTTGCGCCCACCATCCTAATCAGCTGAACACATGAAGAATTGCTTCGACTGGTGGTCCAATCAATTCTTCACATGTTTACACTCTAACCAAAGTGAGGGCCATCCAAGCGCGTAATTACGGGCTAAGTTATATGGCCTTGTAGAAACCGTGCCCGGCTTCTACTACGCCACATAACTTACCCTGTAATTACGCACCCCCCTCCCTGGTGATAGAAATAAGCGCAAGCACAGTAAGCAAAACAAAAACCAGAAGCAGAAACCAACTCAAAAGAAAGCTGCCTGGTGGTCCTATTGTCCTCCTTCGCCAATCACTACCTAAAAAATACTGTTTAATCTGAAAAGCAGTTCTACAGCAAAAAACTACGTTCACAGCACATCGAGGGATAGCAATTCTCTCAGAAACGTCCAAAAATCTCGGCGGCTGTGACGTGAGCGTTTAGACCCATCCGAATAAGCCACTCTTCATGTGTTCAGTAAATTAGGATGATGTGCTAACATCTACATACAGGGGATGGACCACGCAGATGTCAGAAGACTTTTAGGCGTCATCAAAAGCAGGAATGCATTCTTCATAGCAGATACCCATCCCTAGACTAGGATTGCGCTAGAGTAGTAAACCAGGCAAGAAAAATGGTCATCGGAAAAGGCTTGAAAAATTGGTCGTGAAAGCTCACCAACCTTCTCCCCCCCCCCAACTTGTATTGCGTCATATCGAAAACTCCTAATATCCGCTGTCCTACCATCCTCTGCAAGTAGTTCTCAGCACATCATCCTAATTAGCTGAACACATAAACAATAGCTTGGAGGGGTCGTTCAAGCCAGTCTTCATGCGTTTACAAACTAATCAAGGTGAGGGCCATGCAAGCGCTTCTGGGCGAAGTTATATGGCCTAGTAAAAATCGTGCCCGGCTTCTGCTAAGCCAGATAACTTATTACCCGTAATTACGCACCCCCCCCCCCCCACCCGACGGGAGAAATAAACGCAAACACACTAGCCAAAACGAAAACAAAACCAGAGGCAAAAATCAAACCAACTCACAAAGCTGCCTCGTCGGCCTCAGTCGTCCTGTTGGCCACCGTCGCCTACCTGAAAAATCTTATTTGACCTCGTAGTCAGACCTACAGCAACGACGAACGCACATACGACATCGAAAATAGGGAAATCCATGCGAAAAAATGCCCGTTGCTGTGATGACAGGCGTCTGCAGCGCAAGGGACGCAGCGGCACACGACGCAATTAATTCGACGCCCGTCGCTGCTGGGCGCGATCACCACTAAACGGCCCGCGACGCGAATTCGCGGGGCGAAGTATTGATTCCCTATGTTTTGCACGTGGTCGCGTCGCGCGTCGCGTGCACACTAAACAAGGCCTTAGGGCCTCGATATTCAACACCTCCGTACTGCTGCGATGTGGTACGCAACGGAAACCTGGCCCGACAACAAGACAATCGCCAGAGCAATGCAACTACGCATCGTGCACTGGAGAGATGTCATGGGCAAGAAGGCCTACGAAGCTCGGAGCTACGGGAGAAGTCGCAATTAGCAGACCCGCTGCAGTACATGAAGAAGTCCAAATATCGCTGGGCCGGACACCTGCTTCGACGAAAGGACGATAGATGGAGTCTCCGTGTCACAGAATGGCTCCCGAGAGACCATAAGAGACCACTGGGACGACCCTCCAACGCGATGGGCAGACTCATTCTCAAGACCTTTCAGAGAGCGGAGTCTGCCTCACTGGATGCAAGCAGCCAGAGATCGAGCAGTCTGGAAGGGTTGTGGTTCCCGCTGAGAAGACCTCCAGTCGACAAAAGGACCACCAAGTATCAAAGTAAGTAAGTAAGTAAGTAAGAGCTTGAGCAGCTAAACTCAAACATGTGTTTGCTTTTGCAAGTTTTTGATTTTTAAAAAGCTATTAAAAAGATCGCTTTGGAACAGCGCAAGTCGGCCTCGGCATTGTTTTCGGTAAATCGTTAAAGCATACACGGTACTGTAGAGCACGATTAGTTCGAAGTAATGCGTTCCGTAAACATGCGTTTTGCAAAAAAAGCAGAAGCAAAGTTGTTGATTGTTGGATCTTGATCTGATTGGTCTCTTCATATTCCTCTGCTCTAATGCAGTCCAATGGACAAGCCGTACAAGTCAAACTGTCGCAAAAGTTCCAACGAGCCAAAACTGCACGTGTGGTTTTGAAACATTCTCATTTATTACTCAAGTGATTGAACTCAGCTGATGTGTGTAAGTGGCGCATTAGCACACTACTAAATATACAATATATGTACACACAGCAACAAACTGCAATGTGTTGGCATTTCTTTTGCTACATTACATGAATTAAGAATATTACAGTACGTTGCAGGTGGTCAACAAAGTACAGTTACACATTCAGAATGATAGCATATTAACAATAGCAAGAAAGCCGACTGCAAATATAGTATAAGATGTCGATGAGTTGCAGCGATCGGTGGCGCAGCAGCAAAAAGTCGCACCTTCTGAGCTGTGGCAGAGTGTATCCTAAATGTACTGGATTAGAAGGAAGACGATTATCATAGCTTTCGTTCTTCACAATGTAGGGATGGCTGGAAGGTTCTGGCGGTTTCTATGCAAACGCTTTTCTTTCGGTTTCGAACGATATTTTATTTCAATTTCCAAGTAGGACAATCCGCAGTTGAAGCAGCCTGGCAAATCAGCCATGCATGGTTGCCGAATAGTGCTGGGAAAAGGACTGTGCAACCGTGGTTCGAGCAATTTCGTTTTGGAGATTTCAACCTTTGCACGCCGAGGCAGACCTACAGCAATCCAAGACGGCGAGTTGTAGGCCTTTGTGGAAGGTAAGAATCGCCAACAGTCCGTGAGCTTCAGAAGGTCCAGGGGTCAGTAAAACTGCCGATACAGATTGTTTGGAACGTTTCGGGAAAAGCTCGAAAGCTGTGTGATCCACGATTTATGATCGCCAGAAATTGTCGCGCTTCAAAATCTGTTCTTTTTTACTTCTTCGAGATCAATGCGACCCTTTCTGGATCGAGCCGTCATATGTGATGAAAGGGGAGTTCGACGTCGACCGAAGACGTCCATGAGGGTGGATTCTTGTCGATGAACCCCTGGCACTTCCCAAAGCCGAAATCCAACCAGAAAAAGACGAACTGTGTGGTGGTCGGCGGCTGTCGTCATGCCCTACAGTTTTTTGGAACCAGTCCGAACCTTCACAGCAGTGTACTTCTGTTACGAAGTCGACGAGATGTATCAAAAATTGCGTGAGCTGCAGCCGGCAGTGATCAACAGAAGAGGCCCATTATTTTGCACGACGTTTCGCAGATCACCATGCGAAAATTAAACGAACTAGTAGTTGAAGTTCTGCTCCACCCGCCATATTCACCTTGTGCCAACAGACTACCTCCTTTTTCAGCACTTTCGGCCTTCCTCGCTGGTAGAACCTTCGCAAGTCAAAACCACACAAAAGCAACATTTCTGGATGCGCTTAGTTGGATCTTTGATTCCTAAAAGTCTTGCGCCACGCGGTATTCGAACCCGCACCTTCTAGAATTTTAGAGCCTTTCCAGAAGTTGTCGCTTCTCCACCACCCAGTTTTTTTGCTAATAGAATTACTCAATTAGCATCGCGTTAGAAAGAGTGGGCTAATTCGAATTTCCACCAAATCCGGTGAGTATGAAGAAAGTTAGGATCGTTCGAAGTGGATTAGTCAAAACAGCCACAACTTTCCGCCCAGCCTAATAATTGCCCTAGCACATATTGCCGAAGCGCAACTTCTTCTACGAAGTTATCGTTTACCCTACATTTAGAATGTAACTAAAACCAGTAGCAATAACTGTTGATAAATGTTTTTCGAACAACACGAGACAATAGTGGGATCAGAAGTCCAATTTAACAAGATTCACTAGAATTTAGGTGATCTAAATACATGTTTGTCTATGGAACCGTAATTGTCCTATCTGACAAACCGCTTTAACATCTTAAGGTAGTCATTTCTCTGGCTGGCCGTTCAAAGACAAATAAAAGGAGGACAACTGATCAGAGGAAAAGCTTCAAAAAACTCGATCTCACAGCACATAGTCCTTGACTGCATCCGTAACTGTTCACAATCACTCCATTGCTTTCTGCCACCGTTCTGTAATGATCAATGGTTTGGAGAGGTGAGGCTGCCCTCAGATGAAGAGGAATTAGTAAAACCTAAATGAGGTATTTGAAAAGCACTATTATATTGGATCAGGATAACAGTTGCTATCACCCCACCATTAAAAGATTTAAAGTCCTAGATCAAGAACCACTGCACAAAAGATCTACATCACGCACTTTTCGGTTAAATACTATCGCTTTAAATGAATATCACACAGAGTCTATGAGACACTGCAAATGGCTTTTTGCACTGTGCCTCTAGGAGTGCCACAGCATTTCTCACTCCAAGAGTTGCAGAAATTATCACTGAAGACCATCTCACTTCGTGCAGTAGACGGCGTATTGGCACAGAAGGATCGACACGGGTTTCACCCTTCCCGTTGTAACTTCTAAAAAGGAGGCGGTCCACAGTTTTCAGGCAAAAATTCAATGCAGGTTCGGAACTTACGTGCGTAGCATTCGATCCCCCAGGCGATGCCGCTGACAGCGAGGCAAAGTAGGAGAAGTCGCGGTGAAGCCATTTCATGAACAAGCGATGGGGAGCTGCTTTAAGCTTGGCGTAGGAAAAGTTTGATAAGACGTTCCGCATTGAAACGTCGTATCGGCTTCTTCAAATATCACCTGCCGAACAAGCAAATCACCACCATAAGATGACTAACCACCGATGTTGCATCACAGCATCAATCTGGAATCGATGCTAATTCCTCTGACAGGGTTAGCTAAGCTTACATTCCTTTCTCGAGTTACCATGCGGTAGAATACCAAAAATAGGTAGCTATATATTTTTTCCTAAATGTATTCCCCAAAATCTGCCGCGGAATAACAGCTTTATTAGCTACTATGCTGGCTCCTTCTTCCTGGATCCGATCCTGTGATGTCGAACGGCCGGGCGAATGATCTTTAGGGGGAAATAAGGCATCGGCATGTCAGGAGATCTGCAAAACCTACTTGAAGAAGAGGAGAAAAGTTCCTTACAGGAAGAGCAAGAGCCTCCAAAATTGCGGTGACTTTTGAGATCCACTTTTTACAAGATATAGAATCCCGGCTAGAAAGTCCAAAGCCATAAGTAATTATTTTGGAATTCTTCTCTGTAGTCAAAAATTAAGAAGGCGTGCGAAAACGTGAGTGCGAACTTCATCACGCCCAGGTGCCACTGAGTCGAATGTGGTCGGATGGTGCAATGGATTGCGACGTCCACAGTTTTTGCACAAATCGGGTCGTTATTATTAATCTGGTCGTGATCACAGAAGTCAAGCAGCAGGTGCAATGTGCAGATGACCTTGGCGGTCAGCTCGCCGTGCAACAGTACTACGACGTGCCAACTACTGCAATATATATATCGGTGCTACCACAGCTTCCTACAATACCCCGCTGCTAAAGAATAGTAACGATGATGGTATGTATGCTTCCGGTTGTAAATCATGTCGTCAAAAAGCAGAACATGTTTATTTGCGGAAAAAAAAATTCAGCAAGGGCAATAATGAAATTTCACACATATTGAATGCTGCATGATGCACATGTAGACGATATGTTAGTTAAGGTCAGATCCATCTGTAAGTGCACACATCAGAGGTGAATTCGCATGTGGTAAGTGAACAGTGCAGAACGAATTAAAGCGCGAAAAGGCTGAGAAATGTAAGGAGAAGTACAGTAAGAAGAGCAGAAGCAGATGATGTGGAATTGCAGAGATCTGTGCTGCAACAGCAAAGCGAGACACCGTTGGAAGCCACGCAGCCGTTATTCTGAATGATAGTATGTGAAGGTCTCAAGATACTGTTGGCGTTTGTAGCGTATTCAACGAAATTTATTTATTAAACTAAATTTTATTTTGTTAAGTTGATTTTATTTATTTATTGTTTAATTTTATTATTTATTTTTTAATGAACTATTTGCTTTTTGTTTGACAAACTTTTTGTATTTATTAGAAAGTAGTTCCACAAAACTGTGTCATATGTTTTTAGAACAATTTCCATTTTTGTTTTTTATTGGGATTATACCACACCAGCGCTGCTTCAGGGCGGCCGAAGCAGCGCTGGTCTGACATGTTACATATGGACTTGAACGTCGCTAGTGTCCACTGTGATCTAGCGCTGGATCGGGAATGGTGGCGTCATAACGCCAGAATAGCGGGCCTGCTAGAAAGCGGGACAAACGCTGAAGAAGACGAAGAAGAAGAAGAATCCTCCCCTCCCCCTGGACTACCCAAATGGCAAAAGTCAGCTTCGACACCTGCTCTTCTTCGCATTTCGTCGCGGTCAAAAGGCAACCTTAATCACTCAATCCTTTCCTTCCCTAGGTTAATGTATAAGCACCTGCTCTTGCACTTATTCGGTACAAAAATGTTATTTATGATGCCCATGCCTATGCATGATAACGGACGAAGCGTTGTGAAGCAATCTGAAGACGCTGTCCGTTGTTGACTTCACACAGGTCGTGTAGCGCGCAGGCTCCTGAATTTTTTTGCAAATCGCATCGAGCGGAGATGGTTAAAAACCATTTTCTAATCGCAGCTTCTTTTTCCGGCTAGTTCACGACCTGCTTGGCGACCGTTCTCTTCTGAATGTGCCATCAAAATATCCCGAAATGCTTCGGCTGCTCTTTGACTATGACAAGATGCAAAGGAGAACAGCTGTTGAAATTTTTGACCTTCTGAGATTTCCTTTTCTAAGCATGAAAAGTAACAAAAAAAAAACTAAATTGTTCTACAAACAGATAACATAGTTTTGTAGAGCAGGAAAGTATTTTCCAATAAATACAAACAGTTCGTCAAACAAAAAGCAGATCATTCAAGTAAAATTCTGCAAGAAAAACGCCTCGATCTTATTCCTTAGCCAATACTTAAGGCAAAAAGCTAAACGAAAGGGGGCGCTGTACAGAGGGTTCAAAGGAAGTTTCCAATGTTTCAGCCTTGTGATTTCAGACTGCAATAACAATAAAGCGAAAGGAAGCGATGATTTTTAATGTGTTGAATTAGAATTTAGCCATGAACAGGTCAGACATGATTACTTGCTTGACAATGTAGGTGGCATTTGCGTAAAATTTACATAGTTTTCTTCTGGAATGCAAGGTATGGACGTTTAGATGACCGCCACTTCAACTTGAGCGAAGTTTCCAATTGCCTAAGATTACTGCTAAACTGGAGGGCCCACCAAAATACTACCAAGGTATTGGAATTATAGGGCTGCAGATTCACAGATCATTATTGTCCTAGGAAGCATCCGCATCTTGCGCTTGCAGTGAAAAATCTTCCGAAATTTTTACTCTCCAAACTCACATTAAAAGCGGAAATTTTTGTCTATGCTCAGCATACACCTCCGCTTTCAGGGTGCGCTGGAAGCGTTTTGTGTAAATAACTGATGACGGATTATGGCATACCAGGCTGTCCAGCGTACGGGCCACGCCAGGCTTGCCGGCTTCGCCGGCTTCGGGTAGGGCGGGCCACGCTAGGAACGTAGCCCAAACATAGTTTGGAATGATTCCTCAGCCAGCGTCCGTCGCCGGCTTCGCCGGCGCCGTACGCTGGACATGCGGGCCACGCCAGGCTTGCCGGCTTCGGGTGTGGCGGGCCACGCTAGGAACGTAGCCCTAACAAAGTTTGGGATGCTTTTCAGCCAGCGTCTCTCGCCGGCTTCGCCGGTGCCGTACGCTGGACGTGCGGGCCACGCCAGGCTTGCCGGCTTCGGGTATGACGGGCCACGCTAGGAACGTAGCCCGCCAGTGTCCCTCGCCGGCTTCGCCGTCGCCGTACGCTCGACGTGCGGGCCACGCCAGGCTTGCCGGCTTCGGGTATGGCGGGCCACGCTAGGAACGTAGTACAAGCGTAGCTAGGGATGATTCCTCAGCCAGCGTCCATCACCGGCTTCGCCGTCGCCGTACGCTAGACGTGCGCCACGCCAGGCTCGCCGGCTTCGGGTGTGGCGGGCCACGCTAGTAACGTAGCCTAATCATAGTTTGGGATGCTTCCTCAGCCAGCGTCCATCACCGGCTTCGCCGTCGCCGTACGCTAGACGTGCGCCACGCCAGGCTCGCCGGCTTCGGATGTGGCGGGTCACGCCAGGAGCGTAGTCCATAGCATGTGCATAGATTGAAACAGAAATGAAAATGGGTGAGGAAAAGGTCAGCGGCAGTGTGAAAATACATAAATGCAGACGAAAATGGAGTAAGGGGCGGATGTAAAAATGAAGTGAAAATGGAGGGTGAAGGTGAATGAACCCGTACCGAGAGCAATCGCACAATGTTCTCTGCTTTGCATCCCTTTGGCAGTATGTTCATAAACACATTAGATGGGATCAACATGCCACCATCGACAGTTCGTGCGCCGTCAGCAGTAAACATCCTCGGAAGCGGTGGGCGCAGCGGACGCGGCGGGCGCAGCGGACGCGGCGAGCGCGGCTGGCTTGAGCGCGGCGGACGTGGCAAGCTTCAGCGTAGCCGACGCAGCGGACGCTGCGGATGCGGCAGACGCAGCGAACGCAGCGGACCCAGCGAACGCAGCGGACGCGGCGGGCTTCATCGCAGCGTGCGCCGCCGGCTTCACATAAGAGTGCATGTTGGCTTCACTTAAGAGTGCATGCTGGCTTCACATAAGAGTGCATATTGGCTTCACATAAGAGTGCAAACGTGTCGTCGGACAGTGACTCATGCCTCTCCCGATTATATATGGTAATGATGATAATACTGATTATTATATATGGTAATGATGATGTCAGAATTGCCGCAGAAATGCCGCAGAAAATTAAATACAGCTTAGATAGACACCTTTTCAGAAAATGTGGGGAGAAAGCTCAGTTTATATTGGAGTCTAAAGAAACCTAAACGCCGAAACTGCGCAAGCACATTATAGTGCATGATATCGCAATCTTATAGAGCACCGTACTGCTTCCTTTTTTCAATATTTTTGTGCCTATTGATCTTTTCTTATTCTTATTCTATTTCTTATTCTATTCTATTCTATTCTTATTCTTATTCTATTCTTATTCTATTTCTTTCCAATCACTGTTTTAGCTTCTTCTTCTTTCATAAGGCGTTCTCACCGAACATAATCCGATGCCACAGGAGTACGCGTTAGCAGTGGCACCGTTCGATGTAACCGAAGATCTGAAAGGGAGCACAGTCGTCGTGAGAACGAAAATAGGAGAGATTGGAAAAGCGCTTTGCGACTTTAAGCTGTCAATGGCATTATCAATGGATGCCGTTCTTCTTATTACAGCAGTTGAATCTTGTGCTCTATATCAGTTCGAACGACGCTGCTCAATCTATAAGCCGAGGAAATGTCACTTACTTGGCGCAATACTTCGCAACTGGGCACGTCATGGTTAAGGATGGTTTGTCACTACCATTCGTGGCATCTGAAAATGGGGTTTTCCAAGTGCTTCAGTAGTGTGGAACAATGGAACATTAAATAGGTCGTCGTAGGAACGTATGATTCTGAATCTCGTCGAACGTGACTGTCTAGATGCAAAATTAGACTGAGCGATGAGACTACAATCTGTGAAAGCAGGTGAGGTGACGGGTATATACAGAACAATAATATAGTTGTAATCCGATTTCATAAATGGAAGGTGTCGGCAGCATTCAAGGGAAAAGTGTCGCGATAAAAGTTGCCAGAAGCAGAATCGACTGGTTTCTAGGATGTTCTTTCTTCCGTTACGCAACTGTAACTGTTTGATCCAAGCATCTTTCAAATGACTGCCTTTCGTTGCACACCCTTGTAGTTCCCGTTAAAGAAAGAAGAAAAAGGTGTAGTTGGAGAACTTGTGGTTACAAAGAGCACTTTCGTTGCTTCTGCAGGTTTCGCACAAGGAGACCGCAATTGTACTCCACGGTTTAGACCGAAAATTGATTGAAATACCTTTCTCAATATTTCGCTAACTCTCTTTGTTTTTAACCCAGGGTAGTTCTTCCAATTTGGCAGCGGAGTGTACATGGAAATGCGAAGTGCAAGAGACATATTGTTGGGTGCGCATTAGAAAAAAATGTTCTCCACATTAAGCTTATGGCTATGTAGTTCAGACGGTTGAAGGGGTCTTCGGCACTGTTACTGTTAGGCAACTCTGATTCAATACGACACCCTTACGTTGCGACGCTCATGCGGTGCTAGTGGTGGTGAGGACATGAGTGGGTGTTTTGCGTACTAAAATATAGCCGAAATGTCTGCAGCTAGGGGAAACTTCATTTAACGAATTTACCGATTTCACCGATTTTAACGCGAAAATCTTCCGTTAAGAAATAGTCGCTAAAAGTTTACCGAAATTTTTTTTAGCACACCCCTGGTAAGGACATCTCTGAAGCCCTTAACAACTTAGAGGAGGTGATTGCGGACGGTGATTTAAGAGCGGCGTAAGGTGGCGTACAATTCGTGCCATACCGTGCAACTACACTACCACGAACGCAGCTAGCGAATAAAAGTTAAAGCGATTTGTTAAGATTCCTGATGAACTGCGAGGGGAGTCACTACCATTGAAATTCGGCCACCAAATTATGAAATCCGTGCGACAAGTAGTTGCCTTTCCGCTTAACTGGGAGTTCAAGTTGACCTCCAGGTTTTACCAGGACCAGGGTATTAACCAGGGTTTTATCAGAAGTTACCCTCGCCACAGATGCTCCTTTCTTCTACATATGCGTCAATATTGACTACTTCCTTTTAACTACTAATGCTTTTCACAATTTTCCACTCGTTAGAAGCTGCTGCGACGGACTAAACGAACAGAAGAGAAGAAGGCGTTTGAGGGAGCGCAGCAGCGGATCAGAGGGTGAGCGCCACAATCGTTGCCTCAGCTCGTTCCGCATTTTCGTCACACCATAGAGCAGATCTCTGCTGGATTTTCATTTCAACCGCGCCATCCATCAATATGGGCGAATATTGAATGCCTGATTTAGGGTGCCAACGAAATCTACTACACTACCTGTGCCTTCCAAAAATATACCATTTTCTCGAATTGGATGCTTTTCAAATAAAATTGGATTTTCTTCTGAACTTTCTTTGAGACTTTTGAAATCAAAGCGAACTCTTCCAAATCAAAATGACCTTAAGGCAAGCTAAACTTCAGACTCAATAAGATGGTTAGAATATTTTTTAGAAAAATTTGTTGTAGCTCCCTTTAAAATTCTTCAGTTTACCTGTTCTAATAGGTTCATAATTCTATGGAAAAAATGGTTTTCCTAAGAAAAATAAAAAATTGAATATCAAAAGGCCGGATCGCCATGCACTCGAAAATGTCGATGCAACTATTATTTGAAGGATAGTGTCGATGCCGCTTACACGTATCCTCAAAGTGAGGATATGGGTGTTCTTAACAGTTATTGTTGTTGCATCGTTAGCAGGTGTCATAGTCCATGCAAACAGAAATTGTGCTATTAATTGAATAAAAATCGCGACGTCTTGGACGAGGGCATGGCGCAATGTTATTTTCAGCACTAAAAATCGTCACCTTCCTATCCTTTAAAAACCAGAAGTCAGAAAAATTTAAGCTTTTGCACCATTATTTTCCCTCAAAATAAAAATTTTATGACATTTCAATGTATTCACCTATAGTGTAGATGAACCAAAACAAAGAAAGTTATACTAACGTTTTCCGTGGACAAAAAAATAGTCTAACCTTTTTGGAGAGTCTAGTTTAATGTAGAGAAAGACTACTTGGATATGGAAGAGTTTGCTTTGATTTCAGAAATCTTCGGCAGCTTAAAGAATGGAAAATTTGATTGGGAAAGGGTTCAATTCGAGGCGAACATGTGGTATATCTGTCCTTCGGAGCAACAACATCTGATTCCTCCCAGTCTTGCTAGAGCCAACTTCACTACGTGCCCTAGTTATGACTTTCCGTGAGTGGTTTTATTTTTTCGCCTCTTTACCTGAGCATTTATATCCTGTATAGGGCTCAGAAGCTCAGCCGGAAGAACTGCACATCGGAACCCACGGTTTGGAGTGGAACGAGCAAGGGGAAAGGCTGTCTGAGTTTATCATGTCGACCAAGACCATCCATGGAAGCTCGCAGTTCCAGAAGCCTAGCTCCCTACGATGGACCTGGGAATCCCCCGGTGGCCAGTTCCACAACGAGATCGACCACATCATCTTCAATCGCAAGTATTGCCTGACCGATGTCTCCGTTGTCCCCAAGTTCTACACGGGATCGGACCACCGCCTCCTTCGCGCGAGGTTCCGCTTTGCGCGTCAAGGAGAGAAGGCCGCGAAGTTCAAGAAGAGAAGTCCCAGAACGACCATCAACTGGGAACTCTACACATCTCTTGTCGGCCTTTGGGAAGATGCCGTCATGGACAACGTCGACGAGGAATACGATCGCTTCGTGCACCATCTCCACGATAGTGCTAAGGGAGCCGAGAGCTTGAAGACCACCAAGAGACGCCTGTCTCCGGAAACTCTCGAGCTGATACGCCAGCGTGGAGCAGCACGAGCGTCAGGCAACTATCAACTGACGTCCGAGCTTGCAAAGCTATGCAGAGCGGCGATAAAGGAAGATCTGAAGGAGAGAAGGGCGGAAGTGTTGGCTGAAGCAGCAGAGGCAGAACTGAGCATCCGCAATGCCCGCCGGAACTTCGCCAACTTCAAGACCAAGATGACCGCTCTCCGACGTCCTGACGGAACCGTCACCTCTTCCAGAAGGACCATGGAGAAAGTCATCCACGACTTCTACTCCGATCTCTTCGATAGCCACGTCCACCTGCCCCCATGCCATCTTCCGCAGGATGGATACGTCGTTCCTCCTGTTCTCCCTTCCGAGATCCGACACGCCATCTCGTCGGTGAAGAAACGTACAGCACCCGGTCCTGACAGGATCAGAGCTGAACACCTGAAGAACCTCCCGCCAGCGCTCATCAACACCTTGGCGCGGCTCTTCACACGCTACCTGTCCGAATGCAAGGTTCCATCTCAGTGGAAGACCAGCAAGACCGTCTTGCTGTACAAGAAGGGAGACGTGCACGACATTGGCAACTATCGCCCGATCTGCCTGTTGTCCGTAGTCTACAAGCTGTTCACTCGAGTCATCCTGAATAGGATTAGTAGAACGCTGGACGAAGGACAGCCATGCGAACAAGCAGGTTTTCGGAGAGGATTCAGCACGATCGACCACATACACACCATTACGAAGCTCATCGAAGTGTCGCGAGAGTACAAGCTGCCGGTGTGCCTTACGTTCATTGACCTGAAGAAGGCATTCGACTCCGTCGAGACTGAAGCGGTCATGGAAGCCCTGCTCACCCAGGGCGTTCCTACTCAGCACATCAGAGTCCTTCGAGAGCTGTACAGTGGATTCACGACCAAGATCTCACCATTCTACAACGATGTCGTCATTGACGTGAAGAGAGGGGTTCGACAAGGGGATACCATATCCCCGAAGCTCTTCAGCGCCACCCTCGAAAACGTCATGCGCGAACTAGAATGGGATGACATGGGAGTGAAGGTCGACGGCCGGCAACTGCACCATCTTCGCTTCGCTGACGACATCGTGCTCATAACACCGAGCATCAGTCAGGCGGAACGAATGCTGGCCGACTTCGATCGTGTATGTGGAAGCGTTGGACTGCAGCTGAATCTTACGAAGACGATGTTCATGAAGAACGGATGGGTTTCTGATGCCCCATTCTCGCTCAACGGAACGAACATCTCCGAATGCTCCAGCTATGTGTATCTGGGTCGCGAAGTCAACATGGCCAACGACCTAGCACCAGAGCTGAGCAGGAGGAAACGAGCGGCTTGGGGAGCTTTCAAGAGCGTCGAAGAAGTCGTGAAGAAAACGAAGAACGTCCGACTCCGTGCCCACCTATTCGACTCCACTGTTCTTCCTGCCCTAACATACGCCTCAGAGACCTGGGCTACACGAAAGCAGGATGAACACGCGATCAGCGTCGCGCAGCGTGGAATCGAGAGGACGATGCTCGGAGTGACACGACTCACGCAAGTGAGAGAAGGCCTCCGGAGTTCCGAGCTTCGCCGACGTTCGAAGATCAGAGACGCTGTCGCATGGGCCAAGTCGTCGAAAATTAGGTGGGCCGGCCACGTAATGCGATTCGCAGACACCCGCTGGACGAGAGCCGTCACAGACTGGATTCCGCGGGATGTCAAAAGAACACCGGCACGCCCACCAACGCGTTGGTCGGACTTCTTCGTGAAAGCCCTGAACGACCGATATGACGCTCTTCGTGTCCCTCGAGCGAGGAGGATCCATTGGACCACTCTGGCACGCGACAGGGACGAATGGAGACGCTGCTGGCGCCCGCTCGAGCAAGTCGATGATCAACGGGACGACAGGTGATACAGGTGATAGGGCTCAGAGGTGAATCAGCTACTACCATCTATTAAAATGGCTTCGTACGCCCGTAATAACCCTCCATTCACTTGCTGCTATCCTCTGCTAAATCTGCTGCAATGACGTATGTGACAGTCGGACCCACACGAGTACAAGGACACTCAACTTCCGATGCGGTTAGTTATCCGACAATCTTCTTTGTTTCACCGACGCAATTCCATTTTCGCATTTCAGTATAGTGTTTCTCTCAACTCACCGCTGTAGCATTTGATCGCCAGAGCCGCACCACTAGTAGCAAGGCAAAGCAGTAGAACTCGGAGTGACGCCATCGCTGAAACGGATCGTAGTTCGTTTCAAGTTTTATGCGCCGCGAATACGGCTGATAAGGCGGTTCCGCCTACGGCTTTGATAGTCACCTCGTGCCGTATCAGCTTAAGCAAATGATGCGGAGTCACAGAGCGGGGCACAAAAGCAGCGGGCAATGGCATCGTAGTAAAGGTTGCAATACTTCGTCGCGACAAATCAAGATTTCTAGGCACTGCTTTTATTATACAGCATAGTTCTATTATGCACCAAAATTCTTGCAAAGCTTATGGTTAGCTAGAATAAACTCATAATTAGGGAGCACCAGGTCGCCGTGGCCCCTTGAGATGAGCTTATATCGCGGGATGCAACTTCGAGCTGTGATTCCAAGTACGATTTCCATTTCTGTTAAACGCACTGGGAACGAAATTCTCGACCATTTCGTCTTCATAATCCTCTTCTTGCGCAGGGTTCTCAAGTAGGCTGGATAAAATACAGGTTGTAGAGCAGTGGCATCGCAGTGGAGGAAGGGGCGGCGTAGTTAGACGGGGTGGTTTATGGTTCGACTCTCCTTTGGTGGAACATCTTTGCACTTCCTATAACAAAAGCCACCACAATCAGCCAAAGCAGACTACGCAAAATCGCAACGAAAGATGTCGATAGAAAGGAGAATTGATTCATGGGCAGCAGGGGAGTGATTTACATTTTGAGTGATTTATCGATATATCGTATTTACTGGCATTTTCGACGAAATTCAATGACGAAAGAAAATCCGTAAAATTTCATTAATGGCACTTTTCGCAACATTCGAAACTTTACTTCCTTAACTAAATGCATTCCGGACGGGTTTTTTAAATGATCTTTTTGCAGTATCATTGGAAACCCTCTACTTACTTGAATCATTGAAAGGAGGCAGTCGTAGCGTCCTCATATTTCGAAAATTGCTGACATTTTTCTTGCTCGTTGACCAGTTTATTTGCGTGCGCCCCTCCTTTCTATGCAGACGTTCCATATTTTTGGGCTTCCTAGGCCGTTTCTCGTGCTTGATTGCTACACATCAATTTTCCACGCTTCTCACAAGCAGTCTGTTTTTTCCACAGCTTTTGGATATTTGTTTCATAAGTGAGGTTTTAATGGCATAGGGGACGCGAAGAAAACGCTACGATACACAAACATTGTGAAAAAAATAGTGTGAGAAACGAAACTGGGGGAAGAAAAAGGCTCCTTCTCTTTTCCCTGCAAGTTTTCCGCAAGGTTAAACCGGCTCATCGTGTGGCATCACGCGATGATTGCGGGACTAGTTGAGGCAACGTCGAGCGCCGCCTAACTAACAGTGCATGGCTGCTGGTACTGCCGCTGCTTCGCTTTCATTGGACATGCCGTGCATATCAACGAATTTGCTTAACCTTTTCGTCTTCTTCGAGGGCTCACTTGGCGATCTTCTCTATTAGAAACACAATGAGTATACACGTGAATCAATGAAGGTGTACTACTTTTCGTCAGTTATTATATGAGGCTAGTCCAAAAACTGGTACTTAACATTAAATCTATTGCATGAAGAGTTTCATCGGCTTCTACGAAAAAGGCAAACCTTCGAAGGCAAAGGTCTGGCTCTAGCAAAAAAAAAATCCTTTAGGTCTGTGAATTTTTCCGTCTAATTTGTCAATTTACTATATGTAACACCGTTCATCAGCCCAAAAATATTCTCTACAAAAATGGGCAAAATTAAGAAACCCAAAACATTCCAACGTCAAGCAAATGTACAGTTTGGTTCAACAAGGTTAGCAGAGTGGTCAACTTTTGAAACGTCGTAAAAGGGTAACAGAAGTGGAAAATTCTATATGGAGGAATTAGGGGGATAAAGGAAAGGCGAACACTGTCAGCATACAGTATAGGGCGAGAAACCACCGTATGAATACGTGTATTTTTCGCATTTCCTTTGGAATGCAGAGGAGAAAGAGCTTAACAATTGAAATCTACGTTACTTGGGCGGCAAACCCAAAAATACTCGATGCAGCGGAATTCGATTCGATTAAGACTTGATCAACGGTCCTTGGGTGTTTATTTGTTCCCTGCTGTTGTCCGCAGTAAGAGCAGGACTTTCTGGAACAAAAGGAATCATTCTGTGAAACAGAAAGATCTATGGACTTTGTAAACATCTCACCAACTGTACCAAAGAATTCGCAGCGGTTACTGCATGGCGTGAACTCTTCGACGAAACATTCTGTAGCTTTCCAAAACAATTATAGCAGTACAGAGAAATGTTGGGCTTAGGTCTAATCAGCGAGCGCAAGTTTTGAAATGTTTTGTCAGGACAAACGAAAACGCTCAAAAACCTTCAGACATGCTATGGTGCATAGGACTGTGAGCCTAAAAGCTGGACGAGTTTCGCCAAGCTAAACGAACTAGGCTTAGTAGGAAATTTGTTATTTTAGAAGTCCTGTTGTAACTGTTTGCTTAAGAATCTTAATTAATTTCTTGTTTAACAGTATTTTTTCATGATAGATAGGCTGTTGTTATTTGCTGTAAAGATGACATGGCTATATAATTTCCACATGGACGGAAACGAAAAAATTAATGAAGAAAAACCTACTAAAATACAGCCAAACTGAGATAGGGAAATTTTTGTTTAACAAATTTGTCGAATTTATTGATTTTAACGCGAAAGTTGTTTAAAAAAATAGTCGTTAAAACTTTACAGAACAAACAGAACAGAAAACCACGCTCTTTAATGAATTACAGTCAGCATCTTGCTCCTCTTCATTTTCCGTGTAGGACCGGAATTGAGCCTGGAAACGGAAGTCATTTTGAACTCAGAGCTCCTCCAAAACCGCGCTAGAGTGGAGTAGCATTGTATCCGACGCGTCCTAAACGAAGTTGATTTGTATAGGCGTAAGGGTAAGCTGGCCCGGGCCAGAGAAATTATACGTTATATCCGAGTCGCGTTTTATCCGGAGGCGTTATAGTGGGAGGGTTTTGAACAATGTGAGCAGTTGGAAGATTTTTTTCTCGTCAATTTTGCTTTTGCTCTTCTTTGCACTGCACCGCAAAGTAATGTGCTCTGACTACAGAGAATATCAGTCAGAATGAACAATAGAAGCGACCCATTGCTTAGGATTGGCTACTTTCAGCAGAGATCTCGGAATAGCAGTGTGTTCGAGGTGTCCGGATTTACATGAATCTGAAAAACAAGCCTTGTTCTCTGCCTTTGCTTTCGATTCCTTATGGGATGATGTCGAGCTCTCGCTGCCTCCCCCCCCCCTTCCCTCCGAAACAACACTTCAGCACGTGCCGGCGTTGCATTCCTCCCAATTCTGGCCCCATTGCGCTAAAAATACCCTCGTTCTGTGCTTGGCTCTCGCTTCCGAAATAGCTGTGCAGTCTCCGCGGCAGAAAGGATGCTTAGCGTGCCTACTCCTTCCGTCCACTGACGTCAAACGAGGCCGTCCGGTATACTCTGCAGCACTATGTATTCTTGATCTTTTAGAATCCTCTTCCACTTGCCCTTACTCGGAAGGTTTCGTATACCACGATGTCGAGGCCTGTTTTTGGAAATGCAAATGTGACTTTGGAGAAACAACCGCAACAGGTCAGAGTCAAAACCAAAAAATCATTTCATCGCCGAGCATCTCTACAAAAATAGCATTTGCATAAATACTTCAACAAGTATCGCCTACTGCGTGAGCGCATGGTACCTCCTTATCGTATGACATACCTATAGTAAGCCTTTCACATTTTGAAGTTTACCCAACAGGAATTCTGTAGCAGACGCTGGCGAATTGTGTGAGGATTGAAACAGTATGATCACATTTTTGGACACCCAATATAGTCGGACTTAACTTAAGATTGCAAAAGAAGGTATTTTGTGTGACATTCCTTAGGAGTGAAGTAGATTAAAAGAGTTCAGTTTGAGTGGTTCAACTGATTCGTACAACGTAGATTCTAAACATCTATATGTTAACATAGGGAAGACTAATGGTAAAGAAGGAGGGCAGCTGTCGCGAAATCCAGAATAGGATTGCTTGGTTCGGATCTTACCACGGCCAACTAAGTGTTCCACACTTCATGGGTCGTGAGTTGGTACCTGATTTGTCCGGGAAGGATAAAATACTGAGGCAGAGTGGGTTGCGCATCTTAAACAGGGACTGAATAACGCCGTCCTTTATCCTCAATAGTTTTTGAAGGCATCCACAATTTCTGGAGACGTCATTCAACGATATAACGTCATTCAACGATATAAGCCAGTAACTTTCGGCATATGCTTCGAAACTCCAAAGTATTACAATACGAATTAATGACCGCCTGCATTCGCCAGGCCTGCTCTCCACTTTAGCTTCGCAAGCTCGGACGTCAGTTGGTAGACTGACGCTCGTGCTGATCCACGCTGGCCTTATCTCGAGAGTTTCCGGAGACAGACGTCTCTTGGTGGTCTTCAAGCTCTAACCTCCCTTAGCATTATCGCGGAGACGAAGCTGTCGCACTCCTCGTTAATGTTGTCCATGACGGTATGTTCCCAAAGACCAGCAAAGTGGTGTAGAGATCCCAAATGATGGGCTTTCTTGGACTCGTCTTCTTGAACTTCGAGGCCTTCTCTTCTTGACGCGGAAAGCGGAACCTCACGCGAAGGAGGCGATAGTCCACCCCTGAAGAGCGTGTGCTGTTGTTGATGATGGTCGATCTCGCCGTGGAGCTGACCACCGGTGGATTCTCGGGACCAACTTAGAGAGGGAAGCTTCTGGAACTGCGAGTTTCCATGGATGATCTTGGTCGACATGATAAAATCAGACAGCCTTTCACCTTGCTCGTTCCACTCCAAACCGTGGTTGCGACGTAAGATTCTTCGGAACACAGTCAAAGCTGGCATGGTGCCACATCGCTTCAGTCGCAGACGTCCGATTCGGCTTGTCAGAGACTCGTACGAATCGATGTTCGAGGCCAAGTGCGTGTTGATGAGGACACCTACGCCACCTACTCCCCTGCTGTCGCATGTTCCGTGGAACAGTTCTTCTCCGGAGTCGTAGGCGTCGTGTAGGGGGTGGTGTCTTCTCGTCTCGGTTAGTCCGGTGACGTCGTACTTGATCTTCCTGGCTTGCATCATCAGGTCCTCGACGGATGCTTCCGATGCAAGCGTGCGGGCGTTGTAAATTTATTTATTTATTTATTTACGTCAAAAATGACGTGCCATTCACATTGGAACATGAGTCAGAGCAGAAATCAAACAAGTCAGAAGAAAAAAGAGAAACGAAACAAAAACAACACCAGAATAACGAATTAACGAAATAACAGGCAGTGGCGACACCCAGTGGTAACTAACTATAGGAAGAAAATCAAAACACTAAACCGTTGTAACGGTGGGTTGTAGAGCTTCATACAGTTTTGATAGATAAACTTCTAGTAAATCCAGAAACGAAAAACGGAAGCAATTAGTTGGAAGTAAAAACAATAATTACAAGTTTTGCTTATCTTGTAGGAATAATCGTTTTCAACAAAGGCTGCGTGTCCACATCAGCCAGCTATGATGCCCTGGGATAGATACCAGAGCTTCGGCACACGGGTACGCTGGCCGCCCCGTGGAACTGGTATCTAGGACAAGCAGCCTTTCACAAGTAAAGTTTAAAAGAAATCGATTTCATTTCGATAGTAGGACACAAATTGCACAACATTTGCAAATTGAGAAGAATTAGGATGACTATCTAAATACAGATAGTCATCCTAATTCTTCTCAATTTGCGCATCCTGGGTAGGCTCTGAGATTTTAGCAGCCTCTCCGTACTCGTCCTTCCCATCGCTGCAGAAACGGGAGCTCTTTCGGGACCAGGGAATGGGGCCCTTTACTGCTGCTGTGTTTGACTTGGAGTACACAAACGTAGCTAGTCAGGCTCTGTCGTGCAGGCGACAAACTCCGGACAGCCAGCCAGGCTTGCCGAAGGCACGGGGCGAGACTTAAGGCGGCCTCGATTCGCCTTACAATGCCCTCCCAGTCACTGCGTTTTTCTGTCACAGTACTGCAGCACAACGTAAAAAAAAACTAAATAGGGGATAGTATTGGGCTATGAGGGAAGTCTTTAAAAGGCCCGAACTGCACTACGCTATGTGGTTACGCCTGTCATCGGTGGATCGAAGATCACATTTACGAATATTTACGATTTACGACCCAGAATATCGCGAGGCGTAAATCGCGAAAAATTGCCAAAATTCGTCACCGGTAGATCGTCAAATCGCAACAACGCACACCCCTGGCACCATGTTAGCTGTGGGGCGTTTGATAGCGCAATCGGAGGAGGAGGAGCCGGCCCTCGCACGTATCCGACTCCAAGTTCGTGGTTCGGATTTCCCGCATAGGATAACCAAGCCTACGATCTCTCCGGGACCGGAGACTTGGTTCCAGATCTTTCTGGGACGGATAAAACACTTTGTCCATCATCTGACCACAAGTCATTTTATAAGCCAAATATGCATTCTAACTGCCTACACTGCATTCCATTCCATAGCAATGGAGCAACCGTAAAAATTGGTTAACCCGTCCTTTATCCTTTTATCCTTTACATATGTATTATCTACACTAGCCTGAAGCGTCACCCGTCGCCTAAGGTAATGACCAACCGAAACTGCCTTAACCGAATCTGTCTACAGGAGATCCAGATCGATGATGAGTCCAATATGTTGCAATGTAAACCACAAGGACTTGGTTGTAATTAACAAACACCCTGTGAGATAAAACGAACGCTTTTTATTCTAAACTAAATGAATAGATTCCGACCTCTATTCTTCAAAATATACCGTCTACTGTAGACAATCATCCAATGATGCAGACCTAAGGTCGTATTCCTTAGCAGCAATTGCCTTTCTTCCTTCTCGAACGCTCGTCCTCTTTACCGACATTCCTAAAAACATCACCTGCTAATCGGCGGCGTGATTCAGCATTAAACATTCCAATTGTTTTCTTCTTCAACACGAAATAATTGAACAGTCGACCTCGCCGGCTTTATACTAGAAGCCTTGAACCCTACGTGCATATCGATTCACAAAACAAGGCTCTCCCTGTTCTGTTGTTCAGATCTCCTGTCTTCACGATCGTTGTTCAAACCAGTTCTATGGAGCACCGTATGCCATAGCGGTTTAATGCCGGAGGGAACGTTCCCACAAGAGCACGTAGATTTACAGAGCTTCCTCCCTTCATTCTTTTGGTCTCCTGCGCCACCCTAGCGCTGAAGACTGCGTTGAGAATAAGCTCGAAATGAAATTGCAGGAATTTGCCGCTTCCAATCCCTTGATTGCCAGCCGTTTTTATGTTCTTTAATTAAGCCAAGAGGACTCTAAGACTCCATCAGGCATAATCGCATTCTCATTCGTAGAAGCCATGCACTTACTAGTTAGTAGCCCCTGCAATTGTTTTGATTTATTACATTTCAACTCCTCGCAGATGCAGTGCAGAAATAGAAATGACAAGAAATTCTCCGAAAGCTGAAGGTTGACCACGAAAGACGGAAGCTCCTCTTCTTATTAAACTAACCATAAGTGCAGCACTGAGTCGAAGCGGGGTTCCTTTCGTATTCTTAGCATGGTATGAGACAATCCATGTCAGCACTCAGTTATGGTAAGGGATGTGCAGAAGCGAATTTCAGTTTAGACCAATTTGAGGTCTTCCGTTGCTTGTTTTGTGTTCCACTCTTTCGGATCGGAAGGCGGAACGGAAATGGTGACACATGAGTCATCGTCCATTTCCTCTCTTCATCTCTAAACTGTGCGAAATTTAGGAAAAGGAAAGCTTTTGGCTTGCTGGCCTTTGCCGTTGCTTTCGATAGGGTGGTTTAAAGTGTATGGAAGCAAATGTTCTTACAACTTGATCTGCGGTGTAGAATAGTTATTCGCTGCAAATGGTAGTCCTCGATACAGCGATGGAATTGAAGAACTGATTGATGGTGATAGATAGGAACTCTCTGGAAACGATGTATTGCGTTATATTCTAACGACGGAAAGGTTTTAAGCGTATGACTGGAGAAACTACTTCCTAGAAGGTAATAATCCTAGGTGTAGCTTGAAGTATCAGCTTTGCGTCAAAGTTCTAAAAGTAATCTTGGATTGAGCATTTCTTTTCAGAAGACCGTCAGCAATGCCGATCGAGTGTGTGCAGGATGGATAAGCAAAAAATATTTAAATATAACCCATAGGAAAATGCTATCATATTTTTTGCGCTTAAAATGCTTCCTTCATACTTACGATAACTCTGTTTGAATCTTAAAAAAGATCATCGGGAAAAATCGCGGAAGAAGCGGTGTTGGAAAAAGATTTTGCAGTAACCTCGATATCCTGTTTTAGTGATAGCTGCAAAATAGTTTGATTAACGTTAACGAAAACATAACGAAGCCAAAGGAAATTAATTAGTTGAAATAAAAATTAATTTAATAAAATAACGAAAACAGAGGTATCTTTTCTGTTACATCTTGTTAAGGGAGAACTGATGAATTGCACTGCTTCCTTTAGGAATTCCTTAACAGCTACATACTACCACGACTTTGGAAATATTTAGGCAATATTGAACGAAATAATGAATTTTGCATTATTTCCGTCTCCCTTCTTTTTACTCTGATATTCGCCCAACTTTGAGTTCTTCCGTTCTGTATTCCTTCTTCCGCTTTTCTCAACAACAAAAAAATTCAGCCAATTTTACTTCCCTGCTCATGATTCAGCAATGCAGTTGTTGTGTTGTGGTAGCATATATCCACGCTTCTTACTCTGATGCGACTACGACTCGCGAAAAAGGGAGGGTATCCTTAAAAAATGCAAGTACTATTAGTTTGTCCGTAAAGTGCTCAGCGTTATGAGTGCTTCAACTTGAACCGACATAACTTTCTCAAATCTTACCGGATTCAGTCAGGATAAGCGCGGTTCGAATAAGCACACTTTTGCCAACAGGTCATTGGTCGACTTATTCCGTCAGCGAAAAAATTAGGTGTCCAGATTCGACAAAATCCACGAAAGCTGTTTTAGCCTGCTCCTGATTGGTGAAGGTTTTACCAGCGAAAAGGTTCTGAAAGTGTTTGAAAAGGTGGTAGTCGGTGATGAGAGGTTTGGAGAATATGACGAGTGAGGCAGAACTTCAGCCCTTAATCAGTTCAATTCTCGAATAGCGATTTGTGAAACGTGTGGGCGGGCGTTCTCGTGCAAAAGAATCGGGCCTCTTCTGTTGACCAATGCTGGCTGAAGTTGACGCAATCCATTTCGTCGACTTTCTCACATTAGGACTCCGCTATGATCGCTTGGCCTGGCGCCAAAAAGTTGTAATGGATCACACCAGCCGCCGACCACGACACAGTGATCCTCCAAATCTTTCAACTCGTAGTCCAGGATTACTCTGGTCGTCGGCTACGGGTGTCACCTTCGAGGCTGAAATCTCCGGTCCGAAATTTCCTTAACCACTGACGCACAGTGCTTTCTCCAACACTAAACGGCCCCCACACTTGGTTAATTTGTCGAGCTGTCTCGGCTGTCGATTGTCCCAATTTGAAGTCAAAATAAAGAATCGTTCGGAATTTCTTCTTCGTGATACTTCAATAAACCGCTCAAGAACAGGATTAGAAAACAAGTTGAAGCATAAATTATTTAGTCAGATAGAGGGAAAATTCTGTACAGAAAGTAGCACTAATTGAGCATAGAACATTTATCAAGCCAAAAGTGCTTCAAAATAGTTGAACACAAAGGAACACTGCAAAAGTTGGCTCTTCAAAGATCAGCAAAACTGAAGACCAATTGTTGTGCCAAAAGGGATACAATGTGTGTAAGACGCGAAGAGCGATTTCTTTCAAAAGGACTCAGCAGCTGACTCACTGAAAAATGTACTCTATTAAAATGTCGCTGACTCTTTTTAAAACTACTTTTTAGTTAATTTCTCAAATGTCCTTTCTGTTTTTACCTGTAGTTGAACGTCCGCGACAGACACTTGAGAAAATATGCAGGAGGTTTCACTACAATTTGCAAGAACACGAGCAGAAAAAGATTCGTGAAACTTTTTATATGCTGTTTTACATTTGACAAAGGCCACAATTTATTTTATAAATACAATTTTTCATTCAGGCGGAGTGAACACACTATTAATTTATCAAAAAGTTCAACACAGTCTCGTATAAATAAAATGTTTTTGTAAGAGAAATCTTCATTTTACTATGGGGCCTAACTCCCCATAACTTCCAAGATATCGAGAATGATTCGCTTTCATTGAATTGCTATCTGGGCTTTGGAGAAAAGAAACGTTAGAAATAACCGCTTTGCTTGAGATGTGCTACAAGCTTATGCTTGAAGCTAGCTGGGGTTGACGAAGAAACTACTGCGGCAGGCAAACTATTCGATGTTCTTGCAGCTCTTACTAGAAAAGAGCTAAGGATTGTTCGGTTCGAACTCTTCCAATATACATACGAAAAACCGGATAACCTCTTGTTCTTTTATAAAAATCTATGAAATGGAATATTTTCCTTTTATCAATATCAAAACAGTCAGAGAAAATCTTGAATACGAGATATTGATCATACGAAATTCTTCGCAGCATAAGTGAGTTTTCACCAAGCGCTGCAAGTCTTTACAGCTGGCAGGATACAAACCGTTTCTTTAGAAAATTGCGTTCGTGAACTTCTTCTGCACTTTTTCGATTTTTTCATAGTGGGCCATTTTAGTAGGCGAACATATTGGTGTACAATCTTCCAAATATGGTCTTCCATGTGGAAAAAAGCTTGAAAAGTGTAGACATACTGTGACTCGTGAAATGAAGTTGGATCTTCTATATGACGTTCTTATTGTTTCATCGGTAGAGTCTTCGAAACAAAGTGAATCGGAGTTTTTGATGCCCAGATCTCGCACAAATTTTGTGTTCCTTAAAATTTTATTTCCTAAGAGAAGCGAAAAATCTTCCGATGAGAGCTTCCGATGCACATAGCTAAAGTTTTTTTTTCGTGTGAAACGTCAAACATCCACTTCGCAGACCATGCGTGTTCGGCACCTAACCTTGCTGAAGTGCATTAGGATTGTTAATAGAATAGATTTTGGAATCGTCGGCATATATGGAACTCGATATAGGAAGGCACCTAGGCAAATCATTGATATAGAGCAGAAACATTAAAGGTCTCAAACCTGCTGCCTGAGTAACCACGCTCAAAGTCTCGTAGTTATTCGAAACAGCATCGTTTAACCGTAACCATTTGAGTTCTCCCGGTAAGAAAAATTGCAAAAACCTTAAAGAGGCGCCCTTAAATGCCGTACGCCTGGAGTTTTGAACGCAGAAGGCTCAGATAGAGGATAGAGTCAGAGGCTTGTGCCTAATTAATATAATAAGTAATAATGTAGCCTCTTTCATCCGCTAGTCAGGGATAGTTGAAATGAGCGCTGTAATATGGTAGTAGATTTCTTCAGAAGAAAACAATGTGTTAAAATTCGTGATAAGACTGCTTGTCTTGACATAATTAATCTGTTCGTGCAATTCTTTCGAGGATTTTATTAGTTGAGGAGGTCAGCCAAATGGGTCTGTACTTTTTGAAATCAGTTTTGTCAGCCTTTTTGAATACACGATACTTTTTTCTCCACAATGAAGGAACTTCACCATGAACTAGAAACCAATTGAATAAAAGTATTAGTACCGGAGCTAATCCCACAGCGGTTTTTTAAAGAAAAGATATGGAATATCATCAGTTGAGGCGTTTCGAGCAGATGAGCTAGTTAATGCTTTATATACTAGGTCACTGTTAATATCAGGAAAATCTAAGTTTGATGAGGTACATTTTAGGCAATGGTAGCTCATATCCAGACGTTTTCTGTAAACTGATTTGAAATGTGAAACAAACATGTTTGCCTTTCCTTAGATCGGATTTACAAATCATCGTTCTCATTGAATATAGAAAGAATGCTGTTTTTTGACTGCAGCCTACTGTTATAGTTAATGCGCAATGCAAGTTGAATTTTTGTTCAATAATAGACGAACGAGAAATAGTAACACGAAATTTGGGAAACACTTGGGAACTTTCCGGACAACCTAGTCATATGGCATGTAATTACCATTTTCAAATGTAATGTAATGTAATTACCATTTTTTAAGGCTTCCACCCAACCATTTTAAGTTGGGCGGAAGCTTTAAAAACAGAGGCGAAATTAGGGTGGCGCTTAATTGCGTCTGACCGAAATCTGCGTAGCTGCGTCTCGCTTGGTTGAACCTCTGCCAAAGCTGGACTTTTTTATTCTATTTTTGAAACTCTTGCTTGTGCTTAAATTTATTTTTCTTAGTGTTTTTAAGACTACGACAGATCATTTGATATCAAGTGGATTGGATCCATTGTGAACGTGTTGTTACTCCACATCCGTCATTTTTTCTATTTCAGCGAAGAAATTATCAGTCTTCCACCTAAAGAAAGAAAACATAAAAAATTTGTTTGTTCAGTTATTTCTTCCATGTTCTGGTCAACTACCAATTCTCAAATTCGCAACAAGCAGACTTTCTGTGGGCAGCACGCTCTTTAGCAAATTCAGGCATGCATATCAATGCTTCAGCTGAATTCGTCAGCATGTTGGAAACGAAGCAGAGACTCTGTGTAAGAAGCATCAAGAGGCAAGGTGGTTAGGTGGCCGAATTTCGACTTGTCAAAGCGACAATTTCCTCGACAAATGGGAACGACCTTCACAGCGCTCCTCAGTCTTCGCGAAATGAAGCCTGGCATGCTGAGGATCAAAACTATGATTCTCCTCTTGAAATCTTCAGTCATTCGCGATGCCGTTCATTTGGTGCAGCAGGTCGGGCGCTGATATAGCTATATTGTGTCGTAGTTGACCTGCCATTCCGTATAGAAACGGCCGCAGAGCGGTCCAGCGAATACATCTTTACTTCTTCTTACAGCTACACACCTATTCGATTCCATTAAACCCACCAATAGCGTTTCTTGCTGTGAAATCTGTTCCATATCTGCGCTCGACCGGACTCCGTTCCACTAGAAACAGAGGCAGAATTCGATCCGAATTTATCATTTATGTCATTCAAGTTTCCCCTCTCTTCCCTCCTATCCCGAAAGGGGAGAGATGGGTGACCTGTGAACCCCAGTACACATCGTTATTCAATTCTGAAGCTCAAGTAGGTATCTATTAATGATTTTTAAAATAAAATGAACTAAATGCTTTACTTAAAGTACTCTAATTTATATTGTAAACGATTAATCAAGCTTTTGCAGTAGCGTTGTGTCCGTGGTATACCAGTCGTGGTATACCAGTCGTGTATCACCTTAGTCAGAGGAGTCATCGGCTGTAGTATTCACTCCGAATCGAGGCTCTTTATTTTCGGGTCCGCCCAGGCCAAAGCAGGCATTCCATCCTGGCACACACACACACACACACACACACACACACACACACACACACACACACACACACACACACACACACACACACACACACACACACACACACACACACACACACACACACACACACACACACACACACACACACACACACACACACACACACACACACACACACACACACACACACACACACACAAACACACACACACACACATACACACACACACACATACACACACACACAGAGTAAGAGAAAGAAAGAAAGAGAGAGAGAGGCTTTCTTGGAAGAGCTCTCAGAAGAGGTCAGTTTCACGAGACAACGTCATTCCACAGGAAGAAACAGTTTCACGTCATAACATACTGCTTGTGGCTGATATCCTCCTCATAACCAATACAGTTTTCACTGCATGTTGGACTCTGATTCAAGGATGATCCGATCTCTTCGGTGCGGACTTATAAGCCCTTTTCGAGACATCCTAATAAAATACTTTCGTCAAGAAGAATATCCGTTTCGAGATAAGGATGCCGTTTTCGTTTCTTGAATGGATCCACTTGTGTGGCTCGAAATCTACGATCGGCTGCCTACGTAGCACAGCGAGCGCTTGTTTGATTTCTTGAATACAATATGGAAAGTAACGATGGAGAAGGGTATCGCCTAAACGTTAGCGCTTAGAAGGTAAACACAAAACACTGAGTTGTCCAGGGTTCGAAAAAATATGGATTTGAGTCAAGGTTCGACTGCGTAATTCCGTAATCAAGATCAGAATTCCATGTATGGGCTGTAGCTTTTAATACTGAAGCACACCATTCAGTCTCGTTTTTTACTGTGACTCGACGACACCAACTTCTTTTGCCTTCATTCCTTTATTGAGTTCCTAAACTGCTCTGCTCCTAAAAATTTGCTTATCTGATACATAATTCAACTAGCGTAGACACTAGCGGGAAGTGTCTCAGACAATCCACATTCCATCCAGATGTAATCCGGAATAACACTCTCGGAGTCATGAGAAGTGGAACCAAAAGTCATCCATTAGCAAACCCTATGCGTGTGTTTCTGGAGTGGCATCCAGAATACAGTGCTACAGGCTATCTGAACGTGGCCTTCGCAAACTACCCTCTTCCAGTGCTGCGTTCGCTAAGAGCGCGAGGAGTTTCGTGCCGGCGTCAGATTTGCCGGCGGCGCTTCCCGGAAGGTCGGCTGTGTCTTTGAATAGAGCCAGATTTTCTTTCGTCGGCGGGATCTCTGGGTTATTATTTTGGTGTTGACGACGAGCAGCAGTCGCTTCCTCAGCATTGTTGTTTTCTGACGTCCCTCGCCTACATAGTGCCAGCGCTGGCTGGTGCCGAGCCAAGTGTATTGGTAATCAGTCGTTGTCCCACTTCGCTTCCTACTATTCTCACGGATCATTAGTTCTAAAAACCAGGATCTCGAGAAACGATCTCAGATGGACGTTGTAGGCAATCGTAGGCCGATCCGAAGCGTTCGTTGATCTTACTACACTATCTGTACTACACTTCCATCTTTGCTTCATATTTGCTATTTATTCGGCCCCCTATTAATCACCAAGCGGAGCCTGGGTTCTTCAATTTCTATAATTATTATCGTTTTTATTTTCAAGGATGTGTCAGTTGTTTTGCTCCTCCTCATTCTTCTCATTTGGATTTCCGACATGATCATTGGTGGCAATCTCCAGTGCTTGCACGCCGAATGAAGACGGCGAAAAGTAAGGTTGACCTGGTTGGTATGTGCTACGTACTCTGCTACCTACCACTTATCTTAGGCACAGTTCTAAAGCGAGTTTCTTCTTTGCAATGAATTCCGAATAGTAGCCGAGAAACAACTGTAACATCCATGGCAGAACAGTTTGCTGAAGAGCCTGGTTTTCGTTGCGTTGCACCCATTCTTTTTGCATGTGCTAGAAAAAGGGAAACATTTCTTGAATTCTGCAGTGACTATTTAAATTTAGCTGCTTGGATTATGGGCTGTCCATAAAATGCTTACCAACAACAAGTTTTGGTGCGACGTGCATTCACTGTTGCGAAGGAGTTAGTTTAAAATTTTTGATGCTGAAAAGGTTTTAAAACTCTTAGCATCTGCATTTTCACACTTTTCACCTTTCAACACTGGGCGAAGGAAACATGCGGTTGAGAATTCATGGTGAGGGAGTAGCATTTCAGAGGTAGCACAGTTGCCATTGAGAAGAGGACCCCTTTTACACGGCTCACGAAGTGCACATCATCAAGCACCACCCCTTGAGCGTCATTCCGACCTGAAGCTACACTTTGATCCTCCTTCGTTCTTCTCACGAGCGTTAGAAGCAACACTGCACACTGGAACGTGGAAGCCTTTTTTTTTCGAGAACATCTAAGATAGCTTACAAAATGAAGCAGAGGAGGAGGAGGAACAAAAAAATAAAAATCCTTTTCTTCGGGCACAACATCGCTACTAGATAGAATTGGGATATGCAAACAGGCAATGAAGTCTAACTACTACCTCCACACGTTCATTGGAACACCAGCTACTGCTGCGGAAAAGGAAGGAAGGCCGATTACCTGCTGGCTTCCTTTCAGCCTCGCACACTGTCTACTTTCATATGTGCGTGTAAGAAACCGCATGCCTTGTGTTACATCGGTGTGATGCGATTTCACAGACCTCTGCTTACTACTTTGGGGAACGAGCATGGCAACCGCACACGGAATGGCATTAAGAATGGGAGAGCTTACTCAAAACTCTTTCCCTCAAAAAATCGTAGTATGCCCACCCTGGCTGATTGATCGAATTGCACTCAATAGTACGAAAGGTACACAAAGGCTGGAGTGCAGGTAGACCAAAGTTCTTTCCATGTGGCCTCTCCTAGACATGTTATACCTTTCTTATATCTTTCTAATGTGCAGTTCGCTTCATATCAAAGCAGAAAGAGTGATTGCGTACAAAATTCGCCGCGTGGAAGTCAACCCACACGCTACGCATCCCGGACGGTAGAACTAAACATCCATGTAACAGCTCATAACCTCTATAGCAGCCGCTGTAGACTTCAACAAACATGTCAAAACAGGGGGGTGAATCTCAATTCCTTCTTAAATCTTCCTAATCTTCAATTTCAAACCCTTTAGTTTCGTGGTCTCCACGGCTTCTTATCATGAAATCTTGGAGTTGCTGTTAATATGGTTTGTCATGCTTCTTTAGGCACAGACGAAGGAAGGAGGTGCCGTCTGACGGGTGCAATTCTAGGTTTTCTCTGCGGAGGCCCACTCAGGCCAATGAAGCCTTCCATCTCTCGGGGTGGTGAATTGGTACCAGACTTGTGTGGTGAGGATGAAGCGATGACTTGTTCATCGGCTGGCCACAGCAAATCATTATGTGACTTAAAACGCCTTCAAACTACCTTCACAACATCCCGAAAAAGTAGGATGCGTGGCGCATCGCAAAAGTTACTGAATATCCGTCCTTTATTATTTATGATACTTATTTGACCGAAGTTGTTAGGTAGAGCTCCTGGCACTAGTTAAAAGTTCCGACTCCACCGACAAGACTTCGGTCGAAAAAAATTTTTCGCTGAAACTTTGTCTAGGGGGTTATTTGGGGTGCTGATCACGAATCTGATATCTGTTTTTCACGATTCGGTCGGAGACCATCCATACCGTCAACATGGGTGGTCTAGGCAGGGTCACCGATTTCGCTGAAACTTCGTCTAGGGGGGTTATTTGGGGTGCTGATCACGAATCTGACATCCGTTTTTCGTTTTACGCCGGAGTTTAGGCGAAATCGATAACCATTACCTTAGTCACCCGTACCTTCCGTCACCTACCGTACTCCAGCGTAAAACGAAAAACGGATGCCAGATTCGTGATCAGCATCCCAAATAACCCCCCTTGACGAAGTTTCAGCGAAATCGGTGACCCTGCCTTGACCACCCACGGTATGGGTGGTCTCCGACCGAATCGTGAAAGCGGATATCAGATTCGTGATCAGCACCCCAAATACACCCCTAGACGAAGTTGCAGCGAAAAAGTTTTTTTCGACCGAAGTCTTGTCGGTGGAGTCGGAACTTTTAACTAGTGCCGAGCTCCTTAGTAGGTTGTCGTTGTTCTCTTTAGAGGTTCAAAAAGGTTCCAGGCTTTAGCTTTAAGACGCACGTGATCAAACGTCTTGAATTGGCCTTACCGACCTATTTATACAAACACCAAACGAGTAGAACACGATGTCCGACGAGTTAATAGGCTGAGTCTGTCCGGTTACCAAGGAGTCCCTAATCGCAAGCCGCAGGTCTAGATTGCCGCCTACTCGGATGCCTGCGATCTAGGCTAGGTGTGACACTGCGGTTACCTCATCTCCTGCGATCCTGGCTGTTGTCTTGGTCGAGTGCACAGTCCTGCGCGATGGTTGAAGTCGAAGCCCGGATGGCTGTGGACGTACGCGGCTAACAACGACGACGGTGGATAAGCCGACCGCTCAGTGTGGCGGCGTAAGAACGAAACGACCGCTCACGGTGACCACGAGCGGGAAGGCTGCCGGCTGCAAGCGTGAGAGCGTTCATAGTGCGTCGCAGCATGTGCGCGCGACATTAAGGCCTTCGCGTCCGGATCAAACGTCGCGTGCTCCGGTGTGTCCATGAAGAGTTGTGGCGAGAGTAACTACAGTGGGTTAATCATCTAGTATGGAGCTGAAACTGAGAAAAGCTGATGCTGGCTGCCGATTCATTTTGCCTAATCTACCATTCTCTTGGAGCTCAGAGCCAGAGGCTGCAGTGGCAATTGATGATTTTGTTCATCGAAGAATCTACGTGCACCAGTTTCGGCTAGAGCCACCCATACCATCGCACGATGAAGATCCATTCCGGTGGCGATTACAGCGATTACCCGGAGGCTATGTAACAGCTGGTCTTCAAGACTGCATGGACGAACGACCATTAGTGCAACCGAATTTATCAACGGATTTATAGCTGACCACAAAATTCATAACCATCCACCTGGTCGAGTTAAGTCACTGCTCACAGCTCTTCCAGCCTGACTTGCGACGCATAGCTCCCCAAACCCGCTAGAGATTTACTGCCTTCGTGAACATGCGACGCACAGTGCTTGTGCACTGCAGCCAATCCTAATTCAGGAAATAGGGCTCTCGCCTGCTTACGTATCGTGGAATGTCCCATTCGAAAAATTTACGACAAGGGTGAAGGTAGAGGCGGGCACCCAAATGAAATTACTCGCTCTTCTCCGAATTCCTACCCCACCGATGTTCGCTATTTCTCTACAGGTTTTTCCTTAACCAGGGAAGGGTTTTGGCCTTGGAACTACAAGTGGAGAATTTGTGGCAAAGATCTACCAGAAATCGGTTCCCTCCGATGCGAATGAAGACCTTTTTTGTAAGTTTTTCTTAAAGTGGTAAAGCGACTTTTTCAATTTTTTGAAAAGCTCTTGGTCTTTCCGAAATTCGAGAAGCTAACCGACCTATGATCACTTTTGTGGAGTCGTTCTAACGTTCGTGCAAGATCGACCAGAGGTTGATCCAATCTACTCAAACAGATATCCGACTTAGAAAAGCTTTCCTTTTGTTCTATAATATACAAAGCTCGTGGATTTTCTTAGATTGTTTTTTCTCGTTGATATGGCGTCTTCTTTGAGTAGAATATAACAAATTATTTGGCATTTTATTATACAGATACACCAATTTGTTGCGTTCCTCATTCGGTGATGACCGCGTTCAGACGAGTTAGTTCTGAAAATCGTTCACATTGTAAAAGAAGCGGAAGATGTTTGAATAGCACATTAGCGTTTCTTACAAAAAATAACACATTACTGCAATTACATATGCGAACTCTTCTTCCATACTCCTACCTGAAGATGACCACTACGATAGACGCTCCCCTCGAAACCAAGTCACGGTGAGACCCTCCCCTCCGGCCAGTCCCGGCCACAATAAGGCCTACTCAATTCTTGAACATCAAGTTTGATCCTGCTCACCGCTCTCACTACAGGATGGCCCGCCTCATCAACCCAGGGAACTTCGGCAGTTACTCGTTCATGAGTTTCGCTTTGCAATGTTGACCCCCCATATTCGCGAACAGCATTGCGACCTCCTTCTACTGACACTTGTCTCCACTTGAAGTTTCATGTACGATCAAAAACTTTCTCTAGTAAGAACTGCGCGATGCCAATGAGGTACCGCACATTTGAAAGCATCTTCTAAGAATGCCGCGAGATTAGCTCGAGCTGTTTTCACGACAAGAGCTCTTTTAAGTTCTTCTTCTTCTTCTTCTTCTTCTTCTTCTTCTTCTTCTTCTTCTTCTTCTTCTTCTTCTTCAGCGTGTGTTCAACTTTTGGCGTGGTCCGCTTTTCCGGTCATGTCGCCATCTCTCCCGAGTTAGATCCGGATGGATTCCAGTTAGAGTCCTTGTCTAAAGTATAAACTCAGCGCTGCTTAAGGCGCGCTCTAGGCCCCTTTTTCACCACTTCAAAGTTGAGGGGCATTTTATGGACGCTGCCTTCTTCTTAACGCAGAACGTGACTGTTCCATCGTGGGCGAAATTCTTGCCAGCTATCAGGGCGACACCGAACTTCTGCTGAATAGTATGATTTGGTATGCGGTCCAGGCGCGACCATCCCGCCGTCCAGCGCATCATCTTCATCTCCGGACTCGTTTACGTCAATCGTTCTCGGTCTTGTTGACGTTCAACTTGAGTCCTAGCATCGCCAAGCGGTCGCACCAGGATTGACCCTGCCGCTCGTGATCACCTTTGTCTTCAAGCGAGCACCACATCATCAGCATAAAGCAGCGTCCATGGAACAGGCTGCTGAAGATCTCGCGTAATGGCATCCATGACGACAACAAAGAGGAGTGGAGAAAGCGCAGAACCCTGGTGCACCCCAACATAAATGGAAAACTCCATTGAGATTCTAGCTGCTCAGCTTGCAGAAGCGAACAGTTTCATGGTGCACCGCTTGAAGGAACGAACACCGCCGCAGCTGTTTAACTTGAGAAAGTAAAGCTTTGTGGCTCCTTTTGTATACTACAATATCGCTTGAAAGTAACCACGGAAGCGTCTCCGCCGTTTGTCTGAAGTGCCAAGGTGAATAACACTGCGACAATCTCTACTCTTTACTTAGAAGAAAATTGTGTTTCATTTTTGCAAAATCCTTGTACCGACAGCGAAATAGTCTCTAAAAGTTTAGTCGAATCGCACATTCTCACAAGACAGCATCTTCCAAACATCGAATATGCGGAAAAAATACGAAATATCGCTTCGGAGGCGGTCAGATGTCTTCTTAAAATTTGACCTACACCAAACGATTTTTCCTTCAGTGAAAATCCACTGGGATGTATATGACTAATTTTGTCAAAAAGTAACCTTTTTATAAACAGCCTCTATTGGAACGGCCGTTAATTGTTTTCCCTCTAGGATCCCTGCTGGTGTCTTCTCCGGTGTTGGCATGTACAGTGGCATGTTGTAGCCATATAGTTCGTCGTTAATAATCGAAATAATCGAAATAATAATAACTACGCAACATAATCGAACAGTGCCTGGAATACCGCTACCCGCTCCACATAAACTTCGTCGATTTTAAGAAGGCTTTTGATAGTGTCCACCGCGAGTCACTGTGGGAAATACTCAAGCTCTGTGGGGTCCCTACGACCTTCGTCGAGATATTCAGAAGTCTATATCAAAATTCCATGTGTTGCGTGAAGACAACGCTTGGAAATACAAGTTACAGTACCCCCGCTAAACATTCAACCAAACGACGTTTGCGACGCAAAAACGCGTTTTTTGCGTCGCATCATGATAACTTTGACCAAAGTAAAGACTTTCTCACCAAAATTTACAGAGGCGCCTAGCATTATCCTACCTACCACTGGGCATGCGATCGTCATTCAAAAATATGTGGAAGCCTAAAAACCAGTGCCGCAATTATGGGGGTCTTAATCACTGTGACCTGACCCCAAAACCGTCGCCGAGTCTCGCTTAATTATGTCCCCAGGCACAAGTGCTGCTGCCCAGTTAAATTTTAAAATTCTTAAACCAAATTAAATTTTATTTTTCTGCCATTGACGGTCTTCCCCTGGTTGCGACAATTCTTTTGGTACCACATTTGGCAGGAAGATGCTCACTTTGAACTTCAGCCGATTTCGTTTTTTCAACGGAAGAATTCTCAATCTAAAACCTGTGATTGTAGCTTGCCATCCACTCATGTTTAAAGAAGGAAAACGACATAGAAAATTTACGTGGCGAGTTTATTTTGGGAATTTGGGTGCTTCTTGCAGTTCATCAAACTGCAAGTGAACATTTGGTAAACAGCACTCTTCGGCTGCGAATATCTATCTCATAAGCGGACGAGTTAGTCTAAAAATACGTTGACTAACCAGAAACAATGTAGAGATTCTAGCTATCAAACATCGAGAAGCCTGGTGATCAGGCGGCACAATTTCAACCGGTTAAAGTGACGACTTCCTTCAAAAGTGTGACTGCGTTTTAACAACGTTTCATGCTGAATCTTCGCAGAATGAAAGCTGGAAAGGCCAGTATTATAATTGTGCAATTTTTCGCTCAAATTTTTCAACCAGTTCGGACGCCAACATTTTGACGTAGCAGATCGAGCACTGATGTAGAGGCCCCTTCTGTCATAATTGCGCTGACCTGACATGCCCTACAGAGACAATGCACTCGGCTGCATGACCAACGAGTCTCTCATTTCTCTCCCGTTTCGACTTTTCCACCATTATCGATCCATGCTGCCAAATCTTGATGAGTTTTGGGTTTTCCGGATTACATAGATCATAGCTTGAATATGTTGGATAGTATGTAAGCTTCACATAAAAGAAATTTCAGCAGCTGTTGTTGAGCCCAATCAACTCAATTTTATTTCTCTGTTAAAAAATATTTGTAGTAAAACAGCTTCATTACGAGTTGGAATTGGAAACTTTTCAGATCAAATTGAACACTCTTCTAAGCTAGCTTAAGACTTTGAAATCAAATTCAACTTTACCTAATTAAAATGAGCTTCTTCTAGAATAAACTAAGACTAAGAAAGGATCAGAATAATTTTTTGTTCATGGAAAATTTTACTATAATTTCTTTCAAGTTTTAATTCACATTCCCAAAAGGTTGTGGTTTTTTGTTTCAAATTTTATAGAACTCTCATTTTCTGTGGAAAAATAATGGTTCATAGCCAGTTTTAAAGAGTAGGGCTATTTTTAGGACCAAAAAGGAACTGCGCCATGCACTCATCCAAGACGTCGCGATTTTTATTCAATTGATAGCAAAATTGCCGTTTGTATAGAGTTTTACCCGTGTAAAAAATATAACAAAGACAATTGTGAAAACACACATTCTCACTTCGATGCTTCATGTAAGCATCATTGACACTATCAATCAAATAAAATTTGCGACGAGCTTTCCAAACGCGTGGTTCAATCTGCTCTTTGACGCACTAAATGATGGCTGCTTTGTTGCACTTCAAAACAGAATTTAGATTATTTTTTCTCAAAAAAATTTATGAAATTATTACACTTATTGAAGCAGCTGGACTAAAAGATTTCAATAAAGTTATACAAACCTTCCTCGGACAAAAAATTGTTCCTACCATCTTGGAAAGTTTTTGGTTTAGCCCTTAAGAAGCTCTTTTCCATTTTGAAGACGTTTAATTTGATTTCAAAATTCTTAGGCTAGCTTAGAAGAGTGTTCAATTTGTTTGAAAAGTGCAATTCGACGCGAAAATTGTGTATATATATTTTGGGAATCCTTACGACTGGGGTCACATATTTAAGAATTAGGGAATCTGTGTGATCTACCTAATCCAGAAAACCCAAAAACTCATCAAGATTTGGCAGCATGGGTCGATAATGGTGGAAAAGTCGAAACGGGAGAGAAATGAGAGACTCATTGGTCATGCAGTGCAATGTCTCTGTAGGGCATGTCAGGTCCGCGCAATTATGACAGAAGGGGGCCTCTATATCATTGCTCGATCTGCTACGTCAAAATGTTGGCGTCCGAACTGGTTGAAAATTTTGAGCGAAAAATTACACAATTATAATACTGGGCTTTCCAGCTTTCATTTTTCTCATTCATATTTTTGAATGACGATCGCATGCCCAGTGGTAGGTAGGATGATGCTAGGCGCCTCTGTAAATTTTGGTGAGAAAGTCTTTACTTTGGACAAAGTTATCATGATGCGACGCAAAAAACGCGTTTTTGCGTCGCAAACGTCGTTTGGTTGAATGTTTAGCGGCGGTACTGTACTTTGAGGTCACCACAGGAGTCAGGCAGGGATGTGTTCTCTCACCGTTGCTATTCAACGTCGCCCTCGACTTCGTAATGAGAAGAACGACAGCCGAAATACAGGAAGGCATTCCTTGGTTTAGGGGACGACTTATGGACCTGGACTTTGCTGATGACATCGCCGTATTCGCTGAGGACGACGATAAGTTACAAAGAATTACAGAACGCCTTATCCAAGAAGCAGGCAACATTGGACTCCGAATTAGTCCCGAAAAGTCAAAGGTCATGTGCGTAGGAATTGCGAGCCCAAGGGACGACATCTACATAGGATCGGACCGCTTGGAAGTAGTGAACAGCTTCACCTACTTGGGAATTATGATCGCCAATGATGGAGATGCTGAGACCGACGTTCGTTGTAGGATCGCGAAGGCGACAGCAATATTCCGAAGGCTCAGACCACTGTGGACGTCGTCCTCTATTTCAAATAACATAAAGCTGCGTTTGTATTCGTCGATAGTCGTCCCAACTGCAATGTACGCTAGTGAAACATGGAAGGCGTCAACTAGTATCATCAGACGGGTCAACGCGTTCCATTGCAAATGTTTGCGGCAAATTATGAGGATACGTTACACGGACCACGTGACGAGAAGTAAGAAGTATTGCGGCGCTGTCACCCAAGGTGCCTCTACGAAACCGTTACGCAACGTCGACTTCGCCTGGCCGGACACATCCTGCGTATGCCGGAGCACCGACTGCCGAGATCAGCCATGCAATGGACTCCGCCAGGAAAACGAACTAGAGGACGCCCAAGAAACACGTGGCGTCGCACGCTCATGAATGACCTAAAGGTTATGAATATTTCTAGGCAGGAGTGCGAAGAAATAGCCCAAGACAGGCAGCGGTGGAAAGACCTCGTCGCCCTATGTGCTCAATAGCACGGGAGGAACTAAGTACCAGGCTGTCCAATAATTCTTGTCCGAAAATTTCACCATTTTTATTTTTTTTCAACTTTATTGAAAAACAAATATAATCAACAATATAATCACCACAGTTATCCACAACAGTGGCCCATCGATTGGGCAGGTCGCCGATGCCCTTCGCCCAGAACTCCGGGGGCTGCGACTCGAAGAAGTCCGCGATGTCGGATTTGAGGTTGTCGTAGTTGCTGAATTTTCTTCCAGCCAAACGGTGCTTCAGCGGGCGGAACAAGTGGTAGTCGGAAGGAGCGAGGTCCGGGAAATACGGCGGATGGGCAACCGTCTCCCAGCCGAGCGTCGCCAACTTCTGCTGGGTCTCCTTCGCCACGTGGGGGCGCGCGTTGTCGTGCAGCAGGTGGACCGAGGCCCGTCGGGGACGCTTTTCTCGGATGGCGGCGGCTAGTTTCTCGAGCTGATCGGTGTAGATGGAGGCGGTGACCGTCCTGCCTTGCGGGAGGAGCTCGAAGTACAGCATGCCCTTGGCGTCCCACCAGCAGCAGAGCATGATCTTCAGCGGGTGCAGGTCGGCTTTCGGCGTCGTCGGCGGCTCTTCTCCGCGCGGGATCCAGACGGCACGGCGGGCGACGTTGTCGTAGAGGACCCAGCTCTCATCCCCAGTGACCAGGTCCTCGAGAAACTCCTTGCGATGCGGACGAAGGAGGAGGGACTGGCAGACGGCCACGCGGCTCTGCTTGTTGGCGTCCGTCAGACGGTGGGGGATCCAACGGGCCAGAACTTTGTGGTAGCCGAGTAAGTTGAGTCGATTGTGGATGGTGGACTTGCTGCAGCCGAGCGTCGTCGCCAGTTCACGGGTGGTGGCTTCTGGCTTCTCCTTGATACAGCGACGGACTTCGTCATCATCCACCGTAGAAGGCCTCCCGCTGTGCTCCCTGCCCTCGAGGCTAGTGTCGCCGCTCTCCAAACGATTGAACCAGCGCCTGACTGTGCGTTGGGACACTGCATCCTCCTTGCACGCTCTGCAGATGTTGGCGACCGCGGTGCCCGTGTCGTTGCCCAGCAGCCACTCGTAGTACACAAACGTACGAATTCGACCTTGGTCCATTTTAGCTTGTACTGGTAGCTAGACGCGGCGACAGCGCCTTATATACCCCAAGGGTGGAACTCTGGAGAACATTCTAGAAGGTTTTTACACTTGCCTGATATTATAACACTTCTAAGGAAAATTATAGAATTTTGAAAATTTTCGGACAGGAATTATTGGACAGCCTAGTACTAAGTAAGTATGTTGTAGCCGTCAGATTTCATGCAAGTTCTACAGCTGACTTTTCGGTTCCTTTCCATCTGTTCTACAAAAAAAAAATACCAGAAGCGCTTCCTCAATATTGTGCCCCTCATTTCGCTAGATAGCAATCTCTTTCGTATAAAAATAACCTCAATAGTGCATGAAGGAACATGACTTTTTCCACCTCTGCTAGAATAGCCTTTATGACTTCAATAAATCTCAAAGTTTTCGAGCTTCAAATCTTTGCAAGTCGGTCTTCAGCAAGTGATTTCTGTGCTTTTAACGAGCTATAACTCATTAAGAGCTCTCCAGTTTTCAATACATTTTGGCATAACGGAGTGACTCTATTGATGAATTCGTTCAACTTCTGACCAAGATTGTCATCAACTTTATTACGGTAGTTTCGGTGCCGTCGCCCTCTTCGAAGCATGGAAAAGTCGGAGACGCTTGTGGATAAGTGCAATAGCTGTGGAGTTGACAAAGAAAGAATAGGAAACAGGAAACCATGGCATTTGGAGATCTAAACCGCGGTATACGGCGTTGTACAGATTCCAAGTATGCGTTCCATACCTGCTAGAAGCATCCGGGAACGGAATTGTGGGCCATTTCCATTTCGGCTCCAATGAGAACAGGGCGAGCTCAAGCGTGGAAACTGCGCTGGCCGCCAAGCAGTGGCAAAGGGAGCGCCGAAGTGAGGCAGGGTAGTTTGTGGTTTGATTCACCGGTGGTGCAGCATCTTTGACTTCCTAAAAGCTCTCTATGTGAAGCAATTCAAAACTTCAAAATTCACGTCCTTCGACACTTCATTTCACCGAAACGAAGAGATGCACGCTCCTAACTGGCGTTTTCCTCGCCATCTTCCTCCACCGACCATGTAGGATCCTCCTCTTCTGATTCCAAAGGGGCTAACTGGGAATCGTCCATAACTCAATTCACAGATACGTCTAGCAGAAACAGAACACATATTTGCAATCAGCGTTCGAAGCCGCATCCCATTGTGTACATATCATCTCAAAGTGCCATGGTCACGTGAAATCCTTACCATGTGGACTTGCTTCCATCTCTTCTCTACTCAGGTGTCTTTATAGTATAAGAACGTTCTCTTCCTTTCCGTTTGCTGTTTTCGTGGGTCTTAATTTCCCGATCTTCTCTTGTTTTCCGCTCCCGCTTGGCCGCTTAGGTGTTATTTGGGAAACGGCTGTGCTAGCGGTGTTAAGCACAACGAGAGTTTTCAACCGACGTGCTATTATGGAAGACTGAGAAGGCCTTTTTTTGGTTTCTCTCAACCGAGTTATGAGATCGCTACGACTTGACCTAAACCTCCATGGCGCGGCCGACGCTCGCACCTGAGCCCTGTAGAGGAGATACAAGGACACGCTGAGCCACACTTTGTTGGGACCCGTAAGGATGTTTTTTAGGTACTCCAGTACGTGCCGCGCTCGAAGGACACGATGCAATTACTCACAATCATCAGTAGTCACAAAAGCACAGTCAAATGTAGTGTTTCATTCAGAGCTTTCAGAGAAGGTTGCAAATTAATGGTTGGTGGTGTTTTAACACATTTGCTTGCGCCTGGAGCCGCTGGTAGAGATGCTATATGTTGCTACAGGATGTTAGAAACAACATCAAAGTTGGTGTTCTTTAGGCGACGACTCATCCCATAATTTTCAAGCAGAATTCTTTCGCAGGCATAAATGATTCACCGCTACGGGTTGAGCGAATTTCATCTCGAAACTGAGTTGCATTGCCATTGCAACATCTTATTTTATTTTCGACTTAGTGAAAGGTGAATGAAAAAGTAGCACGAGGGTGTTTTCTGAAAAGGTTAGTGCCCAAACTCGTTATACAAGACAGCCGATATCACACTTTCCTGTGCCTGCACATATGACAGAAATGAAGGTCATCTTAAGGGTTCTGAGGATTTAACGAGAACACGAAACCTATGAACGGTCATGTTTCTTTGTTGTTTGGCGAAGTCTTGATGTGCAGTTGAGGAGCGACATCACTCTCACCAACAACCGCAGCAAAATGATGATATGATAACAGAAATCCCATAAAGGCCAGTTCAACACCTCGTTGCTTCGAGTCTGCATCTGGAACGCGAGCTCGCAATGTATTGCAGAACGCATGGACCGATTGGTAATTCGAGAGTCGTTCCTTGCTTCGTGTTACACCGTCGGACTTCTCCCTAGAACAGCAGCGTTTCTCTCGAGCTTGGAATCGTCGTCCCGTCCTTTTTCTTCGACTCCTCCGCCGAAATCCGACTGTGCTCTGCACCTTCCTCGTTGTCCTCCATAATAGCGGTATAAACGGTCAAGTTTGTCTCAAGTACATGAACAGCTGATGTGCTGCCGCAAGCATCATAAATCACAACGAGCACTAGTTCTTCAAACCTATTTGTGACGCCAGCGGAACCTTTAGCGCTCAGATGAATCAAGTTCCGTCGGGCCAATTACTTTTTAGTGCTATTGCGAAGGAGAAATAGTTTTTTTTTCGGGTTACTGTAGTCATCTCATTGCAGTTGCAGTCATCCTTAACTAATTAGCAACCGCAGCACCCTCAGCAGCACCATCAGCTGAACTATCGCATTTTTACGGTCATTCTGGTATGTTCACTGTCAGCAATGGCAAATCAGTGCTGATGGTTTTACTTAAAAGGTTATTTGCTTTTCGCTTAGATTCTGCACTGTAATTTCCCCTCACAATGCAGTTTTCTCCCATTAAATTTGCGTAACGGCCCCAATCCTATATTGCCTGTCTCAAACAACATAAACGCTGCTTAGAACGGCGACTGACCACTACGCTTCTGCCAGCAACGCTGTTAAGGTTATCAATGTTAGCGTAGGAGAGGGGAATTTTGGAAATTTGAAGAATATGGAAAGCAAGCATTGCCCAGTTCGACATTCTTCCAATCATACCTAGAAGTGTTTCACTACAGTACCGGACATGTTCCTCCGTTCATCCGCCGGAAATCCCGGAGAGGTCAAGATAGGCCGCTTTGGAACGGTCCAAAGCGGCCTTTTCAAATATTTTTTTTTTAAATCAAGTGCTTGTAAAAAGAATCATATATTTGAGCTCAGCAGCTCAAGCTCTATCTTCCGACCTATAGATATCAGTAGAGTTGAACAATGCATATAGGCCCGACAGAATCAATCGAGTGGGCGCAACCTGTAGAGCGATCGAGCGACAGCTTGTAGAGCGATCGTCTGAGGAGTTTTATCACAAATTTGCAGCCACCCAACTCAGAAATTGCTCTAAGACTGTCCAGCGAGCATTTGGAGTGTGCCGTGCACAATGCATATAGGATCGGACCTATCAGTCGGGGGGGGGGGGGGCAGCTTGTAGATTGAGCGTCTGAGGGGTTTTATCACAAACCAGTCGTACGTCGGCCTAGCGGCCGCCTACGACTGGTTGGGGGCTTCGCCCCCAAACCCCGACAATAGGACGCCATAGCCGCTACGGGTTTCCTATTCTTCCCTAGGCCTTCTGACTTTTATGTTAATCGAGATGGATCGATTGATCCGACGTCAGATTCGTGTTCAGCGACCTCGATTACCCCCAGGGCCGAAGTTTCACGCCGCCGACATGTTCGGCACGTCTACGGCTCGCCATGCACGGTTACCTACGTGTTCGGCACGTCTATGGCTCGCCATGCACGGTCGCCGACGTGTTCGGCACGTCTGCGGCTCGCCATGCACGGTCGCCGACGTGTTCGGCACGTCTGCGGCTCGCCATGCACGGTCGCCGACGTGTTCGGCACGTCTGCGGCTCGCCATGCACGGTCGCCGACGTGTTCGGCTGCCGCGCCCAAACTCAGGTGTAACGGACGGACAGACACACGCACACACGCACGCACACACACAGCGAGCCTTTGGAGGGCGCCGTGCACAATGCATATAGGATCGAACCTATCAATCGAGGGGGTGGACAGCTTGTAGAGTGAGCGTCTGAGGAGCGAGCGCTTGCAAATTGCACGCGCGGCCGTGTTCGGAGCGCAATAACTCTGTCAAGTCCGAATCGCTTCGGCAGCATCTCGTGGATCTTGTAGGCAGTAAAGCGATATAATAGTGCGCTGAAGTGGAACGGTGTAGCTTATGATTAGGTAAAGTTACAGGGGCGCGAATATGTATGCAGGTTAGCCTTGTGTGACAGGATTTTTTCGGATTTCAGTCGACCTCTGCAGGAATACGCGAATACTTAACGGCCTACAAACGCGTAGGCGAGCAGGACAATTAATATACTTCACGACGACATGCTCACAGCTCCCTAGCTGCCTGAAGTGCCTGAGCCCGATCTGCCAATTTAGAGTGGCGGAAGATAGCGGCTAGACTTTCTTGAGTTTTTGCACACCCAGATTTGAGTTTTCGACACTCGCAATGGTGCTGCTCTGTTCAGCGTGAAAAGCGCTATCGAATGGTTTCAATTTCGGCCGATTTTGGAAACATCGATTCTTTGACAATTTCCAGGACCAGACCGATCCAGGCCGTCGCAGACGGACGATGACGTCATCGAAAATCGATGCTTTCAAAATTGGACAAGCTTGATACCGTTCAATAGAACTTTTCTTGCTAATTTCAATGGTGTTACTAGGAGTATCGAGAACTGTGATCTGGGAGAATAAGAGCGCGGAGAACATCGACCGTTGTTGTGCCAAATAGGACGCAAGGGCGTGTTCGGAGCGCAGCAACTCTGTCGAGATCGAATCGATCTGGCTGCAACTTATATGTTTTGTAGCCAGTAAAACGTTCTAGTAGTGTGCTAAAGAACAGAAGTACATTTAGACGATTACGGCAGGAGTCCGCTCATAACTGAGGGTGATCGGTGATCCTGGCCCGACCACCCTCAAACCGGAAGTAACCTGCTGAAGTCGGCGGAATTTTCAAAAACGAACGTCGGATTCGTAATCAGCGCCCCAAAAACCCCTGGACCATTTTGGACGAACTTTGCACCAGGACATTTGGCCAATTTCGAGAATTGCGGTTTTCAATGACGTCATCTTTTACGCAGCTCGGCCTAGGGCGCCCACGTCCTAAATGTTGTCAAACAATCGATTTTTTATTGAAATTGGTCGAGAGTGACACCATTCGATAGAGCTTTCCGTTATGAACAAAACTGTGCTACCGGGAGTGTCGGAAACCCAAATATTGGCGAGTAGGAGGGCAGGAAACTTCATCTGCTAAGTCCGCCGCCCTAAAACAGCACATGGGGCTAAGGCATTTCAGGCAGCTGGGATGTTCTGAGCCCGTCACCGTAAAGTGTCTTAAGTGCTCTGTTCGCATACGGCTGTTAGCTCGCCGCATCTTCTCGCAGTGGTCCACCGAAATCGGAAAAAAGTGCGTCATACAAGCCTCACCTGCATATTCGCGCCGCTGTTACTTCGTCTATTCACAAGCCATATCTCTGTTCTTTAGCACAGTGCTAGAAAGTTTTACTGGCTACAAAACAAATACGTTGCAGCCAGGTCGATTCGATCTCGACAGAGTTACTGCGCTCCGAACACGCCCTTGCGTCCTATTTGGCGCATGTTCTTATTCTCCTAGATCACAGTTCTCGATACTCCTAGTAACACCATTGAAATTAGCAAGAAAAGTTCTATTGAACGGTATCAAGCTTGGCCAATTTCGAAAGCATCGATTTTCGATGATGTCATCGTCCGTCTGCGACGGCCTGGAGCGGTCGGTCCTGGAAATTGTCAAAAAATCGATGTTTCCAAAATCGGCCGAAATTGAAACCATTCGATAGCGCTTTTTACGCTGAACAGAGCAGCACCATTGCGAGTGTCGAAAACTCAAATCTGGGTGTACAAGAACTCAAGAAAATCTAGCCGCTATCTTCCGCCACTCTAAATTGGCAGATGGGGCCCAGGCACTTCAGGCAGCTAGGGCTGTGAGCATGTCGTCGTGAAGTATATTAATTGTCCTGCTCGCTTACGCGTTTTTAGGCCGTTAAGTCTTCGCGTATTCCTGCAGAGGTCGACTGAAATCCGAACAAATCGTGTCACACAAGGCTAACCTGCATATTCGCGCCCCTGTATGTGGGGTATCGACCAAGATTAATGACGGCTTTCATTCGTTCTGCTCTGCGAGATGTGATTGGTAATAGCTGCGTGATAGGCTCAACCAAAACTTCGCATTTTATACTCGATTAATTGTGAATGACTAAGTGCTTCCTGCAATTCTGTCGAAACCTGATCATGCCTCTCGACTCCGATTAAAGCTTTCGGAATATGCAATACTATATATCCCTTGAGGTAGAACAAATATAATTATTTCCTTACTTTCAGTTGACCAGCAGGACAGTGTGTTCGGTAGCCATCTTGTTAGACACGAAGCACCAATGCGTAGTTCATCCTTTCTCCTCCGCCACTTCAAGACCCTGGGCGAGGGCATTCGAAAGTACACTTCTCCTCCTTTTGAAGCTGTAAACACTCACATCCCGAACCCAGTTTATCGTCCTTGAACTAGGCATTCACATTTGTCCTCTAATCTCCCCCTGATTACTATTAATTGTGAGTTTTGTGGGGAAGCACTTGAGGCAGCCACTGCTGATTTTTCGATGCTCTGCATTCCGGTGTCCGTCAGCCAAGACGCAGTTGATCACGAGGTCGTCATCTCCTTCTCGATGAACTCTATGTAGTTCAGATGCGATATGATACAACTACCGAATAGCAGCTCCAAAGTCTTTGAGTGAAAGCGACTCTGTTAAACTCTATCAGATGATCATACACCAAAGGTCTTGGCGACGGTTACGCTGAAACGCGATACGTAGCGCCTGTGGTCAGATTGGTACCCGAAGAATCTTTTCATTCCTTGGAAATTGTTGGTCCCAGGTACTCTCTCGCTCACAAAGACTTTTGTTCAATTCTAGGAAATCTGAAGCCACATATTCCCTGTTTATTAGGATTACGTTTTGTCGAAACAAGGAATGCTCTGGAATTTTTTGCTCTAAATTCGTATAAGAAGCAAGGAACTTGCAACTTCTTCTGGAACCGATTCGGCTAGTTCGGAACTTAGAGCCTCACTCAAAATGTAAACGTTCTAATGAACTACTAAAAAATCTGAGCAAATGCTGGCAGCATGGAATGAATACGACATGCTACAAAATGGGCCTGAATCTGTGCATGATTGTTGGCAAGCAATGAGACCAAGAGGTTTACGGTGTGCTGACTCCAGTCACTAGTCCACGTGCGCTGCTTGAAGTTCCTCCCGCATGTGTTGGTTTTCCGAAATCCTCCTTTCTCCTCATGGAGCTTATTTTCTCCGATTTCACTTCGTATCTGAATTCGTACTCAGCGATCGTGGGAGCACATTCTTGAGATGGCCCACCGAATTGGTCGGTCGTCACCCATGTCGTTGTCAGTTTGGTGCCTTCTTTTTTCCATGTTTCAGTTTTTCTTATTTTGTTTGTTACATGTGCTACAAATGTATGATAAATTGATTCCGGTTAGAAGAGCTATCAGTTATCAACCCTTGTCAACCCGCTCTCTACCCAGTGGCGAGCGCTGGCTGTTGTTCGTTGTTTTTTGTTTTTGTTTTTGTTTTTTTAATGTTTTACGATACGTGTGGTCGAAACGTGGCCAATCAGAGGTCAGCAGAATACTGTGGCCGAAAGAATAGTTGTCGTTTCTGCCGTCATGCCGCTGTTGTACACCGCTCTATTCGAGTTCGATCTAGTCCTGTGAAGAGCCTTTTTTTACTTTCCGAAATCTGTGAATTTTAGTGCGATACAGCATCCAATTTTTAACGTCCCGTGTCACATCGGGGCAGGTTTGTTATCCGTGAGAGTTACAGAAACTCTGGACGAGTAACTTCAAGAAGAACTCTGGAGGCACGGGCGGCTGTCATGTAACTTGTCATCTGGTTACCTCAAGCTGCCTTCAGCAAAGAAATCAAGAGTGGGATCAGGTGACGACTGGGAAGTAGTTCAGCTTACCTGGTGTTCGTAACAACAGTGCTGCTCAAGATATCCTGATTGAGCAAGAAATGCCCACCGGGTACGCGTGCTCAACTAAGTGCTCATCGTTACACCTTCCTCAATGTTATCGACTCACTCTGCACTGGAAATGTGTATGCTAAAGACAGACAAATCTGCTCCCTCAACGATAGCTTCAGTTAACAAGTTTAGCTCTCTGGGAGAAGCCTGGTCTCTGCCCGACTCGCTGCAATATCTGAAGAAGTTGAAAAATCGTTGAACTGCTCAATTACTCTAACGGAATGAGACGACGGAGTCCACGGCTACCGAATGTCTCTGAGGGTGTGCTCATTCTCGAGAACAATAGAATCAAAGCAATTGTAGGGACTAAACAAGAGGTTAAAAGTCCAACCAGCACGCACAGTTTTTGAGCTAAGCGCAGGCGGTGGCGATCGCGAAGCTTCAAGGAAGGACGGCAGTAAGTTATTGAAAGAAGTATCGATGGGGTGCCAGGCTGCCATTTATGGATCGATCTTTACGACTGACTATAACCGTGAACCCGGCTTCTAAACAGAACTGCACGTCTGATAGAACACAACAAGCGCATGGGAGGGAGGTTAAACAATTGTTGAGGTCACGGTAGGTAACTCACGTTTTCTTTTTCTTTTCTCTCTTACCTCACAACTTTATGTATAAATCTTACAACATCAACACCCTGTTATGTATAAAATTTACGGTGATATGGTGAAGTAAGAAAATTTATATCACATATATCACCCAATACAGTACTAACAACTAAATTAATTAGTCACCTGCTTCGGGGTGACTAATTATAAACATGTTTTGTATGAAGGCAGAGGCGAAACAAGACATGTTTAGTGTTGTTGTTACCATTGCTTTGGTTATTACTTGTTTTAGTTGTTGCTTGTTTTTCACATGTGGTTGTTGTAGTACAGAGTGGTTCAGAGTTCATGTATACCCCTGTTATATCTAATTCTATTTCGTTGTTGAGACATTGAGTTTAAAACGTTTGGGTATTAAGATTTTTCAAAATTTACATACATTATTAACTTATTCTACTACAATACAGTCCTATTGTGAGCACAACTCCAGGAACAAATCCAAAGCAAATATTGTTATAGTACGTAAAGGTGAGCCCAGGCTCTGTTATCACATATCTTTTATGGAAATTAAGCAGTCAAGGCCTCCTACTGCTCGGCATTACCCAGCGAGATGAGCGCACAAGTGCTTCTAATAAGAGCGTTGTGCCCGAGGTCCGTTTCTAAAAATATCGCAGGGCTATTTCGTTCGTATGGACAACAGAGCATGCATAGCGCCTCGTGTAAAAAGTCTCATGGGATAAATGTTGTTTGTGGCCAGAGGACGTCTCCTTGCTTCATGTCAACACCAAAGGAAATTTGGGACAGAACCGCTTCGAAGTCTTCTCAAATGGATATCGCTGTCGCGTGTTGGCATGTTCTCATCAAAAAGTGGTCCTTTGGAAAGCCGAGCTCAAGTGAAGGTACGGAAGACGGATTTGATGAACATACCTCGTCCTTTTTCAGCAGCAAGTTAGAGGCAGGGAAGGAAGATGTAAATTTGAAACGCTTTTGGCACCACTTTCGTTAAATTTTAAGGAACAAAGATGAGGAATATTGGACGTCATAGACAATGCCCTTCTGCCCGTTCATCGCCCCTATCTTACCGATACCTATTATTGAAACGATTAGGGGGATATTCTGGATAGATCACAACTCTTCTCATAACTGGCCTCAGAGTCACTGAAGGATGTGATACCTTCTGTTCTAGCGCCTTAATTTTGAGCGCACCTTAGGAACTATGTATCATGTTGATTTGCTCCAAAGACATTGTTTTCCTTCGCCTTTCTTCAGTCTTGGGCACCATTTCTTCACATTGTCTAAAGGCCGATACGTCCCTAAACTGTTACGGCCGTAGCTTTTTATCAAACCTCGAAAACGCCGCATTTTCCCGGCTTTTGGGTGTTTTGGATATAACTCGCCTAAAGTCATTTATTTGAACAAGAAAGAACTCAGAAGCTCGAGCTATATTGTTTGATATACATAGTTCATATGGAGCCATAAATAAGTTCGAAATTGAAAACTTGCGCTCCATTGCGAGGGGCGGTCGCGGACGAGTTGTTTGTCGCAAACCGTTGCATGCTCACAATTCATCCAATTTCAGGGTTTTTAAGAAGCTGTTAGTACCGTGTGATTTGATTCTTTGAGATCTACACAAACATTCATACAACTTTACTAGACCACCGCGGTTCCGCCGTGGGTTGCCAAAAAATGACTGGAGCAAGCCCTTTGCGATTGGAGCAGCTCATTTCCCAGGGCTTGCATGTTTTCGGAGTATCTCAAGCATGGCGTACGTCGCCAGTGCTCTGTCATGTCAGGAATCCTACGGGAGTGCGCCGTGCACATTACGTATGGAATCGAACCTATCAGTCGAGTTGGCGCGACAGCTTGTAGAGTAAGCATATGGGGAGTTCTATCAAAAATTCTTACTCAGGAATTGTTGTACTCTGTCCCGGCAAGGCTCTGGAGTGCACCGTGAACAATGCATGCAACCCATACGTTCGAAACCGCCAAGTTTGACACCATTCGATAGAGCTTTTCGTGATGAAAAGAATGGTGCTACTTTCGATAGAGCTTTTCGTGATGAATAGAATGGTAGCGAGAACCGCGGTCTGGGCGAGTAAGTGCGCGGAGAATATCGACCGCTAAAAGTCCACCGCTGCAGAGTGGCAGCTGGGGGTAAGACAGTTGAAGCAGCCGCGGAGCAGTGAACACGTCACCGTAAAGTACTTTGAGTGCTCTGCTCGCCTACTCCACCTTAAGGCCGTTAGCTCTCCGCGTCTTCCCGCAGGGGTCGACTGAACTCGGAAAAAATCGTGCCACACAAGGCTAACCTGCATTTTCGTACACCTGTAACTTTGTTCACTCACAAGCTACATTGCTGAGTTTCAGCATGCTTCCTGAACTTCTTGCTGCCTACAAAAAGCACAAGCTACTGCCGGAAAGTTTAACTCTTTACAGAGTTATCGCGCTCAGAACACGCTGCACGTCCAATTTAGCAGAACAACGGTCGATGTTCTCCGCGCTCTTATTCTCCCAGATCACAGTTCTCGATACTCCTAGTAACACCATTGAAATTAGCAAGAAAAGTTCTATTGAACATTTTTGGCCACCCACTGCGAAAATGCGGTGGTCTGGTAAAGTTGTATACATGTTTGTGTAGACTTTCTCAAAAACCTAAAATTAGAGAAACTGTGAACATGCAACGGTTTGAAACAGTTTGCGACCGACAACTCGTCCGCGACCGCCCTTCGCAATGGAGCACGATTTTGAACGCAAAATTAGAAGTTCGGGAAACTCGATTGAATTTTGAAATGTTTGACAATTTTTTGTGCTATCTAATAGAGCTTAGCTGCTGAACTCAAAAATGTGCTTGCTTTTTTCCAATGGGTAACTTTGAAGGGAGTTATTTGGAAAGACCGAAAAAGCCGCGAAAGGCTACAGCCGTGACTGTGGACCAACGATTTGTCCCAGGCGTTTGTATTGAAAATCGTAAAATATGAAAAAATATAAGTGACCTTCGCAAAGCAGTTTGTCCCACATATACCCAACGTGCAAATCCGGAAGTAGTCCTCCTATTGAATAGAGGACTGACTTCAGAAGGGACGGGTGAGTTGCACGAGCGAGCGGCAAATTGTAGCTACATTGAATCCCACTTCACCCTGACATGACTAGCAGTTTACAGGAAATTAGATGTAGGGCTATTAAGTTGTTGAGTGTATAAAGAAGCTTCTGGCAGCCCATTTATCCAAGTCGTGATCAATAAAAAAGAAAGTTTTGGAGCTGTTTTGTTCAGCTCTGCGAACTATGAAATTACTTTTTTCCTTTCTCCAATTCAGGAATCTGCGTAAAATTCTGGCCTTCTTGGACTAGTGGATGACAGTTCTTCGAGCAGCGCCGAACTCTCTACTTGTGATTAAAATCGCGCTTCGAAGCGTCTCTGGAGCGTTCTGGGTGTTCGTCTACCGATGAGAGATTGGTGCTCTCCAGAAGAACCTCAGCACTGCTCCGCTTTGCAGGTGTGCAAAAACTCGGCGATCCATCACCGAACCGCGCTCCCTGCCGTGACGTCTGCTCATTCAAAATCACGCCCAACATATCGCCGAGCGGTAAGCGCTTTGCCAGCCGTGGCATGAGGCCTGCCCGGGTATGCCCGCCGACTGTCGGAAAGCATTCGGCTTCACTTCGCCGCTCGCTAGGCGGCAGTTCTGTCGAGCACTCGCACCTGAATTGGTGCTCTTCTTCTAGCGGCTGTCGGCTCTTGTCATGAATGGGCAATTCTCTGCGGCATTATCTGCTGAACAGGCAACTAGGGTAGTTAGCTGTCACATGGGCTGTTGCGCGTGACTTCGAGATGGGGCAAGCTAGCTGCCGTTCAGAGTAAATATGAGGCCTAACCAGAAGGGTTTATGCGCTTTTCCCTACGAGTGTGGCACAATCGGTCCTCCGTCTTCAATTTTCCTTATACATTTCCCCTACATTTTGAATTTATGGATTACACCTGTTAAAAGCATGGGGACAAAACGGCTCACCAGAAAAACCGTTAGGACCTTTTACGTGTCTTGCGATTAAATCACCTTTGTCACCTGAAGCATTATTGTCTATCAGACATCTACTAACAAGGAATGCCCTCACGACATACGCAACTATGTACTGTACGAGAATGGATCTCCTTGTTTTTATTCCTTTTGTTTTGGAAGTAAAGTTAAACTCTGACATTAGTGTCATCTTCAAAGACTTGCAGGGAACGTTATGCCTTAAGAAGAGGAAATGATAGTTTTCTGATAGCAAAGTACTTTGATACTTTGATACTTTGATGGTCCTCTTGTCGGCTGGAGGTCTTCTCAGCGGGGACCACAACTGCTCCAGATCGCTCGATCTCTGGCTGCTTGCATCCTGTGAGGCAGACTCCGCTCTCTGAAAGATCTTGAGAGTGAGTCTGCCCACCGCGTTGGCGGACGTCCCAGTGGTCTCTTATGGTCTCTCGGGAGCCATTCTGTGACACGGAGACTCCATCTATCGTCTTTCGTCGAAGCAGGTGTCCGGCCCAGCGATATTTGGACTTCTTCATGTACTGCAGCGGGTCTGCTAATTGCGACTTCTCCCGTAGCTCCGAGCTTCGTAGGCCTTCTTGCCATTGCTGACGAAGGCTTGTCCTCAGAAGACATCTCTCCAGTGCACGATGCGTAGTTTGCATTGCTCTGGCGATTGTCTTGTTGTCGGGCCAGGTTTCCGTTGCGTACCACATCGCAGACAGTACGGAGGTGTTGAATATCGAGGCCCTGAGGCTGGCATCCTTGACCTGATCGGTGACTTCGCGAATCAAACTGAAGACTGATCATGCTGCGCATCTCCTGTGGGCGACTTCAGGGGCGAGGTCGTTATCCATGTTCAGCTCTCTTCCCAGATAGACGTAAGAGTCGACTTGTTGCAGAGCGACTCCATTTAGGCCTATGGTATACTCCCGCGTCGCTCCAGCGATGGGCGCGGGGCAACTGTCAACGGCGCGCCTTCGCTGCAGTGGCGGACGGCGCAGTGCGGCGCGGTTGTCAGTTGACGCGCCATCGCTCCCGCGATGCGTCGCAGAGGGGTGTTATACCTCCGCGTCGCGGGAGTGAAACATACTCCCGTGCGACGGCCGTCGCATCCCGTCGCTCGTCGCAGTGCAGTGCACTGCGACGAGCGAAGGGCTGCGATGGTCGCGGAGGGGGGAGTCTTGTCATGCCCTATTCTATGCACTTCCACTCACTTATTTCGACATTTCCTTGGTTCGTGACCATACCACAGCAATTTCAACACACGTCTGGTGATGTTGGGTGGTCATGTGATGTCTCTGTTGTTCTTCTCATAGAGATTTCGTCGTGGCTAGAGTCATTTTGGGTTTTTTCGACGGCTTGAACGGCTGCTTTTCGGATGAGATGTTTTTCCAGGCCGTTTTCCTCTCTTTTGTGCCGATTCTCGCATTTTTTTCGCCTGTGAACCTCCTCGACGGCACAGAAATCCACAATTCTGTGCCGGACAAGTCACAGGGAGGTTACGCTGACATGTCCGGCACAGAAATGTGCCAAATGAACGGCTGCTTTTCGGATGAGATGTTCTTCTAGGCCGTTTTCCCCCTCTTTTGTGCCGATTCTCGCTTTTTTTTCGCCTGTGAACCTCCTCGACGGCACAGAAATCCACATTTCTGTGCCGGACACGGAAAAATCCGAGGAACAAAAGAAATGCATGAATCGACACAGGCATGGCGGAAACCCCCTTTGTAAAACACCACTTTTGAAAAATTGGGCCACAGCTGGGACGTTTCCGTCCTGGACACGTCACGAGAAGCCTCTCGTGTCGTGTCGAGCACAGAAACGTGGGTTTCCGTGCCTGTGGATTGCATGAGGAACAAAAGAAATGCATGAGTCGACACAGACATGACGGAAACCCCCCTTGTAAAACACGACATCCACGAAACACCATTGAAAGCAACAACCCTACGACGGCATACGGATCAGAAGGCGATAAAACGGGAAAAAACGCGAAATCACGAAGGATAAAGGCCCCCACAGAGTTCTGCGGCAACGCCGCTCGCCGCAATGGTTAAAGATAGGGCAGGGACGCCCCCGGCGGCGAGCTCTGCGTCTCTGCCCTATGATGAAGGATAGGGCAGCGGCAACGCCGCAGAACTCTGGGGGGCCCTTAAGGCTGAGAAAACAAGGAATCCGGGAAAAAATGCACTGAATCAGCTGATTCGCTAAAATTCTGCAAAAGTCTCCGTCTGCAGAACTGCGTGAACTATGTCAGCCTCAGCGACGGCGACGGCTCGCGACGCGCATCGCGAGCCATCGCGTCGCTGTGCACTCCCGCGTCGCGGCAGCGGACGGGAGTATACCATAGGCCTTAACCTTACGAGTCCCGTGTCGCACCACTGATTGACCATAAATTGTGTTTTGGACATATTCACGTCCAATCCAATCTTCATACCTGCCACATTGAGCTCGTTCAGCATTTCCTCGACTTCTGCCGTGCTGGTAGAGATGAGAACATTATCGTCGGCGAAGCGAAGGTTGCTGATCCGTTTACCGTCGACAAGGTAGCCTTTATCGTCCCAGTTCAAGTCCTTCCTGGCATCCTGGAGTGCCGCTCTAAATAGCTTAGGAGAAATCGTGTCTCCCTGCCGTACTCCTTTCCCGATAGGAATCTTAAGCTTTCGATCGAAGAACTGGATGGTGGTCGATGTGTTCGAGAAGCATTCGTCGAGAAGTCGGATGTAGGGCGATGGTATACCAGCATGCACAAGCGTTTATAGCTAAGCTAGCTAAGTAGTCCTCAAAAAGTGTCTTTTGAAGCCGTCCTCTCTGGGATTCCTACAAGTTTCATCGCTCCCAGAAGATCTGCCAAACTGGAATAGTTGCATGATGGAACTATCCCTGCAACTTTGTCTTCAGAAGCTAGCCTTTCCGTTTATCTCTCAAGTGGTCTCTCATCTGAATGTTCAGCAGGGTTCTGAGAAGGCTCCATTATCCAATATTTTCAACCCCCCCCCATTCCTCCGTCGCAATGCGACTCGTCTTTTATTCTCCTTTGTCATCTTATGGAAACCTCGTTTTTGCCTAAACTATAAAAAATGAAAGGATAAAGGTCGGAGTTAGTCAATTACAATTTGGGATGTGTTACCTTCTACTACTACTGGATGTGGAGACAGTTTGAATGCGTTTTTGTCGCACTCAGCGCCTTACGGTGGTCAGCCGATGGACAGATTGCTGTTTCATCTTTCCCCGGCAAGCCCTTTGCCAATTTGTTGTAAGGTTTTGTCATACTTTTCCCTAATGGCTTCTTGTTTTCTATTATAGTGTAGTATTGTTTTCGCTTATTACCGATCCCGGGGAGATGGGAGGTTTGGTTGGCCGACACGGGAACCGCCGAACCGTGAATCGATTCCAGATGCACGCGGCAGCAGAGACCTCTGACTGTGCCACGCACGCGTTTGGCAAACTATAACTTACAGATTGCTGTTTTTCAAGAGGAAGATATTCCTCGTGCACGTTCTCCTATAATCATCCGACTTTTTCGAAAGTGAGCGAGCCATCGGAAGAGGCGTCTGCTAATGCGTACACCCGATTCCAGGTTCCTGGTTCAGAGTTCCTGCCGACGCCAACGAAACCTTCAACCCCTTCGGGGTCGACTGTTCAGACCAGTCTTGTCTGGGGAGGAGTAAATACTGACTTGTGTTCGCTGGCCGCCGCAAACCGTTGTACAGGTCAAATACGTACGCATTCAAATAGCCTCCACAACATCAGAGGAGGATTGCATTTCGTATCCTAAAAGTCCGTCACCCTTTACGTAACTGATCTATGATATTGGCGATGATCCGTACTGCTTCAGAATCCTGAGAATAGCGATGTTCGGCTACTTTTTCACACTTTATTTGAGTATTTAAAAAATATTGGGAAGGCGATTGATTTCAACCTACCGCAACATTATAATTCACATGTTAGGCATTTCTCACTGCTTTGATTTTATTTTCAGAATTTGTCTAGTAAATAACAGCTGCATCATGCACTAATTGTCGAGAGGCGTAGTGTAGTGCAAGTTTCCTCGGAAAAAAGGACAGAAAAGAGAGTTGGAGTGCCATGCAGCGTAAGTCTTGGTTCTGCCATGGTTGTTTTCTATTTTCTTCGTAGGCTGGATATAGATCACAGAATGAAGAGCAATGGAGAAATGGTAACTAGACATCTAAAACAATGGCGAAGTCTGACGATCAGCAGTGATCTGGCGGCTACTTTACCACAGCCTTTGGCATTGATTGCCGCTATGCAAAGAAGCGCATTCTGGTCAATCGGTTGTATTTGGCTCAGGAGTGCTCGTCGTTCGGCAAAATGCGCAATGATCTTTCTAGCATCGAGAAATCCCTCACCTTGTTGCTCTCTCAAGTGCCATATGTCAGTGGTAGGTGGACTGGCATGGCGGTGTCAATCGGCAAAATTTCCGCATGGCAGGTCACCGGGCGACTTGCGAACCTCCCATCCGCATCACTATAGAGACCAGCGCTCCTCACGCTGTAAGCCACTTTTATGCGCTCTGCGTGTTCTTCTTCGCAGACTGTGGAACACGTCCGGTCTTGCCGCATGACCTTGCTTAGAACATTCACTGTGCTTTGAACTTGTTTCGCCAGGTGATAAGGCGACACTCGGAGATTGAACAGATGGAATGCATACCGCTGGACGTTAATAAGGCTTTGTTTGGGTGGCATCACTCCATCCGCTTCTATGGATTACCATGGCGCTGTTTGAATGGACGGTTCGGCTCATATAACAATTGCCATACCTTACTTACGTGCGCAAGTCATCTGTCCTTCCCTTGGCCGGAAGCGATTTGCCGCCCTTGAAAAAAATGGAGGGCAGTAGAGATTGGATCCGACGGCGATTCGGACAATTGGATTCCGGATTTTTTTCAAACCCTGTTAAAGCGAATAATGACATTTTTGAGAAGCCCGGGTCTTGGGATGATTCAGAGAGGAGTAGCCTTAAGAGCAAGGAATTTCGGATGATCCAAGTAACTTACTTATAATCGGATCTCACGTCGTATATCCGAATCGGAAAGGACGTCAGATTTCTGATCAAAATCACCATCATATCTGGATTATCCGAAAATCCGACGTGGTGAAAATCGCTCTATCTGAATCGCCCTATGATCCGGGCTTTTCAAAAATCCCATTGTTCGTACATTCCTTTTAAGCAGGGTTTGAAAAAATGACGGACCCGAATTATCCGAATCGGTAGAACCGATTCATCGTACTACGCAAGATCAGCGACAGTGTGTAGATCCCACACAATGTAATAAAACGGAAGCTTATTTTAAAATCTCCAGAAGGTGCAAATGTTGAAAAGCACTTTCGCCTGGAGACTGAGCAAGGAGAGGGTAAGATAATGGTGGTGATTGAAGAACGGTTATCACTCTTGTTTTATGGGGTGCCGTGGGGGCAATTGATTGATGCGGGTGCGGGTTCGAGTCCCGCCTGGCGCTAGAAGTTTTGATCGCAACAAAACATCGTTGTGACAGATTGATTGATCATTCCCCATACATTCAATGGCTTGCGGTGGCTAGCCGACAAAAAAGTCGGTGATTTGCTCTTCTCCAACGAAGTCCACTGTGCACCAATTCACCGCCCTCGGAGGAATGGATGCCTTGGTGAATCGAAGCTCGATACGAGCCTGAGTTCAATTCGAGGCGCCTCGTGAGATCAGCACCACTCTCTCTCCCTAAAAAGAAAGGACAGAAAGTGGGAACAGTTGCTCGTATCCTTTATTCAGCAAACGTGTTACTCCTGTGCATCTTTGGTTTTCCGCAAAGTGCGCGACTTCTATGAAAGGCTCTGAACTTGCTGAATGCAGACGATGAATGCTGCTCTTTCTTTGGTCGGGGATTTTCTTGTCGCTATCCCACTTTCTTTTTACAAATCAAAAAACAGTTCGGGGTTGTTCTATTCTGCCGTCTAAAAATGGCGCTCAACAGAACGCTCTGCTGTCTAAATCGCTTTAGGACCTTGCCTGAATGATGGCATTTCAAAATGACATCCATGTCACTCATGTTGTGTGCCGCTCTGAAGTGGCTGGTGTTACCGAGACGATGACAGATGCCCGTCTGTTTTGACATTCTCCATGCGACGGCCGCTTAATATTCCTCCCTAGGCAGGCCCGATTCTCCTGAAACGGACCTCACCTCCTCTCGGAGCTGCTTTTTACGCAGTTCAGAATTAGACGCGCATGATTACTCTGTTGTTCAGAAAAAAGTTTTCTCAACCGGAATTGGTCACGCCAAGGAAGCAGCTGTCCACATAAGGCCCTCGGATCAATAGGCGAGCAGCAAGCTGTTCTATTTTACAGCGATAAGAAGATGGTCTGCCAAGATATACGCTCTGCTGAGCTCTGCCTCTTCACTTTCCAACGCGGCCCCAGCTTTCAGGCTACGGTGATCTTCGGTTTTGAGTGTGCCATGTGCCTGCTTCTTCTTTGTTTATATCAGAGCTTGTTTACTTTGACATCTGACAGCTCCTCACGCAGCGACTCGTGCAATCCTCGCTCCGTCCTTTTTAATAATGACAATCTATTATTGATGACCTTTGGAAAAAAGCAAAAATGAACAATATAAGCAGCGTATTTCTTCGATTACGCCACGTACCCGTGCGAGGCAATTTATGATGATCCTCGAAAAGCTTTCGCTTTGTGAATCATTTAAAGTCCGACGTATAGCCATCAGCCGTTTTCAGCCGTTTTCTTGTAGACCTTCTTATTTTACCATCAAGGGTGTGTGCACTGTACCGCACGCCTTCGCTGCTAAAGAAAACGCTTGTGCTGCGCCAGCCCCTGAAATAGCACCGAAAACACGCGGCACGACGGAGTGACGCTGCAACTTCGCTGCCACCCCAAATCTGTCAGAATTATTGGTGTAAGTATCTTCATAGATCCATAGCTGAGAACCAGATGACCAGACGAGTAACGGTTCAAGGGCATATAACAACTTATTGGGGAGACAGAGAACCGTGATACTCCGTGTCTGGAGTAGAATGGATTGTGGTAATAAAAATAGGATAAAAGCTGTTGGTGAGAACACTGATCCTGCGTCCTGCACCGCGCGGTTCAGCATCAGCAGAGGAGTGCACCTCGTGAAGAGGAGCAGATGTTGTTTTGAAATCCGACCCACCTGCTCTCGTGTGCAATCGCATGTATGTATGATTTGCCTGAACGACTCTCAGAGTATTTTATCACGACTGTTCCGTAGTGAACGAATTCCAGACGAACTTACATAACCTTTAAAAATGTAAGACACAACACATCGTTGTTGCTACACTAGCCGCTTGCTGCTCATATCCTGTTCCTTACTCTGCCGGAGTTCACCACACATTTTTTTATTCTTTATTTTTATCCTTTACAATTTTTGTGGCTGGGCTATTTCAGTGGCCTTAAATCGCTGGCTGCATTCGAAATCGGAACGATTGAAAAGGTAATGCAAGGTGACCCACAACTCCCACTGCTACAAGAAATGGTATTTCGGTCAGGCAACTCCTTTCTTGCTCTAGAAGTAAATCACCTTGCTCCATATTGAGGCTATCGTTTTGGCTCTAGGCTTCACACAAAAAATGATAATTTACTAGGTTTCCTGCACAAAACTTGTAGATGGTATTGACTCTGCCAATCAACTGGACACCCCGCGCAAGTTCCTGGGGCGATCTCTACATTTCTCTAAGATTGTAAGAATTTTCTAATTTCTGGTTGTGAAAACGATATACAGAATTTTTCTGGGGTCGTTTAGTGCGGAAGGGGCTGGCTCTGCGTGCGCGCCGAATCCTCTTAAGTTATCGCCGACCTTGTTCCTTGCGCCCTTACAGAGTGTGGCTATACCAGTTTACGACAACTAAAACATTTTCCAAGTTATTTGGTAATATTCGTAGAGCTGACAGTCATCGAAGCTGCTTTTGGACCTTGTTCTGATAGCAGCTTAACGCCCTTATTACGTATTAATGCACGCCAATGCTATTCTGCTTCTGGTGTACGAAATTTGCAGTAACGCACTGCCGAGCTAAGTGTTGCCTTCAACGGACTCAAATCCTTGCAATGGAAAATCCGAATTCATTTGTCTGCACAGTGAATGTTTCCTCCTCTCTAACACTTACTTGCAGCATAGCACACCATGGGCTACCAGGTGTGAATTCTGGAGTGGATTCAATAATAATATTATCACTGAGACCACTTAAGTGTGTAACATAATTCTCTAACCATTTCTATATTGAAGCAGAAAATGCGTTGATTTGAACGGATAAGGATTTTTCGACTCAATCGCGCACGTTCTCTTGCTTTTCGGAAAATCGATTCTTGTAACTGCATGGACGACTATCTACTGCAAAATTCCTTATTTGTCACTAGCAAATGACAGTCGCTCATAAAGGATATCAGTTGGCCTTATTCAGTCCTCCCGCCACGCATTCTACCTTTTACGGGATATCGTAGAGATAATTTGAATGCGGCTATAATTGCAATGGCTTGGCTATAATTGCAATGGCCAACCGATGGGCATGTCAGTGTTTCACCCTTCCCAGACAGGGCTGGTACCAAATCGCCGACCCTTGAAAATTGCCATGACAAACCGATGAGCATATCAGTGTTTTACCCTTCACAGACAAGGTTGGTACCAAATCGTCGACCCTTGAGAAGTGAAAGGCTTGGTTGGCCTGATAGAAAACCTGAACCAAGAACTTTGAATATAAGGTATGGGACAGCCGGCGTCTCCTTTAGCAGTGGTACCACACGCCCCAGCCTCATGAGCTTACTGAACGAATTTCTGCCAACTTCTACTTTTTGAAGAACTCCTTTCAAGAATTCCTGTAAGCTTCAATTCCGGAACCTTCAGAACTCCAGAATCTTCACTTTCCTGTCATCTAAAAAACACCCAGATGTACAGAATTAGGCCTGAAAGAGCAGCGCAGCTCATCTTTATCCTAGCTTCATTAACAGCAGCACCGATGCATAAGCAGCGCTCGCCCTTTCAAGGCCAGAACGTTTTCTCTCTCCTTCATTAAGCCATAGTCGTTGATGTATTGATATTCCTGACATGAGTGGGCTACTGTATGCCACACAGCCACCGAGGGGTTTATATGGACAAGTCAGTGTATTACGCTTCCCAGACACACCTGCTACCATTCAATGGACCTCGAAGGAGAAAGCTTAGTGGGTTTGGGTGACAAATCCGAACCAAGAACCTTGAGTCGAAGCGCACGCGATAGCCGGCACTTCTTCAGACTGCGCTACTGAGCGCCTGATAAACAGGAGAAGAAGCGGTTTTGTTGAGTTTATTCACGTATTTTTTCTTCACATTTTGGGCTGTGCCGCGCTGACAACACATCAATTCCCAGCTATTACCCCGACAATTTGCTTAATCGAAGAGGCAATCCATAGCGAATGTGAACATTTTGAAAAGCGAAACGAAACGCAACGCTGGTGGTCTATGTGACCTTCCGAAAGGAGTAATGCAAAAACCAAAGGGTATGTCGGGTCTGTCGGGTCAGCTTTGATGCAACAACCAGGGAGCTCGACGTCAATGAACGTCGAGCGTGGAGGCGACGCTCTAGCAGCGACAAAGGCTGCGGGACGTTATTCGCTCATGCTTTTGAACATTTATTGAAGGGAAATCAGTTTCTGTCTTACGGCGAAATTTTGCTCAGCGAGGAGGTGGAACCCTGGCACCCACTAGGGCGCAGTGTTGAGCCGAAGCTCACGGCCAAGCCGCGTCACTTTCTTCGATACCCGCTACAAATCATCCAGAGCAGCGCTGTTGTGTCCATTGGATCGGGGAGATCTGCAAGAACAACAACAGATCATGATCGGATTCTGCAACGAATTAGATGTTCTGGAATTAGGGGGTAAAACAGGAGCACATTCTGGCTGCAGTTCGGAGAGACCATCTATTAAAAAGCGATGGCCTTTTAGTTCATGCTCTGAAAGTGAATAATCATTTACAGCTTTCAAATCGCTCGGCTCCACATCGTTGAAGGGTTAATTTATAGAATCCTTTTCCAAGCAATTTTCAAGTACACGCACAGCTATTTTTCTTCTTTTCCTCTTTTCTTGCTTTCCGCTACAGCCACTTTTCGTACGGGTTTCGTTTAACAATGTTGTCAACGAAAAATTCCTCACACTTCCCATAATCAATTCAATTCCTCGCAATCGCCATAGTCGAACACTACGGCAACGTCGACCGTGGAACGACCGTGGACTATGGAACGTCGACCTCACCAGTGAGCGACAGTCTGATTGGACGGAGTCGACCACGCTTTTTTTATTTGAAAAAGTCCACATGATTCGTCGAACCCGAAGTCATTGAAAGAAGTCACACTAAGTAACACTCCTGATGACCACTGACCAGCTTTCTTCGAGCACCTTCATGGAGTGAACAAGTGTTTTCTTGATGCAACAAAGACAAACAATGACTGACATTGAAAAGATTTCGTGCGCAAAGAAGACAAGGCATTAAGCATTCACAGCCGTTTGGAGCACCATTCTATACAAGTATACAAGTTCGTTTGCTGTCTATTCTTTCGCCTTATCCAGATTTCTACGTTTTACTGGGTCCTGCTGGCTGTAGCATTTTCAATTACAAGAGGATATAGCTTTTGAGAAATTTTCAATGCGTGAATGACTTGTGCGCAGTTGCTGGTTGGAAGATCAATCGCTCGCCGAATATAGTTGTGCTCTCGAAATTCTTTTGAATACTTGAATGGTTTCGTGTGCTCACAAATTTCGGACACTCGAGTTTAAACATATTCGAAAAAGATTTTCTGATTTTCGATTTTCTGTACAATCGAATTCGAATATATTAGGTTGTCCCATAAGTCTTCGCCTTTTTTTTTTCAACGATTCACTGCAGATTTCGCCGGCGGTCTCCTGCATAGCGCTGCAATGCTTTCGAAAGAGAATGATTTGCTCTATCAGAATATGTATTGCATTTCTTTTTTCATCCTGAATTTTGTCAACTTTTAGGTCGTTGAAGTGAAAAAGTGGCAAAGTAGCCATTTGCGCACTTGTTCTCTCCGCTTAGGTTTGTAATTTTTTGCGCAGTTTTTTATAGCATTTGGAAGACAATGATCTGTACTACAAGAACATGTGTTAGTGCTATTTGCTCACTCGTCCTTTATTGAATTTTAGGCCATCAAATTGGGACGTCCGAAGGAGGATGGTTATCTTTGCCGACAGCTCCTGCTCTGTGGTTGGACTTTTTTGCTCGGCATATCATATGTCATTCGAAAGAGAATGTCTTGCTCTATAAGAATGTGTGTCGCGTTTATTGATTTCTATTGAATATCAACAAAATGCCAGAAAGAGAAAAATCGTCCTCACCAACAACTCCTTCTCCTTCTTCAGTCGTTGATATTCGACAGAAATCAGCGTGAGCGAACAAACGCGACACAAATTCTTACTGAGCAAGACATCCTCTTCCAAACGACATATAACACCAAGCAAAAAAGTTCAACCACAGAACCGGAGTTTTGGTAAAAATTCGGACGGAAAAGTCAGAATTCCCAATTTGATTACCTAAAAATCAATAAAGGGCAAGTGAGAAAATAGGACCAACACATATTCTTGTAGTACAGGACATTGTCTTCCAAGTGTTATAAAAAAACTGCGCAAAAAAATTACAAACCTAAGCGGAGAGAACAAGTGCGCAAATGGCTACTTTTTCACTTTTTCACTTTTCACTTCAACGACCTAAAAATTGACAAAATTCATGATGAAAAAAGAAATGCAATACATGTTCTGATAGATCAAATCATTCTCTTTCGAAGGCTATGCAGCGCTAGGCAAGAGACGGCCGGCGAAATCTACAGTGAATCGTTGAAAAAAACGGCGGGGACTTTTGGGACAACCTAATATTCAAAAACGCAATTTTTTGAGTATTCGAATTCGAGTGCATCCGAGAAACCGATATTTCTAGATATTCGAATTTGGATAAATTCGAAAATGCGACTTTTTTGAAAATTCAAGTTCGAAAATTCATATTCGAATGAACATCATTCAAATAACTATTCGAGTTGAACACATTTGCTTAAGCCTGGAGCGGCTGGTAGAGACGCTATATGTTGTTACAGGATGTTTTGTTGCGATCAAAACTCTCTTGCGCCAGGCGGGACTCGAACCCGCATCTTCTGCTTTCCGGGCAGCGATGTTCGCCTTACACCACCGGCGCTGTTTGACCGCACGTAACATCCGCATCCTGTGTTAGAACATTGTTACTAGTAAGGTCATCAGCTTAACCGGCTCCATGCTGATATCAGCGACCGGCCCATCCCGTATCACGGGTGGGTGCTGACAGGCCTCGAGGATGTCGCGGATGTTACGTGCGGTCAAACAGCGCCGGCAGAAGATGCGGGTTCGAGTCCCGCCTGGCGCAAGAGTTTCTATCGCAACAAAACATCCTGTAACAACATATAGCCTATTCGAATTGTTCATTCGAGCACAGCGCGCCGATAGAAAACTTTTTCCAATGCCGGCGTATGTGACGCAATCTGCAGTAAATGGCAGTAACCACATGTGCTCCGAACTGCTCTTAGGTGTTTTCGGAATGCGGTTACTCGCGTACGCACTATGTAGACATTCGACGATCCCCAGATACATGAACAAATCGCCGACTTGTCTGAGGCCATACGGCACTGGCTTGCCCTCCGTTAGCCATCGATACAGGGCATTTATATCACTCTTTGAAATTGGCTGTTTATGGGGAGGACAACGACAATTTCCGGCTCCATGCTTTACTGCAGGATTGTGAATTAGCTCAGTAGGTCTCGGGCGCAGACGTGACTTCAGTGTCTTGAGTTCAACGACATTTTGTGAAATGGCTGCGCTTCAGGGATAAGCTGTTGTTAGTGTTTGCAGGAGACAGCTCGCGAAATTCTCTCCTTCGACAGAAAAGGATATAAGAGACAAAGTGATGTCAATCTGTCGTTAGAACCGCCTCGTGCGGGTACAAAATCAGCCTTATTATTAGAACTCTTGCAAATCTTGTGGGCCTTAAAAGGAGCAGTAGGAGGGGAACACTTGGAATCAAGCTTAATTGATTCGTCCGTCGTCTGATTATTATGTAGCTCATTATTGTTGCGCCTTGCTACACTAGCAATTTCTTTAACTACGCTACTTCTGTTTGGACTTCTCTAGTGGTTTCTCTAACGATAAGCGTATGTTTGGTTCTCTAAGAGCTGTAGGAGCTATTTTAACAGTTTCCAGTACATGTCTCGGAATACATCAATGAATGCGGTCTCTGAAATTTCCATAAAGCCGCCGCTGATTTGCTTTCTGGTCAGCCGACAACCTTTTTTCTTTTTCCCATTGTTTTGTGGTAAACGAGAGCACATCACCGCCTCAGTAATGTACTCATCCACTTTTTGTCGCAAAATTCTCAGCCGATGGCGGGTTCTAAACTGCATTATTATTAGTGGTTGAGTTAGTGCTTGGCTAAGATAGTACTAATGGAACTCATTCATCGTAGTGGCGCTTTCGGCGAAAACGCGTACCGAGAACCATTTGGAAAACGCTCTTTGCGGCGAAAACGGTGGCACTTTATGTGCGTTACACAACAACAGCGTGTTTCACGGTGTGCTTTCAGATGGATAACATCAACGTTTTAGTTCCGGATGAAATTCTATCCCCACTACTCGCCTCTTATTTCCGGCACGAGCAAGCCTGGTTTCCTCTTCTACTGAACACGGTTTTATGTCACGAGAAGAAGCTTTTGCGAGTGGTTCCTTACAATTTTTTCAGTCATCAAGACTCCCATCACAAAGTCGATGAACATTTTTTCAATCTTAAGATTCTTTTTGTTATTTAACTATTTCTGTCTCTTTAGCAACTTGAAAGTAGTGATCCAATAAATCTCTTGTAATTGATACCGATCGGACAGCTGTTTCGCTTCTCCCCTCTACGTCAGGAACTTTCCCATAAAAATTTGAGAGCAGTTGTTTCTCCACGGCTTTCTTAATAAGAGCCTTCCTATCGTGTGAATAGCTTTGCAGGTCTCGTCGCAACACCTTTTATGGAATTTTACTCCTCATTGGGTTTGAAGGCGATATTGGACATTTTTTCGGTACATGTCACGAAGATGGGCAGCATTGGGAGGTGGTGGCGCGCCAGCCAACCATATCGAAGCAGAACACCGGTCGAACACACACCAGACAATCAGAGATCTGACCGTACAAGCCATCTCTGAATGGCAGGCTAATTTGATGCGGATTGATTGGTTGGTGCGCCACCACCTCCCAATGCTACCCATCTACGCGACATATCTTTTTTCCATGCTGAGTATACTAGCATTTATCCTCTACAATGGTACCTAGATCATCATTTTCAGTAGCGGTTGTCCCGCTTGATGGCGGGGTCCGCTCTTCTGGTGTAGTGACGCCATTTCTCTCGATCAAATGCTTGATCGGGATGTACACCAGCTATCTTTAAGTCCAAGCGCAACGTATCTAGCCAACGTTGCTTCGGGCGTCCTCTGGGCCGTTTTCCAGGAACTTCAAGATTCAGGCCAATCTTACAGACGGTGTCGTCGTTAGCGCGAAGGACGTTGCAATACCATCGTAGACGAGCTTCGCGCAACTTGTCGGCTATGGGGACGACACCGAACCTCTGTCGTATGGTGTCATTGCGAACGCGGTCCAATCGCGTTACTCCGGCCGTCCACCTTAACATCTTCGTCTCCATTACACTGAGGCGGCTTTCAATTTCCTTCGTCACGGGCCAGCACTCAGCCCCGTACGTCGCTACTGGTATGTCCTATAAACCGTCGACCTGAGGTACTCGGGTATTGTCTTATCGCAGAGAACCCCAGTCAACGACCGCCATTTGGACTAGGCTGCACTTACGCGAATGGTAAATGAAGTTCAAAAATCTAAAGGCGAAGACAGTTCACAGCTCGTCTTTTGCAGTCACGAAGGTGGGTGTGTGGATGGAAACGGCTACGACGACCGTTTGCGGTTAGCATATTTCCTCTAAAGGAACGTGCATTTTTTCTCCTAATTACTACCAATGGGCGATGGTGTTATACCACTTTGTAGAAACCGTCCTAGGTAAATGAACATTAATGGTTCTGTTAAGTGTAACCCCAGTGTCTTCCCGATATGTACCATTTTCACGCTAAATAGGCACTTTTGTATCAAATTGGACAATTGGACACAATTCACGCAAAAATAGGCACTCTTCAAAACATGCCTAAGCTTCTGGATTCGATCTGAACACTTTCCAAATCAAAACGTGTTTTTTCCATATTAAATTAGAGACTCTTCAAAAAGGTTGGAATAATTTTTTGTTAAAGGAAAATTTTAGTATGACTTTCTTTTAAGTTTTAATTCATCTACCCAGTTAGTGGACACATTGTCAGAAATTTTGTAAAATTCTCACTTTTGAGGATTAAAAATGGTTGGTTTAAAGCTCGTTTTGGGTAGGAGGAAGTAGGCCTTTTTTAGTGCCATAAAGTGATGTCGCCAGTCCTCCTCAAAGACGAGCAAAATTTCGGTTTGTATGGAGTTACACTGCTATAAACGATACATCAAAAACCACTGAAAAGAACACACATATGCTCACTTTGATGTTTTACTTGAGCAGCATTTACACAGTCAGTCAAACGAAAATCGCGACGAGCTTTTCGCCTGCATGGCGTGATCTGGTTTTTAATGCACAAATAATTGCTGCCTTGTTGCGCTTTAAAACAAAATGTGATTTATTATTTTTCCTTAAAAAATTATTCAATTATTTAGTTGCTACACCGGAGTCTTTCAGCCGGGGCGGGGTCTAGGAGTGTGGTCTGAACCAGACAAGAAAATCGTTTTATTTGAAAAAGGGGTGCCAACAGGGGTCGGTTCCGTTTGCCTCTGCTGTTTTTATGCCTTTTTTTAGCAAAGCGTGATCTTAGATTCTCAAACTTTAACTATATAAGTTGTTGTTTTTACAGAAATAACAACTTTTATAACAACAGATGTAATAACTACAATACCAGTTCTTTGTTTAGAAACTTTTGTTTACAATATTCGAAGTTCCTATATGTGAAGGCCTAACATATTCACAAGTTTACGAAATCTAAGTTGCTTCAGTTTAATGGGTTCCATTTGGGGAAAATTAAAGGTCGGGGAATCGTTAGACATCGAAACCCACACAGGAGCAGCAAAAGAATAGCTTCACATTCCCTCGACAGATGCATTTTGGGGCTCGCCAGTTACGACCCTCGACTTTCTATAATCGACACCCCAAAATCTCGACACGCGAGGGTCCAAACCCGTCCGTACAAATTTTGTTACGTCGACTGAGAGCGGCGGCTCTATTTGGACGTCGACCGGCAAAGGGCCGCTGATTTTCATTAAAAATTGGAATGCGCACCCGGATTGGGCTCACACTCACAACAGTTGGTCTATTCAACAGAACGCGAACGGTGTGGGGGATGGAATCGAGTTCTTGCTGTTCGGCACGGACGAACTCGAGTTGTTCTGCGTCCTATTCGACTATGAAACCTGGCAGGAGTACGGTGTTAGTGCACGGCAGCTTTCTGACGAAGGAGAACCCGCTCCAATTTGCAGGTGTTGTAGGCAGAGACTGCGCCATGCATTCACGCGCACTCTAGACATAGCATTCCCTATTGGAACGATAGTGTGATTGTGTGATTGTTGTTTGCATGGGTTTTAATCTAAAGCAGCACAATTGATCACAATAGAATAAGTACACCACCATTTTCTACCGCATAACTTGAGGCAAACAGCGTTTGTCTTATCAATAAAATAAACATTGTAATGTTCTGTACGAGTGCACGGCACTGGTTTGGATTTTCTCACATCCTCACGAATCTCGGTTTCTCAGCCTTTGTGTTGGGCACCTTAGAATCTACCTAGTACACTGTATACATTGGATCCGAATGAATCATTTTCGGATATCCGATTAGGATATCCCGATCCAAATCATCCAAAAATCCCGCGTTCCCGAAATCGCCGTTATCCGAATCATCCAATTATCCGAAGATTTTCGATCGGATCCAATGAGTACACTGTCTCTTTACAGTATAATAATAGCATTTCTATGCTTCGTCAAAGATTGTGTGCATTTCTTATTAAGACAGCTATCTATGCAAGAGTTTCTCCACACAAATTTTCTTAAAACCAAACATTACTTGACCTTATATTATACAGTATCTGCTTTCATCTTGGATATGCTGATTTTTGCTTTAAAAGCGTACATATAAATAAATAAATACTTTAAGCCGTGCGCAAATCGAGACCGACTGACGTGTGCACCACAACTCGAGGTTCATGATTCCGATTCCGTCTAGACTGATCGGCCTTCCATCCCTCCAGGATTGGTGAACTGGCGCCAGAATATAAGCTAGATAAAACACTGACCTGCTCATCGTACTGGTTATTATATAGAACAATCAACCACTATTTTTTCAAGTCATTGTAAAGGCATGTTCCTTTGTAACCTTCACGAAAATTGACCAGTGTTGAGGAGATGATTCTATGTTTGTTACGGTAACATCTCTACGCCTTATAAAGTAGTTCTACAGCGCTTTGCTCCGCCACAGTTACTTCGCAGCATCGAGTAAAAGGGCTCCTTTTTAGCGGCAACAGCCTCACCCACAGCGCTTTTCGAAATCCTGGGCTGAATTTTAGTCAGCATTCTTCGCATTCCGAACTGGCATCCACCATTACAGCGCGGGGTGTTACCAACAGAGACAAGCGGCGACTAAGAAGAAAAAAGTGTTCGACAATATTCCAATGGGAACGCATTGGAGAGCTGCAGCCTCCTCTGCAGTGAACTGCGCATCATTTTCGCCACGTTTTTGGCTTCCGGCAATCGAGGTCCTTGCAATTTCTATCAGCTTTCGGCACCCCATTCACAAGGAAAGTCAACGAGCATCCCGTGGCAATTTTAAAAGTGACTTCCTGAGGGTTGTAGGGGACTGTAAGAGAAGCACCGTAGTGGTTTTCAAATTTCTTTGCGGACACTTGGATGGTTAAAAAATTGCAAAAAACCGTCTCACTTCAGTGAGGGCCGATAAAGCAAAACATACGTCTGGAACTGCTATGTCGTGGTTAAAATCTTAGCTCCAAAAGGTTTGGGGATGGGACAATGGCGGAATTACTGCGGTTTCACAATTTGCCTGTTAGCCACACGGTAACCGACGTTGAACATTGAGGTCGCTCACGAACGCAGCGCCACCGAACGGATCGCCGGGTGGATACAATGGCGGACTCGCAAGAAAGGGACAGCGGTTCGGATCCGGAGGTCTACGTTGCTGGGCTTGCCAGGTTTATTATAAAGGGTATCTTTAGCGCGGTAGTGCGCCATACTGACACTAGAAATTTGTTTTAACCTGAAGCGGGATTCATCAACGACTTACAGCAGTTTAACGGAGAAATACAGGCGAGATTCCTGATAGCGCGGCTTATCTACAAGCGATACGGTGAGATGATTCAGCATATCGCTTGATGAACCGCACTATCGGGAATTTCGGCTGTATTCTCTCCGATAAATTGCTGTAAGTCGTAGATGAATCCGGCCCTTGGATGTTAAGATATAGAAACAAAAATAAACACGCAAAGCAACTGCGTTCGTAATACATAGACCGAGGAGAAAATGAAAAAATTGGATAAAAAGATTCGTTTCTATATTTATTTATTCATTCATTTATTCATTTATTGTTTTTAGTATATTTTTTATTTAATATATTTTATTATCATTTATATTTATATTTATATTTTTAATTAATTAATTTATATATTTATGTTTTCGACCCCTCTTCGACCTGTGGACAGAAAGTATAACGTACCAATCTGTCTTCTTCATGCTTAACCAACCATATTGCTAGTGATCTCACGGCCGTCACATACAGCAACCTCCTCACTGTTACAAGGAGACGTAATACTACGAGCAGTCTACATCCTGCGCTTCGTTCAAGTCAAGCTAACATCACGAACAAGAGAACGTCAATGGAATAAATAAAGGATAAGGATAAAGGACGGCGTTATTCAATCCCTTCTGGGATGCGCCAGCGCATTCTACTTCTACGGGATGTCGTGGAGGCGGCATGAATGCGTATTTGGCCATACAATGACTTGCGGTGGCCAGCCGATGAACAAGTCAGCGCTTTATCCTTCCCAGACAAGTCTGGTACCAATTCACCGACCCCGGAGGGATGGAAGGCTTGGTTGGCCAGGGCGAGAAATCCGAACCAGGAACCTGGTATCGGGTGCACGCGACAGTCGCGCCTCCTCCGACTGCGCTACACGGATGGAATAAATATCAAACAAAAAACTACCCGGAGTGTTTCCTCCTCATCAGCTCAACCAATATCCCCATACATGGCATTTTGAATTATGGCCCGAAAGTCATCTTCTATCGCGGTCGCCCTACGAATGGAGGCAAAGTAGTCGTGAATAAAGTAGTTTATTTATTTATTTATTTATTTATTTATTTATTTATTTATTTATTTATTTATTTATTCACAGCGTGGTGGTAACCATGCAGATATTAAAGAATCAAAAAGCAACATAAACACTAATAACTCAAACTTGAGAACTAAGTAGGCACCAATAAATGAGAACGGAAACAGTTATAACAACGCAAGGCTGGACAACAATCAAGCGAGCGAATGCCCAGATAATCCTAACAGATTCCCTTTTGGACTAGAAGTAAGTTGAACTCCCGCAAGCTTCTATAGGTCAAGAATGTTGATCTGACTGTGGTCCTCGCTACCGGCACATAGCCGAAGCTTACCTCTCCTTGTTCTAGACAGATGGTCTCAGAAGAATATGCACGGGTTTATGTGCACCTTCTGGGTGAGAATCTTTAAAAGCATCTTGAGATGGAATGATTTCCTTCTACATTCAAGAGACTTCAATTCCAACATCCTGTTTCTTTCTCAGCCATTTAGGATTTGCGAGTAGTCTATGCCAAAGCATCTCATTACTGCTTTGCGAGTGAAATTATTCTGAATTCTTTCGACCATGTCAATGTCTTTCTTCTTAAGCGGGTTGAACACAGTCGCTCCGAATTCAGCTATCGGCCGCACATATGTTTTATAAGCTCGCAGAAGGAGATCAGGATCATTGCTCTTCAAAAGTTTGAAAATGTTGTAGGTGCGAAAATTTGCCACTTTTACCAAAGATTTGTAAGAAGCATCAAATTCAGATTTCTGCGTATTAAAAATCCAAAATCGCGAACCTCGTCAACTACTCTAAGTGTTGAATTCTGTAGTTTGTAGTCAGGGAGAGAGGCCACATTTTGGCCACCAATTACTAAGCAGCAGGATTTCTCAGGTGCAAGTGGTAGTTTCCACTCATTCGCCCAATTGGAAATGTAGTCAATCGCTGTTTGAACGCAAATAGAGTCTTGGTCTTCTTTGACTATTCTATAAATCTTTAGATCATCTGCACACATTTTGCATGTGACTCCAAACCTGGAAACTGCGTCTGGAAGTTCATATATATATAGCTGCGCGTCCAATTAATTACCACAGGGTGAATACCGACCATTTTCATTTTGAACAACAATTGTGGTATCGGGACTTTATAGGAAGCTTTGAAGAAGTCAAAATATACTACATCAACGCGGCTAATACTTTCTATTCCTTCACCCCAGTCATTGAGAGATGTAAGCATTGAAGTTTCAACAGATCTACCTGGTAAAAATCCAAATTGGTTATCTGAGATTATTTTATTGACTTCAAGATGCCTTAGAATATGTTTTTTAACGATTTTTTCAAACGCTCGGGAAGAACTTACGTGATACTTATTGGATGATAGTTACGAGAGTCGTTTAACCCACTGACGACCGCGCGAGAAATCGCGTGCCTGCAGCGTGGGACCGCGCGCTGGGACAGCGCCGACGCGTGAATCTCATGAAATCACTACTTCGCGGTATTCCAAATGAAACTCCCTCTTATGGTTTAGCCAAATATTGGACAAGGTTAGAACTGGTTTGAAAGCAGGGCGTAGAAGATGTATTTCTGCTATAAGAAAGTCTGCAAAGAAAAAAAGCGCAGCTTCGCCACGAATCGTGCAAAGAAGGTGACCACACGATGTAGCAAGTGTTTAAGGTATTTTAGACTAGATTGTTTTCTAAATTTTTACAAGAAATGCCACTAGTTCTTCTGTGCATAGCCATTTTTGTAAAATGTGAAAACGAGTTTGTGAATAGTATTGATTTTTGCGAAGCTTGAATAGTGTGTAGTGTTAATTATTTATTTTTATCAATACTTAGAAGTAAATGACTCCCGGACCACTGTGAACATTGGTAGTATCCATCTTATCTAGTGAATACTAGTAAACTATGAAAAAGGGAGAAATGGGCCGTAGCGAACCTGTTTTATACCAAAATCGGCCCGCGCGGTCCCACGCGACAGAAAAACTGCGACCCAAGATCGACTCGCGCAGTCGTTATTGGGTTAAAGGAGATTCTTGGAAAAAGGAGTGACGAACGCATGCTTCCATCTTATGGGCAACTCAGCTGTGATGAAACTAAAATTGAAAATATGCTCTAATGGATAAGCTATGTGGTCCAGAATCCTTTTGAGAAAACTCAACGGAATGAAGTCTGGGGAGAGAGAGCTAGACCTTGGCCACTTCAAAAGAACTTCATAAATGTGCTCCTTATGAAGCGACAAGGACGACTCCATTTGAGAAGCACTACGAGCGGGAACTGAATTTGAACTCACATCCGCTTGAGCCTGGCTTTGAGATGGTTGCGAGTACGAATTCGTTAACGACAGAAGCCGCGTTCGTCAGTCAAGTAGGGGATGGTCGAATTGTTTCCACTACGCGTATTAAGGTATCGATAAAATTTCTTTCGATCCGTGGATCCGAGAAGTTTCTTCTCTAAGTAAACGTGATATCTAAAGGTAGCTCTTTCCATTTTTCTGCTGAACACAGCATTCTTACTTCAGTCACTTACATCGTTGGTTGTGGACGCCTTATTCCATAAGCAGCTGCGATAATGGTTCATCCTCTTGAGGTAGTTGGAAAGTCTTAGTTCATTCTTGTTCATTCTGACAAGAGGAACAAACAGCTCTATAATGTGATGGAGAATGGCAAGGAAGGTCTCATATTTGTCATCAACTGACTGCAGATTATATAGGCTACATATCCAGTCAACGTTAGAGAGGTATTCCGTAATTGCGTCATAATTCGCACCCACAAAGTCTCTTTTACACATAAAAGTTGGGCGATCTGCCTTAAGATAGATTTTCATGGATACTGTAGCATGGTCGCTATTCCCAAAGGCCCTAAAGGTGGACCAGCGCAGACTTCGCCTACGAGATTTTGACAGTTGCGTAAAACTAGATCAAGTAAGTTTGATTTCTAATAGGAGTGGATACCAACTGTTTAAAGTCATGCGATTCAAACAAATGGTGAAAAACATTTGACGTTCGACATGAGGTGTTCAATAGATTGGCAATATTGAAATCACCAAGAACAATACTTGGCTCAGAACACGACGAAAAGTTGCTAATTGCTTTTGCCAGTTGAACAGAACCAGCTGAGTCGCAACTCGTGCTCGGTACACTCCAATTACTCGTAACAAATTGGAGCGAAACCCTACATCACATACTAAAATCTCATACCTATCTTTAAGCGATTCATGGAAAACTAAATCACATGTCAAGCAATTTTTTACGACTACTAGTATCCCTCCGCCTCTCTTGGAGTTTAATAGTAGTCGACAACTTATAACTCGACATGGAGAAAACACTGAATTATACAATTGATATCAATTCCCGGAAGAGGTCTAGTATAGTGTGTCGAAGGACGATCACAACAATCGATCAAATATAAATAAATACATTAATCAATTAATAGAAAATATAAATCTAAATAACAATTAATAATTAGTAATTAATACACAATAAATAAAATAATAAATAAATAAATAAATAATATATAAAAATTAAGATAAATCTTTTTTATCCATTTTCAGTCTCTCCTAGACTTTTGGATTAATGAAATAGTGCTGATAGACTCACCGTCCATGCCTAACGAATACAGTCAGGATAAAGAATATTATCTATTTTCTAGTTTTGACAGGCCCTCGAATGCTACCGAGGAACTGAAAAAAGTCTCCTGTTCTCTCATTCGTGATATTAGCTTGACTTGAACGAAGCGTAGGATGTATATTGGTCGCCGGACGATGACGATGATGTGGGCGGTATTACGTCTCCTTGTAACAGTGAGGATGATGCTGTATTGATTTATTGATTTATTGATTTATTTATTGCACATGTTTGTGCGCTATACGAAAAAAAGAACGTAATCTATGAAAAGCATAACATTTAACAGATTCGAGTGTTTCTCGATTCCATGTTTATCTCTTATGCGAAATTCAATGAATCGTAACGTTGCAGCAAAACAAGCTCTCAACTGCAAAAATGGAATGCAGAGACTTTGGAGGAGAGATTGTGATACTGATATTGGGATAAGGATGATGAAGTTGTAACGTGTTAATGCTTCGGTGCCGATACCATATCTGAAAAAGTACATTATTATTGCAAGCTTAAGAAATAGGTGAACATTGAAGAGAGTAACGAGATTTTCTGTTGCGAGCTACGATTCTTATTGTTTATGAGGTGGTGGAACGAGAATCACCATATAACATTCAAGCCAGGAGCTTCATATTTGAGGGGTTTGTCATGATTTTCCTCGCCCATATGAGATTCGGAGCTTTATTCTTCCTGTATGTGACGGCCGTGAGACCACTTGCAATATTGTTGGTTGAGGATGAAGAAGACAGATTGGTACTGCTATGCTTTCTCTCCAGAGTTCGGATAGGGGTCGAAAAAAATCAACCATGAACACATAACTAATTAATTAATTAAAAAATATAGTTATTAATAATAAATAAGTAATAATAAAGTATAATAAGTAAAATTAAAATTAAAAACAATAAATGAATGAATAAATAAAAAATAGGTATAAAAACAAATTTTTTTACCCAAATTTTTTCATTTTCTCCTCGACTTTTGAGGTCGTTAAGCACAGTCGTGCCGACATTCCACCGTCAATGCCTAACGAAGAAGGTCAAGACAAAGAATATTATCTAATTTTCAAGCAAAGAAAAGCCGCCTGCCCTCCTGAATGGCCAATCGAACTATGCATTATGAACGCTGTTTCTTCTTTTTTGTTTTTATATCGTAACATCCAGATTAAAATAAGGTTACACTGTCAGTATGGTACAATACCGTGATCAAAATACTCTTTACAAAATTGGATCGAGCGATACCAGCAATGCAGGAGCAGACACTCCAGATCCGAACCTATGACCCCTTTCCTGCAAGTCAGCCCCCGTATCCACTCGGCCATCCAATCGCTGCTGCAGTGTTTGTGAACGGCGCACCTCAATGTTCCACTCGGTCACTGTACGGCTAACAAGCAAATTGTGAAACCGCCGTAAATCCTCTGTTTTTCCAGCCCCAAACCTTTTACAGGTTAGATTCTAACCACGACATGCAGTTGGCAGTTCCAGACGTCAGTTCGGCTTCATCGGCCCGCACTGAAGTGAGACGGTTTTTTGCAATTTTTGACCTACCCAAGTGTCCGCAGGAAATTTGAAAACCACTACGGTGCTTTTCTTACAGTCCCCTACAATACTCAGGAGGTCACTTTTAAAATTGCCACGGGATGATTATTTACCTCCCTTGTCAGAACTCAGGGTAGCTCGGAAATTTCACCCGCTGTTTCTACACTCAAATGGTCTGCTTCGAGCCTGCGTTCATTCTCGGAGCAAAGCCACCGCTGAGAAAACATCATCATCATCATCATCATCATAGACTCTAACGACATCTGTCCGTTTTAAACCAACGACTGCAGGTCGGTAAGTGTGTCGGTTCAAGTGCCATCATTCTCGGTGCGGAGATTACACAGATCCTCAGATGTTCATCACCTGAGTGTCGCCATAAGAACACAGGGGGCAGCGTTTGCTTCCCCCAATTACCATCGTCATCGTTCTTCAGCCATCTGCAAAAACACTTCGAGCAAAGCACGTCTCAGAAGCGCGCCTCGCACCACATTGCGATGCCACATGTTCGAGTACATTTACGAATTCAGCTCGCGGAAACATTGCACCGCCAGCATTTCCTGTCTAGGCTCTCTCTCCGCGTAGTTTCTTCGTGCCTCGGACAAGGGTGAGGCAGTGATAAGCTTTGCCATTTTTGTGAACCTGCACGGCCTCTCTGTTTCTGCGTCTGAGCCGTGGTCGTTATTCACAGCTGTCACCATTTTTTCACCCATTCGGGGCAACATTCGCCTTCCATATCGCTCCCTCTGTCACGCTGCGCATCCATTCGCTTCCCTACTTTTGATAGATTATCTTCTCAATTTCAGGACAGAAATGCTGAGGAAGTTGTCTGATACATGCCAGCGGTTTCTCTTCCGCGAGAGGAAGGTGGGTTAGCTTCTCCATGTGTATTTCAGATGTCTACAAATTCACGGATCACCTGAGCTTGACTACTCTGCAGTGTAATGCTTGCCTTGCCTATAGCTGCTGCATACCAAAGTAGTAAAAGGGACGAGGTTCCTTAGACGCCTGACGTGACAAATGTTCACCAGCCTCAGCCATTGTTCTCAAAACAAGAAAAGAAACTGAAATCGATGCTCACTCGGAATTGTTTAAAACCACTGTTTGAGTGGTTATAAAATTCTTCGCCGTAAGCTACACCAGAGATCACCAGAGACAAATCGGACTCTCGCTTTCCCATCCTTTTCCATCAGTTTGAAAGGGTTAAGTTACATTTTGCATTTGGAGAGGAATAAAAATTTATTGAATATATAAATAAGTAGAAATATAGTCGGCGCAAAATGTTTTCACTCCCTTATTTCTTTCAATATGTAGCTTACTCAAAACACCAAATGACCAAATAGTTATCAAAAGAGAGAACGCTGTCATTTCGTTCACAGGGAAGAGGTTCTCTTCTACCGAAACTGTATGAGATGCGAAGTGAAAATTTGAATATTGCAATCAGTACATCATAGTGATTTTGCACGATTTATTAACTGTGAAAGACTCAAAAGTGAGTAGCATAATTTGGGGCAGAGCCGTCGTTGTTTGAAGGATGCACGACTGTTTCCAATCACTGCTGGCTGGCTGTGTTGGCTGCTTCGCCTGTCCCTAAAGCCAGCGCGCAGCATAGGCGCTAGAATCTTAAGCGTCCCTGACCTCATTGTATTAGTGATGTTCTCAGGATCTCTTTCCTTAGGAATGGAGATGGAGGAACTGGCGGACCGTGATTTCTTTTCGTCCGGCGGTGGGGCTACGGCGCATACCTTGATAGTGCACAGTTCACGGTTACCAGGAGAGCGATATCCTCGAATACCCAATACGTGGAGATTGAACTCTATTTTCCGTGGGCTTAGATTTACTTCCTGCCTGACAAAATTTGGTAGGTTGGTACCGTGCGACTCCTGTAGCGCTCCACCTGCTTAGTTATTGGGCTCTCCTCTCAACCCTTATGAAACACTCACAAGTGCTAACTGCTTCTTACGTGGAAATGTTCTAAATAGCTAGAGTGTTTGTTTTCCTTACCGCACCTTTTTCGAAGGAGCCGAACTTCACACGTATTAGGCATCTGTTATACTCCCGCGGGAGCATCCGCGGAACGTCCGCGGACCAATGGTGCACGGCGGAGGCGGGCGTGGCGAGGCGCGGCGATTGGCCAAGTGAGGGATCTCGGCGCGATTCCCACCCTTCCGCGGATGCTCCCGCGGGAGTATAACTCAGGCCTAAGAGTACAATATGGGATTGCTCATGACAACTGAACCACAAGCCGTCAGCTCCAAGAAACTGCGGCTCAACATGAGGGTCCTATGGAGATGTTTTAGCACCTGCTATCTCTTACCTGTGCAACATTGACAGAGTAGCTCGCTGAAGAAGACAGCGAAAATTGTGATAGAAAGTTATACGCAAAACATTTGCCCACCATTTAAAGATAAAACGCTCAACCTTCGGTTCAAAAAGGGAAGAATTGTCCGCTTGAGGACTAAAAACTGAAGCTGCTGCATATGATGAACATTACTTCACAAAACACAACCAAAAATGTCTTGACGTCACCCAGATCGGAAGTTCAATCTTTTCAACTAGATTTTAAAGAGAAATCCTAGCCACACACGAGCGGCCTGCTGTGCACCATAGATTTGGACTGCAAAAAAAACTGCGGTCTTCTGGTCACCCTCTGTTGCCTCCTGGGCTGGAGGCCTATTTGTCCATGTCGAACAGGCACGCGAAGCCGCTTCTGCACTCGCTCCTTTCCCATCCGGTCGCTAACCAGACTTCATTAGTCTTCGGAAGCGGTGACGTCAGCGCAATCCAGATCGCTGACTAGTCGCGACGGAGTATTCAGTTGCTCCATCTCTGTAAGCAGTCTTGGTGGAAGTCTCCTCAGAATGCAATGCAGTCCTTCACATCATGGAAGTGGCTCTCTTCTGCAAGACTTGTGCCTAAAAATCCATTTAGCTGTGTGAATTTTCAGCACTTTTTTATGGTGCAATCGCGCGTCGAAGTTTCTTGTAACTAAAAGTTACAAGGTTGCCACGAAGAATGTTTGTTTTACTTCAAGGTTCAAAGCGATATTTTCACTTCAGATTAAACTCCTTTACGCACTGTAAAACTAACGAATATTGTATGTTCTTGCTAAGACGATGAAAACGAGAAACCGAAGTTTGTGCGGGTTTTAATTTTCCTACGTCGCCCACTGACTCGCTGAAGAACTACATCTACAACTAATATGGAGTTCCTTTTCTGTAGTAAGATCTTTTCCTCCAAGTCGTTCAGTCCTTCATTTTCTAGTGGGTATCGCAGCATACGTTAGCTCTGAAATCAAACTGTCTGTGAGGATAATTTTGAAATCACGTGCTGCCTTCATTTGATGGCGCATTTCTGTTTCACAACTCAACATTTTTAGGAATTTTTCGTAGCAGGAACTTCCGACTTGAGCTTAAGTTGTTAAATATTTCTTATTCCTGTTGTTTTCCTTCAGCCGCCTCAGTTTTACATCTAGAGCATTCAAGCTGGTCGGGTGGAGTATTATTCAAATGACGCTTACAAAATACGCAGTGAGTTTCTATTATTGGCTCTCGCAAAGCTTGGGCATTTTGATGTAGCAGTTTCATTCTCTGTGCACCGCGGAATCGCTGCAGTGTAGCTTTATCAAGCCTCTCGCGGTGCATACATACCTACATAGTGGTCCTAATAAGGTTTTTTTTCGCACTCCAGCTAGATGTTCTGTGATGCAAACACCTAACCATCTATCTGACTCCCTAATGTGTAACTCATCACAAGCTGAAAACAGGATTTCCTATGCCACTGTGTCTCATACTCAGCCTCTACATCTTCCATAGCGACAACGACAGAGTTCTTCGCTATACAAATGCGGCCATAAAGGCAGCTTCAATCGCTGGCAGTTTAGCGGCAGTTAGTGGTAGTAGTTTGATGTTGTCCTCATAGACGTTAATCAGAACAACATCGATGCACTCAACAGACGGATGCCTGCAGTGACTTGGTCGGATGTGGGAGACAGTTGAGACAGACATTAAATTCCGCCCTTCCCGAACGATCTTGTAGATCCTTGCCACGTTCGCTGCTCCTCATTCCTATGTTAGTGAGCGACACGACAGAACTCTGAGTCTGAGGAATTGGGTCCGAATCTTTGTAGAAGAAGTGTGGAAAAGGAACAGGTGACAGCGCCGTTCGCAATAACTCTTCAAGATCAAGATCGTTCCCACGAAGTTCAATGTTGCTCAGGCCTTTGATCCCGGCTGATCTTCCAGCTTGTTTCATCCACCTACAACTTTGCTGAAAGTTGACGCAATTACATGCTGCAGCAATGAAGGTCAGGAGTCTAAATCCGAAAAAAATCAACGCTTTCGACTTCGGGAGAACCCTCTGCTCTGTTGTCAGAGACCATAAACCTTCGTACATATCAACATGCCCGTTACGTAGTGAGTTCGCTTCGCTTGCTCAGTGGTTGTCGCATAGTTGGTCTTTCGATACGGTAGAATTTCGTGAGTTGCGTGTGTATTGGAGTTGGTTCTTGCGGAAAATCTTTCGAAAAGTGAATGCATTTACCTCCTCACAATCTCGATATGGCTGGCCTAAAAACGACAGGAGCAGGCTTTTTGCGATTAGAGCAGCTTATTTTCTAAAGGGGCACGTTGCGTTCGTATTGAATTGTACGAAGGATATGGAATCTCATTGATGCTACAAGAATTGGAAGATTTACAATCTTCGGCGAAATGAGAGCAAGGCCTTTGTTAACATCAGTAAAGAATTGAAATTTCTTCAGTGGTACAGGACACTATATAGTTTTTACAATAGATCCATATGGCTAACACGCTTTGGAGAGAATTGAAGACCATGTTCTGTACTTCCCAGCAACCTTTAACTAGCGAACTGTGGGCGCCACAAGCTGCAGTTCGAATTTGGACGTCTTGCAATTTTTGGAGGATTCGTTGGCTTTAATTCAAGTTTTAAAATTTCCGAGGAACGCAGCTTTTTTGCTGCGGACTCTGTTATAGTCAGTACTAGTGGCACTGAAGAGCGCTTTCTTTGCCCAAACGGTAATTCTTGGTAATTCTTTACTGCTCTCTCACATTTGACAATACCTGCTTTGGACTTTGTCTTGCACTGCCAGGTTCCTTCATCGGAATGCAGTGTGAGTGATATAAAAAGGATTTGAAAGAATCTATGCCTATTCGCCGAAAGTTCGCGCAATACGAAACAAAATTTCCAGAATTATTAGTGAGCGATTAAGCGATTTTCTGTGCACCCAAATTTCGTCGAACTCTACGAATTGCCCCAAAAGTTCCTGCCTCCACAGAAAGAATCTCGCGATACCAGTAATTTTAGAACTGAGCACACCAATGTCAGCACTCTTTCATGATTGCCATAATTGGCACCTATGGCCTCTGTCTTCGCTGAAGGTGGTCGTTGCCGGCAGTCATTTCTTCCAGGCAGGTCAACAAGGAAGTTCTCTGCGTCGCTTTTTCTTCCTGTTCAACAATACATAACACCACATGCGACGATTATTATTCAGAGTAAACACATACGTGCTGATTCTTCTTTAAACAGCCTCGCTCCTAAGGCAGCCTCAGTTCAGACAGGAATTCCGCGCATAGAATTCACATTTTCCTCAGTTTTCCTCGCTTAGCTAAATGAAGTGACCGCGCCACGAATATTGTTTATCAGTGAGTCTATTGCGAGGAGTGTTCACCAAGACAGCATCATCGTTCCGCAGCGCACCCCTGCATTGCGAAGAGCCGAGCTACAAAATGATGTTGTCTTAAGGCCTTCGCACCTCTTTGCGAGCTATTCAAGGCATTATTGCCGCTGCAGCCGCTTTGCCACCGACAATTGCTGTCTGGGCTCTAGCTGATCGTAGCGGATCTGGAATGGAGACTGATAATGATAACGAAACCGCGTTGGCGATGGAGTGGGGCTGCAAAGCTGAGGATAAGCGGCAGTTTTGCCTCCCACAAGGCAGTTTCGCTGCCTGTCGCATGCGGCGTTGCAGCAAAGGTGTGCGGAGGCCTTCACTGGACCCTCCTATCGATAAAAGGAGGCGGCATCCGGTCCGTGATGGACTTTATGACAAGCAGTGCCTTTCAGAGAACGGCGTTACATGCCCGATCGGTAGTGTAGGAGATTGCTCGAGAGAAGAACTAATCAACAGAATTTAGTGCATGGTTGGTCACACTAAGCTTACCTGAAGAACGGGTAACACACCAGCAGTCCGTACAAAGGAACGCATTGCTAGTAAAGAGGCTTTTCAAGTAGTCCTCTTGGCAGGCGAGGCTGGATAAGCTGCACAAAATTCGGCAACGAGGATGAAGCATCCGCGTATAAAGGCATTGGAAATGTTCTGGATTTCTACCAATAACCCAGCAGTGAACAAAAAAGGGAAGTCTTACCCGTTCCCCAGTAAGCTTAGCGTTACAACGAATGAGCATGTGTCCCTTACAAGTGCATTTCTTCCTTCTGTTGCCACCACGACCTCTAGAATGACCAACAGGCGACGTCATTGAATTTTTCCCTGTACGGTAAGCGTACAGTATGACAATCGTCCTTGCCTAAGCCTATTGAATACAAGGCGACTACGACCCAACTGTGGTGGATTCGTGTGCGAGCAGTCTTAGAATAACGATCGGACCGCCAGAGCAGTTTAGGCATTTTGTTGACTAGATTGTATGTCAAAAACCTTGCACCTCATTCAGGCCTCTGAGGGCGACGGTTCAGTCGAAATGTTGGACCGAAGTGAAACGTCTACCCTATCTTCGTGTTTTGCACGGCGTTAGCAGATACAGCAAACAACTCCAAATTGAATTTTAGTGCACCAAGCTATATGCTACAGTATTCCTTCTAGCAAAAGCTGCTTTGTAGCCTCCTTCGATCGTAAAAAATCGAAAATTTTGGTCGAGGTTGATGGAGTTGAGAGCAATTGAAGAATCTGGTCTAACGAGTGCCCTGACAGACCTAGACCAGAGCTAAGCGCCGGCAGAGTTGCTGACTGACCCAGTGGGTCTGCTGAATGATGGCTCGTGCGTACGTCGTTTCCAGCAACACTTCCATTTAAGCGGAGTCCGCGCGTGTCAGCTGCTGGCTGCATAAATAAGAAGGGCAACTCGTCCCAACTCGTGGTTTCCGCCTTCCTGTTTCACTCAGCACGGCTTCATCCTGTACTTGCATCTTGGGCAAACAAAGTGTGCCAGAGAATAATTGATGAAGACGTCCCTTGTCCAGAATCTAGCCAGTGGGTGAAAAAGAAGCATCGCGACTCCCTATTGCTTAGAATAGCACAGGAGCGCGAAGAGCTATCTAAGCTTTCTAAATCCCATAACGTTTTCACTGTAACACTACTCAAGGACACCTTTTTGCCTGTTCCGCCGTTATTGCTTTCGCTAAATAATTTGCCAACATTAAATTGCAAACCTCTCAAGCTAGGTAGCATGCTTTGGGATGAATTTGGTTACTCAGCTAAATGCCACTATACGACACTTTCCGCCTGTGAAGCTCCCACTGAAAAAGGAGCTTTGTGTGTATGTGCCACTATTCCGACCTCCGTAAATGCCTTACAAGTAAGAAATACATTCTTCAATACCAGTGCTCCGATACGCCTGACGGCGTCTCTCGCACTTGCGCGCTTCGCGCGACCTTGCAATATTACTAACTTGCGGAAAGACCTTTGGTATACTCTCTCGTCGCGCAGGCGACCGGTCGTGCTGTGAGTGCCGAATCAATTTTTGTGAAACTTAAAATCCTGCTGCGTACTTTTGCATGGATCCGTTCTTCACTTCCATAAGTTTATCATCGCCGTTTTCACGTTGGGCAACGTGTTCGGAAGGTCTACTGATTCGCTCGCCAGGCACGTTGCACAACTACAACCCCTCCCCCCATCCCCACACTTTCCCCCAACGCACTCCTCCATCACCGCATCTCCACGCGCGTTTGGCGACGTGTTCGGCACGTTTACTGAGTCGCCAGGCACAACTACAACCCGCCCCCCCCTCCATCTCCAGAGTTTCTTCCAACACAACCCTCCAGCACTTCTGTGAAAACAAACACACACGGAGAAACGACCGTTCTCGCTTATATAGTAGGATCCTCTAACGTGGGCAATTATCATAGTCGTGTGGTGAAGCCAAGATAGCCGAGATTTTACAAACCTTATCCTGCTTACGTATCATCACCCTCGTGGAATATTCGCTAATATTTAGCGCAAAATTCCTTTAAAGGACTTCACCTTCTCATTATGTAGGACCAATAGGATATAGGACGTCGTTAATCAAACCCTTCTCAGGACGCAGCACACATCCTATTGTAAAATACTTCTACGGAATGCTGTAGAGGGAATTTGGACTATGCACTGACTTGGCGTGGCAAGCCGATGAATAAGGCAGTGTTTTGTCCTTTCTAGACACAATTGGAACCAATTCGTGAACCCTGAAGGGCAGGAAGGTATGGTTTGCCCAGGCGGTAAACCACGCCAAACTCGAACCAAAGGCATTGAGTGCATTCGACAGCCCATGCCTCCTGCGACTGCACTACCACGAACCTATAGAGTTCTAGGCAAGATAAATGCCATAGGCTAACTTGTCTCCAGGATCAACTCCATTCAGAACGATCAGTCTTTGCGTAGGTAGCAGACCAGTAATTTTATGAACGATGATTTAGGTATGATTTAGGAGGATTTAGGTATATTATGGTAAACCACAACAATGAATGCCTTGAGTACGTGGAGCGCAGTTGGAGGCAACTCCTCTCGCGTGCACTTCTTCTTCTTCTTCTTCTTCTTCTCCCTCAGCCTCTTTCCCGCTTCGACGCGGGGTCCGTTCATTTGATGTATAGTTGTGCCCGAATGAGTATTCGAGCATTGGAATTCGAATAATTCTATTTGAATTCGAATGTTCGTGTTCGAACGTTCGAAAAAACGCGATTTCTAAATGTATTCGAATTCGATTGCTCGAAACACTCGTGTTCGAATGCTTAAATTCGAATGCTTGAAACATTCGCATTCGAGCGTTCGATTGCTACGAAATCTGCGATCCAGCAAAATAATATGTCCTTCCTGCTTCAAGCATCCCACGAACAAATACGTAATTTAGGCTCCAATCAGAAAAGTGCGCGCTTTCATAAGGTGCTCGAGAGCCATATGCTAGCCACTCCCTGCGGGAGAAGGGTAGCCCCACCCCGTCGTGGGTGCAATGCCCCCTAAGCGCACCTGGCGTGGCTAGCCGTACTCAGACACGGCCGGAGGACCGCCAAGGAGGTTACGCCCTTTTTTGGAGCAGGCTCAAGACGGCATATGCCGACGGACGCCCCCCTTGATCGTCATTGGTTGGGGTCGCCTGTGATTGCTCAAATGGGTTTTGGGCGTTTTTTGGCAGCGCGACAGGAGGTACACCCCCCCCCCCCCTGCTGGGGGCGGGTGTACCTCCTGACCATCCCCCAGAAAGTAGAGGCACTAGTTGAGGGAGTAGTGAGCATCCTCGTAAAGTACTTTAAGTGTTCTGCTCGCCTACGCACTTTTAGGCCTTAGCTCTCCGTGTCTTCCATCATGGGTCGACTGAGTCGGAAAAATCGTGTCACGCAAGGCTAATCTGCATTGTATTGTGACGCCACCCCGGGAGAGGTGGCGTAGAACACCAGATTTTGGAGACGCCACCTCTCCCGATTCTGCACTTGATCCCCCAGGGCGGAAGTACCGGACCGCAAGAAAGATATCCACAGAAAAATCGATATTCAGCAATGATTTTCGAAACTTCACGCATCAAGACACACTACACGTTAAAGAGTGTAGTCGCACATGGTGCGTTATTCAAACCTGGATTTTGGTAGGGTAACAGCGCCTTTATTACACAAAAAACGGTAATATCGGTCGATATCGATTGATAGCGACCGATACTTCAAAAATGAACTTCAGATTCGAGTTCAGTGACGTCGTTAAGCCCAGGGGCGGGGAGATCGGACCGCAAGAAAGACATCCACGAACAAATCGTAAATGCGGCTCAAAATGGAATGAAGGCACTCGACACTTCAATAACGGGATTCAGAGTCGCGCTCACCAACCACGATACCCCTAGGACCGAAATTTCCGGTCGCCAGAACGACATCCACAAACAAATTGATAAAACGACTCAAACTGAATTGATGGCGATCGACACTTCAAAAAAGGGCTTTGCCCTCGCGTGCAGCGACCTCGACTACCCCGGGAGGAAAGTTTCGGACCGAAAGAAAGATATCCACAAAAAATCGATAATACGGCCCAAATGGATTGATGGCGCTCGACACTTCAATAACGGGATTCAGAGTCGCGTTCACCAACCACGATACCACTAGGACCGAAATTCCGGTCGCCAAAACGACATCCACAAAAATCGATAATATCGATCGATATCGATTGGTCGGTTTCAGATTCGCGTTCAGCGACCTCGATTACCCCAGGGCTGATGTTCAGGGCGCTTGCACGACATCCACAAAAAAATCGATAATATCGATCGATATCGATTGGTCGGTTTCAGATTCGTGTTCAGCGACCTCGATTACCCCCAGGGCTGATGTTCAGGGCGCTTGCACGACGTCCACAAAAAATCGATAATATCGATCGATATCGATTGCCTCCCCCTGCTGTGAACGCCTTCCGTCGATGATCATCTAAATGCCCAGGCACGGTCGCCGACGTGTTCGGCATGTCTACGGCTCGCCATGCACGGTCGCCGACGTGTTCGGCACGTCCACGGCATCGCCAGGCGCGGTTGCCGACGTGTTCGGCACGTCTACGGCTCGTCATGCACGGTTGCCGACGTGTTCGGCACGTCCACGGCATCGCAGGCACGGTTGCCGACGTGTTCGGCACGTCTACGGCTCGTCATGCACGGTTGCCGACGTGTTCGGCACGTCTACGGCTCGCCATACACGGTTGCCGACGTGTTCGGCACGTCTACGGCATCGCCAGGCACGTAGAAGGCGTCTGGGTATTTTCTGCTATTTTCGCGCCCCTGATGTTTCCGCCCCTGATGTTTCAGCCCCTGATGTTTCCGCCCCTGATGTTTCCGCCCCTGATGTTTCCGCCCCTATTTTTTGACGTGCTCCATGGCTAATCGCTTAGACCGTTATTATAGAGTATGATAGTTGCTGAACATGACTGAGCTTACTTTATAAAGAATTTCAGTTAGGACTGTTCACAACTCGCGAATCCCGGAGCATGGAGGCGCATGCCTGTGGGAGACCTAGTGCTCTTTGCACATCAGCTAGAGAACGTTTCGCCTATGAAGCGTTGAAGTGAACGCTTCTGGCCTCCAATCCTTTGCGCTTCTTAGCATTCTGTATGGGTTTCCCTTCTCATACTCATGTCCCTGCGATTGACATTCCATCTATCTTAGCCCCCAAGATGCACGAGGGCGAGTTACCTCCATCTATATCTATGGGCGACTGATTTAGCACCTCAGCGTTATCGTCGCTTTGCTTCTGCTCAGCCGTGGCCATGAGGTGTGTTGGCTTGGTCGCAGTGCCTTGTGGGAATCCAGTACACAACCTATGCCTCATGAAGCAAACGCCCTCCCCGCTGCATCACTCCAACCGATGGAATAATCTGTCGCCACAGATGTCATTCAGCCTGCCCCTCACTAACGGTTCTATTGCAACGATGCAGCCTATGCCAGCTGGTTGCTTATTTCAGCTTCACCATAGGCCATATCGCTCAATTTCATGTTTTCGTAGCCAACCACTTAAGTATGAGTTATGTCAATCGAACGATGCGTAAGGGCATGGAGGGGGAGGATCGTGCAGCGAGCTTTGGGATTCAAAATGCCTGTCACAGATGTCGTTTAATCATTGTCCGGATTCAGAAGACGTGTCCCGGAAGTTGAATGTGCTTGACAGAAAGTTAGTTACGGAAAGTTACGATCGGCTAGTAACAGCGATGTTAACCATTTTTGACTGAAGCCATCGGTATTGGCACATATATAAAGGATAGGGATGAGGTCGCATGAAAGTGGTGGCTTGATTTCACAGCAAGTGAAACGCTTTGATCGGACGATCAGTGTCCATAGATGTCATCTACTTTCGCTTGAAGCTGACCGTTCGTTCGTGTGTTTTTGTTTGCCTGACATTTCAGCAATGCTTTATCGCTTCTGCGTGTAAAGCGGGAAAACGTTGCCGTTTAGAGTGGTAAGGTGACACCTTGTGGGGAGCTGTGAGTTCTCTCCGATAGAAATGCCTTTTAGCAAGTGGATAACATTGATCAGTGCCTATGAGGTGGAGAGAGAAGATAGCCAGTAGCCGTGGTTCTGTTAGAATGATGTGTAGTGTCGTACAGTAGGGCGCAAGGAGGGTAGTCGAAGAATAGGAACGGCGAAGGTAGTCGGCAGCACGAATAACGTCGTTGAAGTGTTTGTAAAGGATTCCGATCTATAGAGAAGGGTAGAAGAATGGTAACTGATCTTAGAGAAGCTGCCGCAAGGTTAGGATACTAGAAGATTTAGCACAGTGCAGAAAAAACTGAGGATAAGGGAAGAACCGCTTTATCGAAGTGACCTTGTGGTTAGATTAAAGATGCTCTGAAGCTGCGCGAAGCGCGCATGTGCGAGACACGCCTTTGAACGTGTTGGAACATTTGTATGAGAATTTATATGAATGACCTGTAGTGCCACTATAATACACAGACATGGTTAATGTCTCTCCAGTGGTTGCGCCTCAAAAAATGCATGGAATACTATACGGGAAATGCAATATTTGGTTGATCACAAGTGGTATGTGTATGTGTCTATGTATCATATTACCCAGTCGGAGGTGGCGCAGAGTCTTCGTGTTCACCCCCAGTCTGAGCACTCTGTCCGGATCCCAACCTGGCCTACAAATCCTCCCATTCCTCCGATAGGTGGAATGGCATCAAACTTGCCTACGAGGATAAAATACTGACTTGCCCATCTGCCTGCCACCGTATGTGGTTCCACAGGCGAAGTGCGCATTCAAATTATCTCCACGACATTGCTAGAAGCAGAATGCATGGCTAATCCCAACAAGGATTGATCACGCCATCATTTTCCTTATGTTCCGGTTTACTTAACCACTTCAGGTTCTCTTGAAGGACAACCTGTTTAATCGTCTTTCAATAACCAGTAAGGTGATATAACCACCTGGTTGAGGCCCTTGGAAGGAAAGAGGGGACTACTCTTCTGTCACCTACAGCACATCTACAGTGTTGCTAATCATGCACTCACGGTTGTTTTATTATGACAGTTCCAGCGTTCTGGTAGAATCATGGGATTCCTTAATTCCATCGCACCTCCGAGGAAAAGATTCTACTTCTAGCTGTGAAAGGTACTGGGACTAGCATCGCTTGAGATGAGATGAGGGTAAGCCGACCGTGTGTTCAGAGTCAACACCTACTCGGTCATTGTCTAGGAAATTCAAACGAAGCTTCGTTTCAGGACCCCCTTCCAAAACATACAGGATCTGCAAGAACGATTCACTAACAAGATAGTTGCCGCCGTCGCGAATTCTTGGATCCAAACCAACATTGGGTCACAGCAATCAAATTCTCCCACCTAACAAGGTTAGCGTTAAGGAGTCTAGGCACAAGTGCTGCGTTTCTCTGTCTGGCAGGCATCCCAACGTTCAACAGCCCACAGCCATCTTGGGACCACCGGGAACCCTCAGAGGCTCAATGACAGGCATTAGCTAAACAGGTGGAAGACGGATCCCTTCCCTTTACGTCCATATTTGCACGCGTTTTTTGATTGAATTTTTTATCTACATAGATGCTTCTTGGGGAGTGCGCGCTTTACTATCTGCCCTATTCCCTGCTGACCTGTGCTTCTTTCCCTCTTCCACCTCTTCCCAAGCGCTGTGACGGACACCCTGCCACAGCGTCTTCGCCCCCGACTTCACCCCTACATTTGCCACAGAGTGATGGATAATGCCATCTTCAGTTCTCTTCGAGCATGACCGATCAGAAGAATTGTTACGCGCGACTGATGACTGGCGTTGCGATGTTAGTGCTGAACCGCAACGAGTTGGAATCCCCTACCCGATGCAATACTGCCCTTCTTCATGTTTTCGCTGCATCTTCAGGGTGCCTATGGTGGAAGAAATTTCACCTGAAACTGAATGGAGCAATTGCCTGGAAAACAAATAGCCCACATGTTCCTTGCACTGCCAGTCCTTGTTAGGGTCCCCCATTACAGTCGTGAGCAAAACCGAACGGTATTTCAGTTCTTAACATAAACCATGGAAGCATTCGTGAAACTTTATGGAGTTCGAACACGCTTCCACACTAACACAGTGCAATGTGCTTGCCCTGTCACTTCGACACACTGATGGTCGCTCTTTGTGACTTGCGTCCGGAAATCACTGCGTTACCTACGACAATCTCGAAATGAATCTACTCATTTTGTCGACGGTCTTTCATTGTTCACCAGAACTCATTCAGAAAATTGTGGTGTTCATTGGTCGACCCTTCGTCGAAAAAAGTTATCAGCCTTACAATGTTTCGACTTTTTCATGTATTGTAGTACGTCCATTAATTGCAGCTTCTTTGTATCTGCACTATGCAGCCCAAACTTGCGCATGTGGTTCTTCAGAATACACCTTTCCAGTGTTCGATAAGAGGACTATATCACGCGTTGCTGTGCTCGAATGATAGAATTATTCGAATGACTTACATTCGAATTTGAATACTCGATTTCGTAATTTTGAAGAATGTCATTTTCAAAGATCTTCGTTGGAGCATTTTAAAATTTTGTGAGATTATAAGATTAGTATAGAGGAAGAATTCTTAGATAGTCTTGCCGCCTCATGTTTCACTTGCGTAAAACATTGCTGACAGTACTACTGTGGGAAAGCTGCATGTTTCGCACCTTCAACAAGATGCTTCGGAAGCTAGATCGTTCATCATGCTCAGCTCTATTCCCAGATAGGAATCCACCTGAAAAGATTGCAATAGCTTCACTGCTTCTATTTCGCTCCATCGGTTAACCCCGACTGTCGTTTGGTTTATGCTCATCTATAGGTCTAGACAATCACCGATCCAACTACATGGAGTTCGTGTAGCAATGTTTCCGTCTAACTGCTTCATTTGACATCAAAACGATATCATCGACAAAACTAGTAAATGCTGAACCTCTTGACATTGACGAGGCAGCTTTTGTCTTCACAGTTTAGAGAAGACGTGTTGTTCTTTAGGGCAGTTGTGAAAGTTATGAAGAGCTGGTGTCCCCTTGCCGTGCCCCGTGAAATGAAATCCTCAACTTTCACTCAAATAGCTGGAAAGTAGTGGTGTATTCAAAAAAACATTATGCGAGTAGTTACTTGGAATTCCAGAATGCGCTAAGGTATTTAAATTCACTATTTTCCACGGAGTCGAAGGGTTTCTCGTCCAGAGAAATGGAGACAAGAAAAATATTATATCCACGACTTCTTCCATAGAACTGGGTGACAGTGTGAATCTGATCTAAACGAGAAATGTTTTTGTGAAAACCGGACTGATGCCCAGCTTGATACCCATTGAGATACATGTCGCGAAGGTGAGCAGCACTGACGGGTGGAGGCGCTCCAGCGAATAATAGCCAAGCAGAGCATAAACCAAATAGATGCCAGCCGATCAGGTACCGACTGGACACGCCCTCTCTGAATGTCACCCCCCCCCCCCATTCAATGCGGTCTGATCGGATGAGGCGTTCTCATCTCCCAATGCTGCCCGTCTTAACGACATATACCCAAGGCTTTCATCAAGACTTTCGCGAAATCTTCGCGGTGACCCTTCTTGAGCAGCGACACTGTCCTTGACCCCTTTCACATAGATATCAAATGAGTGCTTCACTAGAAGAGAAGTAGAGTGGAATGGAACTCTCGGCATGAAGCAGATCTGCGGATATGGGGTCGACCCGATCTTAAGAAGAAGTGCGGCGGCTGCGGAGACCTCTTTGGCAGGTGAGTCGCCTGTGTGCTGATGTTGATACTTTCACCAAGGCCTACTGTTCTCTGATAATTGCCTAAGCCCTCATGCTATTTCCGTTCAGTTATTTGGGCTCTTTGGATATACTCTTCATTCGTTTCAGCTGAAAGACGAGCTTGCTTTGAGAATAAGTGGATGGATGTATGATCTAGTCATACATATACATATATAGATAACTTTTTCAAATATGAAAGACTTGGGTACTATTATAAAAACAAAGTTCATTTCTCGAAGGTACAAAGGCATCTCTGAAGTCACCCTGTAGTTTGAGAGAGATCAAGGTTTACATCGCAGCTGCCAGCACCGTTGGGCGGAGAGTTGCCGCAGCCATAGCGCGTTTTCATTCGTTCACAAAACCTGTTGTGGAGGAAAGATGTGTTATTTGGACGAGGTGCAGTTCTCTTCTGTTCACTTCAGACGGCAAAGCAGCTTCTATTTCCATATTGAGAACAGCCTCTTCAGCAGAGAACATACAGCGTCTTGGTGTGGTGTAGATGACTGTGTAACATTCCTGGACGACATTCTCCGAGGAACATCGCGGACTTCGCAGTCTTCCATCCTTATATATAGGGGCTGAAATAGCGACGTTCTGATCACTGAATGCATGTTTACAGCATCGGTGCTGCTCCTTTTTTATGCTGCTTCTGAAGGTTTTACTCTCCTGTTTACTTCAGTTGAATCCATAAGAGCGATTCGGCAGACTTTATTGATGGTGATTTACTACAGCTGGGTTGAGCTGGGATTCCGACTGATAGCTTTTCGTTCTTCTATAGATGCAGTTTCATAGGAGGTGACACCTCAAATGGAACTTTTTTGTACATTCTGCTCATTTAATCAAGCCTTCGGCGAATTTTCATATTTCTGGCTCATATTGTTGAATCGAACGTTGGCTCCTGAGTGTCGCGCTTGAATATTTTCTCGTCAACGATGACTTTTGCACCTATGAGACCATGGTTTGAGCCGCCATCGAAAAAAGACATCACAGAGACGTCACACAAACACCGGCTTCTGCTTATAAAATGAGATTGACCTCCAGGACGTGTCTCTTCTCTTGAACTTCTCCATGTCCATAACCGGCAAAAAAACGGATGAAGTTGTTTGTTTGTCAGTCTGCTTATCTTTATAATCCTAGCCAGGGGGTACAAAACAGCTACCAATACATGTCAATGGCGCTTGCTACGTGATGAAGTGCACAGTTAACGAGTAAGCGGTGCTCACCTCTATCACCACGATAATGTAGCGATAAAGATGAGCACCTCTACTTACTTACTCCTCAACACGATAGAGAGAATCAGGAATCATGTGCTCATAAAATGCATAGCAAACAAAAGAGTCTCAGTAAGAAATTTCTGACTTCTCGAAGTGGCGAGCTCCACTCTGAGTCAACTTGTCGTTTAAGACGAGAAGTTTTCGTAGGGCAGCACCTTAGTGTTTGAGTTCATAACGAGAGCTCATGCATCGCCTCTGCTCTGCTGGCGGCACTGAAGGCATTCCTTGGCCTTTGTCCACTTCACGCTTCTCCACATTTTATCCACAGGCTCTTAGGGACGCAGGAACTCGTTGAACATCTCCTCCTTCAGCGCAGCAGCGATCAAGGATCAAAGACGAGTGCGCTCAACGAGCTCCGTACATATTCTATTACAGAGCGCCTCGTTCGAGCTGTTCCAGTTACCCGATATAGACAAGGGATCGGGATGTAGAGCACGATCAAACACCTCAACGCTCTGCTATGCAACAATTAGCGAAAAGCCAGAGAACGTGACATGGACGTGGTCCTGCTTCGTGCTCCGGCTTCGTTCTAATTGCTTGCGTGTGTAAATTAGTGGGTCCACAAAGCAGTAGTTGAAAGTTGCGATTGAAATAGGATATTTATTTATTTATTTATTTATTTATTTATTTATTTATTTATTTATTTATTTATTTATTTATTTATTTATTTATTTATTTATTTATTTATTTATTTATCAGACATGAACATAGTCATGCACTACGTAGGTGACGTCACATAAACAAACACTAGCTCACATAAGCCTACAACGAATATAACCAAAATGTTTACTTTTCTAAAATTGCAAACACCTTAGCCATTATGATAGAGCAGGGAAACTAAACAATTTTAAAGAAAGTTAAATTGAATTTCATTTTCACCTTTTTCTTTTATTAATTGGCAGTAAAAACATTAAGTTTCCCATTCATAGAGTGTGTAGTAAGGACCGTTTCGAGGGTGGTTACAATACCGCTCATAACTGGTGTCGCGTTTCGCGTCGGCGACGCGAAACGCGACACCAGTTATGAGCGGTATTGTAACCACCCTCGAAACGGTCCTTACTACACACTCTATGAATGGGAAACTTAATGTTTTTACTGCCAATTAATAAAAGAAAAAGGTGAAAATGAAATTCAATTTAACTTTCTTTAAAATTGTTTAGTTTACCTGCTTTATCATAATGACTAAGGTGTTTGCAATTTTAGAAAAGTAAACATTTTGTTCATTTAGCTAAAATGGCTCATTTTGGCTTATTTTAGCTCATTTAGTTACAATTTCATGTTGTTTTAACATGCAAGAAAGGACCATTTTTGGTTTGCTACGGAAGGAAATCATGCCACGCACTCTTCCGGCACGTCGGGATTTCCATTTGGTTGGTGGAATGAAATCTTTCTGCGTGAGGTTACGCTCTATTCAGCGATGAACAGCTGCAGGAAATACGCGTCTCTCCAATGCGCAGGTTTAAGCAAGTAACACTTATGTCGTCAATTCCACGAAAATCGTATCGTGCTCGACGAGTGCACGTGGCGATGTCTCCTTGTAGTCCACACAAAAATTGATGCATTTTTACACTTCAATTTTAAATTATTCTTCGTGACAAAAAAAACTTTTACAAACTTTCAAACACTGTATTCCATGTGAAAACGGTTATTAAAAATTTCCGGTGTAGTAGTTTTTTAAGCCCTGTGAGAGTGTCTAATTTAACTTGGAGCACGTTCGTTTTGATTTTGATTATGAATGATATCCTTTGTTAGCCCCCCCCCCACTCGTTCCGCTCCTAGAATCTCAAGCAATCTGGGACGACGTGTTGGGTCAGTAGTGCCACTACCGCCAAACAATAGAAGAGTGGAGCCATTACACTCCGGTTGTCTGCCAAATGACCTGTGTGAAGGTTTAGGGTGACGAACTTCAGCATAGCTTGACCTGGCCGACCCCTCTCTGGCTGAATGCTTAAGAGAAATTGACTTAGCAACACTCTAGCAGCATTTGAAATCGTAGTGGGGCAGAGTGCCCTTCCAGTTATAGGCTTGAGGTGCTCTAATATGAAATGTAATGGATGCGGACACGTAATTCTGACCGCTTATGGGTCTATTTCACAATTACCGTCCAAAAACTGCAAACCTTTGCCTGGACTTGGTTCACTGCTGCTGCGTCTTTGTAGACTCTTCTTTCAGACGCTCGAAATGTGTGGGGTATCACGTATGAGACCGTGATCCATCATGAGTGTCTCTAAGCTATGAAATGAACTGCCACAGCTCTTCTTGGGTAGGATTTCTGGGCTCTTTGAGTACCAAGACAATTTAAGCCCTCCTTACATGAAATGACCTGTATCACCTGTCGTCCCGTTGATCATCGACTTGCTCGAGCGGGCGCCAGCAGCGTCTCCATTCGTCCCTGTCGCGTGCCAGAGTGGCCCAATGGATCCTCCTCGCTCGAGGGACACGAAGAGCGTCATATCGGTCGTTCAGGGCTTTCACGAAGAAGTCCGACCAACGCGTTGGTGGGCGTCCTGGTGTTCTTTTGACATCCCGCGGAATCCAATCTGTGACGGCTCTCGTCCAGCGGGTGTCTGCGAATCGCATTACGTGGCCGGCCCACCTAATTTTCGACGACTTGGCCCATGCGACAGCGTCTCTGATCTTCGAACGTCGGCGAAGCTCGGAACTCCGGAGGCCTTCTCTCACTTGCGTGAGTCGTGTCACTCCGAGCATCGTCCTCTCGATTCCACGCTGCGCGACGCTGATCGCATGTTCATCCTGCTTTCGTATAGCCCAGGTCTCTGAGGCGTATGTTAGGGCAGGAAGAACAGTGGAGTCGAATAGGTGGGCACGGAGTCGGACGTTCTTCGTTTTCTTCACGACTTCTTCGACGCTTTTGAAAGCTCCCCAAGCCGCTCGTTTCCTCCTGCTCAGCTCTGGTGCTAGGTCGTTGGTCATGTTGACTTCGCGACCCAGATACACATAGCTGGAGCATTCGGAGATGTTCGTTCCGTTGAGCGAGAATGGGGCATCAGAAACCCATCCGTTCTTCATGAACATCGTCTTCGTAAGATTCAGCTGCAGTCCAACGCTTCCACATACACGATCGAAGTCGGCCAGCATTCGCTCCGCCTGACTGATGCTCGGGGTTATGAGCACGATGTCGTCAGCGAAGCGAAGATGGTGCAGTTGCCGGCCGTCGACCTTCACTCCCATGTCTTCCCATTCTAGTTCGCGCATGACGTTTTCGAGGGTGGCGCTGAAGAGCTTCGGGGATATGGTATCCCCTTGTCGAACCCCTCTCTTCACGTCAATGACGACGTCGTTGTAGAATGGTGAGATCTTGGTCGTGAATCCACTGTACAACTCTCGAAGGACTCTGATGTACTGAGTAGGAACGCCCTGGGTGAGCAGGGCTTCCATGACCGCTTCAGTCTCGACGGAGTCGAATGCCTTCTTCAGGTCAATGAACGTAAGGCACAGCGGCAGCTTGTACTCTCGCGACACTTCGATGAGCTTCGTAATGGTGTGTATGTGGTCGATCGTGCTGAATCCTCTCCGAAATCCTGCTTGTTCGCATGGCTGTCCTTCGTCCAGCGTTCTGCTGATCCTATTCAGGATCACTCGCGTAAACAGCTTGAAGACTACGGACAGCAGGCAGATCGGGCGATAGTTGCCAATGTCGTGCACGTCTCCCTTCTTGTACAGCAAAACGGTCTTGCTGGTCTTCCACTGAGATGGAACCTTGCACTCCGACAGATAACGTGTGAAGAGCCGCGCCAAGGTGTTGATGAGCGCTGGCGGGAGGTTCTTCAGGTGTTCAGCTCTGATCCTGTCAGAACCGGGTGCTGTACGTTTCTTCACCGACGAGATGGCGTGTCGGATTTCGGAAGAGAGAACAGAGGGGACGACGTATCCATCCTGCGGAAGATGGCATGGGGGCAGGTGGACGTGGCTATCGAAGAAATCGGAGTAGAAGTCGTGGATGACTTTCTCCATGGTCCTTCTGGAAGAGGTGATGGTTCCGTCAGGACGTCGGAGAGCGGTCATCTTGGTCTTGAAGTTGGCGAAGTTCCGGCGGGCATTGCGGATGCTCAGCCCTGCCTCTGCTGCTTCAGCCAACACTTCTGCCCTTCTCTCCTTGAGATCTTCCTTTATCGCCGCTCTGCATAGCTTTGCAAGCTCGGACGTCAGTTGGTAGTTGCTTGACGCTCGTGCTGCTCCACGCTGGCGTATCAGCTCGAGAGTTTCCGGAGACAGGCGTCTCTTGGTGGTCTTCAAGCTCTCGGCTCCCTTAGCACTATCGCGGAGATGGTGCACGAAGCGATCGTATTCCTCGTCGACGTTGTCCATGACGGCATCTTCCCAAAGGCCGACAAGAGAGGTGTAGAGGTCCCAGTTGATGGTCGTTCTGGGATTCCTCTTCTTGAACTTCGCGGCCTTCTCTCCTTGACGCGAAAAGCGGAACCTCGCGCGAAGGAGGCGGTGGTCCGATCCCGTGTAGAACTTGGGGACAACGGAGACATCGGTCAGGCAATACTTGCGATTGAAGATGATGTGGTCGATCTCGTTGTGGAGCTGGCCACCGGGGGATTCCCAGGTCCATCGTAGGGAGGGAGGCTTCTGGAACTGCGAGTTTCCATGGATGGTCTTGGTCGACATGATAAACTCAGACAGCCTTTCACCTTGCTCGTTCCACTCCAAACCGTGTGTTCCGATGTGAAGTTCTTCCGGCGACCTTCGTGGCCCGATCTTGGCGTTGAAGTCGCCGACGATCACCTTGTAGAAGGTGTGATCTTCCTTATAGAACTTCTCCAGCTCCACGTAGAAGGCCTCGACGTCTTCGTCGTCGTAGTCGGATGTTGGGGCATACGCGACGAACACAGTCAAGGCTGGCACGGAGCCACATCGCTTCAGTCGCAGACGTCCGATTCGGCTTGTCAGAGACTCGTACGAATCGATGTTCATGGCCAAGTGCGTGTTGACGAGGACACCAACGCCGCCTACTCCCCTGCTGTTGCATGTTCCGAGGAACAGTTCTTCTCCGGAGTCGTAGGCGGCGTGTAGGGGGTGGTGTCTTCTCGTCTCGGTCAGTCCGATGACGTCGTACTTGATCTTCCTGGATTGCATCATCAGGTCCTCGACGGATGCTTCCGACGCAAGCGTGCGGGCGTTGTAAGTACAGATCGTCATCCTAGTCCTTCTCAGTTTGCGCAGCCTGGTTAGGCCCTGAGATTTTAGCAGCCTCTCCGTACTCGTCCTTACCATCGCTGCAGAAATGGGGGCTCTTTCGGGGTCAGGGGAATGAGGCCCTTTAGTGCTGCTGTGTTTGACGAGGGAGAAACAACGTTTCAGAGCTTAGCTTAATCACTTGCTTGTACATGGGTATTTGAGGATGGAAAAGGTAGTCCTTCCTTTTTCTGACATGGGAAAACCTTATAATAAATACGCATCTCGGAACATCGTCGTTTCCTTGCTGCTTCTGCAATATTAGCTCATCGTTCGTGTTCGTACTCGGCCTAGCACTCTTTAGTCGTTCACGGTCATCTACGGCTGCCACTCGCACGCTTCTCAGGCGCTGCAGTCGTGCGAGAATTAGCACATAACCCGCTCAAGCTAAGCTCAGTTGTCTGTGGTTGCCGGCATACGTCTGGAACTAGCAGGGGAAAGCGGCACTCCACGTTCAGCTTGGGCTTGTCACTGCGCCGAGCCTGTGACGCAGCCGTGCACCAAGTGATACCCTGCATGCTGCAGCGTCCGGCCTTTGACCCAGTGTCGCCTCTTTAGTTTCCGCTTGTGCTTTCTGCAAGACATATCCGCTGGCAGTGCCCTTCGAAGCTGCTCCCCGAGAGGCTGTTTTTGCTGTGCAGAAGAACATGGCGAATGAACGAATGTAAAAGGTAGCGTGACGCCTCTTCGTAGCGTCGCGCTACCTTTTACATCTAACTTGGCTCGCTTTATATTTAATTAGCTGTTTCACCCTGATAATTAAGGTTTATCCTGCAGCTTTTCCTTTTTGGTTTTTTTCATCATTCAAACGATACTTGGAAATTCAGGGGGCTCTTGGTGTTTCTAATAGGCCAAATGATTGATAAGCCCTATTCATCTTATTAACATCCGCCACACCTCTGTTTTTCTGTCGTGTGCATTAAAATAAATAGGCTTTATGCATGAACAATTTTACGGAGAGATGAATTGAATAGCCAATCTAAAAACGCCTTTACAGGTATATAATGGGATCAGCCGTGCAATTGTTGCTTTTCAGTCGCGTGGAACTCTTTCATTTCTTTGTCAAAAAGCTGTATCCCTCGCGACTATCTCATGATTTGACGAAACTGTTCGAAATTCGATAGAAGTTGTCGTTGGTAGGCCTATTGTCGCGTGGCGCCACTAACCGGCTCGTTTCGCGTCCAGACCAAGCAAAACAGCCATCCATCGGGGATTCGTGAATTGGCTCCAGACATGCCTGGTAAGGAGAAGACAGTGCCTTATCAAACGGGTGACCTCCGTCATTCATCATGGGGGACTCCTTCTGTAATTGCATCCCCGATAGCCGGAAGGGGTGGTAGCTTGCAAGAGCACGTAGTTGATCTACCTTACTACACATCGCTATGTATATAGCGTAATCGACTGCATAACTCGTGAAAATAGACCACAGCATGGGAAGAAACACGTCTGATCAATTTTGAAGGTGAGGAATAGCATTCAGTGATCGAACATCGAACTCTGCAATCGGGTACGGCGTACTCAATCTAATAAATAAAAGTAACCTTCGAAGCGTTTTTGAAAGTTCGCCTTGCAGTAGAAATGAATAGGATGTGTCTTCTGAGATTAAGGTGTGCTTACTAAGCATGGCGTTGCTGGTGACGCTGACAATTCATAGAGACCTAATAGGGACTGGAGCGTTGGAAGAGGCGCTGGCTGTCCTTTGTATCGGATACCAGCTTCTTGGTTTGAATGTCTCTCCAGGCCAACCAAGCATACTATCCTTCTGGGTCGGTGAATTGTCACCAGACTTGTCTGGGAAGGATAGGGCGCTGACTTGTCCACCGCAAGTCATTGTATAGGCCAAATTCGCATGCAACTTGCCTTCACAACATCCCCGTGAACTAGAATGTGCAGCGCATCCAAAAAGTGATTGACTAACGTCGTCGTTTATCTTTTAATTCGGGATCCAGCATACCGAACAAATTTGAAATTCCTCACGTTCCACTTTGTTTTGCGCGAGAATGTAGAAAGAATCTGACGACTGCAGTCCTGCTTCACAAGCGCCTGCCACCAAGACAGATCTGGAGATAACAATGGTACAACTTGTGGAGTATTAATTGTGAGGTGAACTTCAAGTTTGGCCAAACAAACTGTACGAAGAAAAACAAAAGGGGAACAAATTCGTTCACTTAGATTCAAGAGTGTATCAAGGTTTCTCCATCCGTACCTACCTGCCATTGTAATCCCGTGGATCCTCTTCGCTCAAGAGGCACGAATAGTGTCAAACCTATTGTTCAGGGTCTTCCACTCATACCGACAACACACCTTGCGCGCTCTCCACCATGGTATGTTCTTCGGAAGGTACGGTAGAAACATGCCTGTAGCTGAAAGAGAGCCATTTCTTTTCATTTCGACTGTTCGTTTGCGGATTTGTCCTTCTTCCTGGGAAAAAAGCCACGGAACGCCTCCAACGCCATTTTGCAGGAAATGTAGGCCTCGTTTAGGACAACATCTTCATTTTGCATCAATATTTTGAACTTCTATATGTTCATTTATACACGGCTGTGGGTGCAACTGCAAATCATAATGCTAGCTAAGGAACCAACAACCAATCATTAGCAATTAGTACCCATTATCATCACTTGGCGCAGTCCTATGAGAGCGACATAAAACGCATAGTTATTGATCGTCCTCTGTTAAACAATGTTTGACATATGAGGCGATGGGGATGGACTCATTCTTGAAGCTTTCGACAGCGCAGCCACAACTGCTAGCGATGTTGCAAGCGTTGTTGGTTGGCGTATAAGGCAGTACGGTATCCCAAAACCGATTATAGGCACTGCATCTTTGGCCGCATCACATAATCACAGGCCACCAACTTTTGCGCTTCCACTCCCCTGCGTTCCTTTGGTTCACATTTCAACCCTTCGATGCTTTCGCTGCTGAAGCCTACCTGCTACGTCGCCCACAAGAAATGTGAGAAAGCCGAACTGTGGGCTGGCAGAGACTTTTTGAGGTTGAAATGCGATCTGCCGAACAGCTCTGCTGGAGAAAGCCGCGACTGAGCTGCCCTGCCGCGTTATGCAGTTCCTCTGTGTTCACGGCCTCATTGTGCTGTTGTTTCTTAATTTTATACGAACTCACTCGGCAATTAAGGAAATTGTTACAGAATTTCTAGATCAGTTTTTTAAGTGAACAACTGCCACTATTGATCATCAACAAAAAACCTAAAATTATCAATTGATGTACATATTACCAACGTTTTGGCAAATTCAACAAAGCTGTGCTGGCGTTCAAAGAGTTCGTCAAGATGCGCATGCATCGAATGGCCTAATTTGTCTAAATTCAATATCTTGACGCAGCTTTATGGCTAACGAGATGTTAGGTGGCTGCTTCCAGCTGATACGGATGCATCAGAAGCTTGAAACCCAGCCGACAGATCTCGACTGTGTTCTCGGAACCTGGTTGAACTGACATGTGAGGGTGCTCATCTTAAGCTGCACATATCTGGACTTCTTAGGATGATGAATTCGGAGTTCTTTCACCATGACTTTACGTTGTTTAGTTCAAGGTAGCTTTTGTCAGGAAGCAGTTCCGCAAGATCACTCCAAGGCGACTCGCATATGCCGGGAGCATATTCTCCTGTGGAGCTCGCAGTTCGCGAAATGTATTGGGTTTTGTCTAGTCTTGACGCATGTGGTGATCAACTGGCTTATGGGGAGGGGGAGGGGCTTGAATGGCATATGTTCTTACACACTTTTGGTCAGCTTTGGTTCACGGTCAGTACTCATGTCAGTGTCGTCAAGCTCAGTATTCCGTGCTTGACCTGCTTTGTCTGAAAGGGCATGTCTTAGGGCCCTAACATGGACTAGCAGCACCCAACACAGCAGGTAGAATTTGTTACGGCCCAATAGCTCCGCGCCCAGAGTCACCGGCGCACGCGAAAAGTGCCAACTCTTGCCATAACTGCAGTTATGGTAAAGGAGAGCAGAAACTCCATAATGTGATGGTTCTGCTAAAGCTTGTCTTCCTATTCACCCAAGGAAGGCTTCTATGTGAGTTCTCTCCTCTATTTTCTAGTCAGCCTAGTTAAAAATCAAATAGAACATAAATCCGACATGGAGCTCAGCGCTGACTCAACTTTCTTCTGAGATGCACCTGTTTTCATTTCGTCCTCGATGTCTGTGTCTGTTTTCTCAAAGCAGTAACCCTAACAGCACAAAATATGGTGATGGCTATTCTGAGAGCACACTGGGGAATGCTTCATCGGAGATCGGGGACACCGAACCTCGAGTGTCGGGCGTCCATAATCAAGTGCATGCTTTAGTTTCGCTGGCGATGCGGAAGTGCGCACTGCTCTGCTCCTAATCCATTCATATGGGGCGTGTCGGGTCTGATCTCGTTAAATGATGCCCACATGGTGTTTTCGCTTTTTCGGCAAACAGCAGCCGAACACGCTCATTCTCTTCTCTGGTTTTCTCAGCGATTTTTGCAGTCGGGGAGGGATAGAGGAGCCCAGGGAGAAATGATCTAACCACACGCATTGTGCGCTGAATGTTTCGGTTCTCGATACCGAAGCAACTAGAAGCATCGGCAGTATTGGTTGGCTGGTATTCGCTAGGCTCATCAGCTAAGCTCGAGAGAGGACTTCAAGTTTTTGCTACTTCAACTCCTGTGTAATAGCACCAATTCCCAATACCGTGGTTTTTTGAACAATCCATCAAGTTTGCAGAGTGCAGACGGATTACAGTAGAAACGTCTAACGTTGCCTTTAATTAGAAGCTACCGTAATGTTCACAGCAACAACATGAGGCAGCCTTTTGCCCTATTACACGAATGCCACTGCGTTCATATCTGTGAGACCATTAAGCGCTGTCCTGAATGAATGAATACGACAACGTTATTCCCATATTCCAGCTGGAAGCGAATTGGAATTCAGCTTCTCGCTATCGACAAATCTTCACCATTCGAATATAGGACGAAAACAAGTGATCCAACACGTAAAAAGGTTGAATTCCTAAGCTGTAAAGAAGCACTTGAGCCTCCTCAACACATTCATGTTACATAAGCGCCTATATTGTGTCTTGAAATAAACAACGTTTTCTTAATATTCAGTTTGCGTTATTTTATTTTAATTCCTGCTGAGACCGCCACACCATTAATCACACTAGCTTTACTACCAAGAGGCACTTATCTCTCATATTCCTTCCTTCAGAAAAGAGGCATCCTTGTCTTCATTCATTCGTTTATTTATTTGTACACTCCAACGTGGGTCGTGCAAAAAAACGCGACAACTTCTTGAAAAAAAAGACAATGGCGTATCACTGAGGTGCGTGTAATGTCTACTGGAGTTTATTCATTCATTTATTTATCCATCGCCTTTGACATGGGAACAACCTTGTTCAGCGCACAACGTAAAACACCGCCAGAAACAGATTCAGTAATAAAAGAAGCCGCTAGAGTGATGTTATTATTTGGAACACAGAGCGAAAAAAGCAATAATATACTAGCAAACAATGTAGAGAGCCGTTATACCAACCCATAGATTGAGTGCTTCCGTTCATAGCCAATAAAGGATTTCGCTTTAGTCTTTTCTCCTACATTTTTTTCGCTTGGAAGCTGTGACCTCCTCCTGTGCAATGAAGAAGTGAGGTTAGGTAATCACAGTTACTGCTTTCGTTGTAGGGCAAAATTCTTCAGGCGTGTGATGGATGTGCGCTGCCTCTGCGATCTTAGGTACAGTAACGGTAAAGGTACAAAACCTTAGGTATTGCTTGTGCTTCGTGAAACGCACATTATGTACTGACACACTGGTCTGCTGCTTGCCGAGATTGATCGGCTTTAAGATTTCAAAGTCCCTACTGGTCCATTTGCTTGATCACGGTTGGGTACTGTCTGGCTAACTACTCGAATTTTGCAGAACTTAGATACAGTTCCTCTAGTTGCTTTCGCAATAAGGAGTGGTGCTAGTTCAGTCGTCTGCTTGACCATCATTTTGATCACACCAGGTTCGGCGCTGATCAGTGTTGAGGTGGCGGTCAATCCACTACGCTGTACTGACAAGGTGACGTCTAACCAGTAAGGTTAATCTCGTAATGGAAGACGCCCCAAAGGCGAAGTCATCAGGTGCCTCATGCTGCCAACTCTCACTGAAGCCGTGATCTTCAATTGTCCATAGCTAATATTCATCGTTTCTAGTTATTAGAAAGGCTAGAACACAGGGAAATATCATACTGGAATTCTTGCTGGCGGAGCCTTCACTTATCCCAGCCTCACTTCTTCTTCTTCTTCTTCTTCTTCTTCTTCTTCTTCTTATTCTTCAGCGTTTGTCCCGCATCGTCGCGGGGTCCGCTCTTCTGGTGTTACGACGCCACCTTTCCCGATCCTGCGCTTGATCAGGGTGGACACCAGCTACTTTCATGTCCGTGTGTAACGTATCGGACCAACGCTGCTTCGGGCGTCCTCTAGGCCGCTTTCCAGATACTTCCAACTCAAGGCCAATCTTGCGGACGCTGTCTTCCTTTCCACGCAGAACGTGGCCGTACCATCGCAAGCGAGCTTCGCGCATCTTGTCCTCTATCGGCGCGACACCGAACTTCTGCCGAATAGCATCATTTCTGATGCGGTCCATGCGCGTGACTCCAGCCGTCCAGCGCAGCATCTTCGTCTCCATGACGCTGAGGCGTGTTTCAACTTCCTTAGTCGCAGGCCAACACTCAGCGCCGTACATCGCTACCGGGCGCACGACGGCTCTGTAAATCTTCGACTTCAGGTGCTCTGGTATCTTCCTATCGCAGAGCACGCCAGTCAGCGAACGCCACTTGGACCAAGCTGCACTCACGCGTGAGTTCACTTCAACCATCAGACCGCCGTCAGACGCTATTGCTGATCCTAGGTATTTAAACACCGAAGTGCGTGCAAGTTCAGTACCGTTAATCTTAATGGAGCCGGACTCGTTCACGTCAGTCGTTAGGTACTCGGTCTTCTTGACGTTCAATTTGAGTCCGAACCTCGCCAGACGGTCGCACCAAGCATGCACCTGCCGCTCGAGATCGTCTTTCTCTTCGCAAGCGAGCATCACGTCATCAGCATAAAGCAGCGTCCATGGAACAGGCTGCTGAAGATCTCGCGTAATGGCATCCATGACGACAACAAAGAGGAGTGGAGAAAGCGCAGAACCCTGGTGCACCCCAACAGAGATGGGAAACTCCACTGAGGTTCCAGCTGCAGCTTGCACTCTACTCTTTGGGCAAGAGTAGAGCATCCGCACCCACTCTATAAGTTCCTCAGGTACGTTGTGTCGTCGCAAGGCGTACCATATAAGCTCACGCGGTACGCGGTCGAAGGCCTTCTCCAAGTCGAGAAAGGCGATATGCACCGGCTTCTGTCTCTCGCGATGCTTCTCCACCAGGAGGCGGGCGGCGTGTATAGCATCAATGGTCCCACAACCAGACACAAAGCCGCACTGGTTGTCGGAGAGCTTGACGATTTCACGGATTCGTCTATCGAGGATTCGCTCGAAGATCTTCATGCTGTGCGAAAGCAAGCGAATCGGACGGTAATTGAAGCAGTCCGCAGGACTGCCCTTCTTCTTCCAAATCGGTATCGTCGTACTGTTGTGCCAACACTCCGGTACTTTCTTCTCCTTTACTACCTGGTTGAAGAACTCAGCCAACCACTCAGCAGGATACCAGAGCTTCGACTTCCAAACATCGGCTGCCAGATCATCCGGCCCTGTCGCCTTACCGGGCTTCATCTTCCTTAGAGCCGCTTCTGTTTCCTCCACGGTGATCTTGCGAACGGGACCGTGAACAGAAGCCACAGAAGGGATGGCCGGATGAGGAAATTCCATAGTGGAAGTTTCCTCAAAGTAATCACGCCATCGCTTCAGCGCCTTTTTGCGGTCTGTCAGAAGATGGCCGCTCTCATCATTGATGCCAACAAACTTTTCAATGCCCTCGGTTTGGCGATGGCGGGTCTTAGCAAGTCGGTACAAATACCGCTCACCATCGCGCGATTCGAGCTTTCGGTAGACATCACCATAATGAGTGGCTTTCGCAACAGCCACGGCTTTCTTTGCAGCCTTCTTCGCCTTCTGATACTCCTGCCAGTTGTCGGCTGTTCTGTCGCCGAGAAACACATGATACAGCGACTTCTTCTCTCGAACTTTCGCTTTCACATCGTCTGTCCACAGCCATGCCTGCTTGTCGACTTTGCGTCGTCCAGGCTTCGTAGTGCCGAGTTCCAACCTTGCAGCTTGGCGTATCGCGTCGGTTGCTTTCTTCCAAGTTTCATCGACAGTCGTAACTGTCGGTAATCGCACGCGAGAAATCACAGCTGCTTCCTTTTCTTTCATTCGCCACCACTTGATTCTTGCAGCACCGCATCGCTCGACCTGCTTCAGCCTCGGAGAGGCGATCTTCAAAGTACAGATCAGCGGACGATGCTGTGGGGCGACCGTTTCATACGGCACGATCTTCGCGTCTGTGACGAGATTTCGGTCACGATCCTTCACAAGCACAAAGTCTATCTGAGACTTGGAGCTCCCACTATAATATGAGATGAGGTGGGAGTCGCGTTTTCGGAAAACGGTGTTCACAATGGTGAGGCTATGCGATTCCGCATACTCAAGAATACGCTCACCATCGGGGTTACGAGACCCGTATCCGAAACCACCATGACAGCTGTACCCGTCCTTCGCAGCACCTACGTGCCCATTAAGGTCACCAGCGACTATGATGACATCTTTCGACGGTACCTCTGCTGTCTTCTCATCAAGCAGGTTCCAAAACTCATCCTTGGCTTGATCGGAGCAGCCAGTCTGCGGAGCATACGCAGAGAAGAAGTGATAGAGTCGCTCCTTAGCGGCGACAACGATCTTCATCAATCGATCGTCAAAGCGCTCGACGCTTACAATCGAGTCACGAAATCGTTCGGAGACGATTATTCCGACACCGCTGGTGGTCCTGGGACTTCCACATAGAACGGCCTTGAAACCACGTCCTATGTCCCTTGACTTGCGGCAAGACCACCTCGTCTCCTGCACCGCACAGAAATCAACTCTTCTTCGCTCCAGTGCTTCAACCAACTCGCACGAGCGGCCCGTCAACGTACCCACATTCAGCGTAGCCACGCGGGTCCTGCTTACGTTACGGGACTTTCGGACTAGCTCAGTTGCCCCCGATGCCGTCCTCGCATCAGGGACCCTCGCATACTTCTCACACTCGCCGGGCTCTGCGAGTGCGCGTCGGCTCCCGCGGACGCCGTAGCACTATCTCGAGAAACTTGACTTATCATACACCATGTGATGTGACATGGGTCTTCGTAGGCCGGCCTGTCACAAGGGCCTGTCGCCTGCATTCGAATGTCCGTGACTAGCTTAGCTCGCAGAGCGAGCAGTTTCCAGTGGCACCACGTGGAGGAACGGACATCGCCACCTTATCCCAGCCTCACTAAGTATCGGATAAAGTGCAGCAGATGTAGCGAATCGCTCTCCATTCGACTCTTTGGCGAAGTGTGTTATTTTCAAGACAACAGGGGGCGAAGTATTTGTTATGCGAGGGGAGCGATGTTTAGAAGAAGAACGGGCGTCTCTGAACAACCTCCAACGTCGTTATATCTGCTTATTCCTATCCCCAACGGGCCACGGAGCCGAGCCTGACGTCGTCGTCTGCAGAACACGAGATCCGCTCGTCATCGGCAGCGATAATTTTCTGACACTTCATGGATCATTCAAGCGGGAGGACTGGTGGGAGTGGCCTCCCATGGCAGGGGACCTGGAGGCCTGCTAGTCGCGCTTGTTTTTGCCTTCCACGGCTCATTGTCACTCGGTTGACTGACTGGCTTCATTTGTAATTTTCCAGCGGCAAACAACCACACTTGGCAACAATTGCAGTGTCTGGCGTGTTTCTTTCGCTCCTCAGTAGATCCTTCCGAAAGCACGTTCAAAAGTGATTTTTCCGCATGAGATGGACGTCACGTTTGTACTAACTATGTTGAGGTGCCTCCACATTTAGACAAGTACAATCTCACGTTTTCAATAATGTTTGCTACGTATTGCTAGCGTGGCACGCACAAAGAAGAATTTTGGAAACTGTGTGCTCATTCGAAAGTGTCATTAGTGCCATTAGAAGAACGCTTTTGCTCTGTAGACTAGATGTAAGTGCTATGCTATGAGGGTGAACAGAACGGCTTTTTTATAACCCTCTGGTTTTATAATTGCATCCCTTCGTTCAACGTTTTAAACAAATACTTTCTAATTCAAGGAAAATCGGGAGAAGCCTTGTAACAGCGCAACGCAGACGTCAAGTACGGGCACTGTGAAGAGCCATGAAGTCTGCTGCTCCGTTATTGAAGAATTACAGGTTAAAAAATGAGACGTGAGCCTCAATGGATAGAGATCCTTATAGTGGCAATTGCCTGATCCTGCAAGGGGATGACTAACGGCGAGTTGTATCCTAGTATGGCTGCACATATATGTTTCACTTCAAATATTTCATGTTTGTCAATGCTACACAATGATCATACAAGTTGAGAAACAAATGCATATAGTGTGATTTTAAGCAGCCATAGGAAAGCCTGACAATTTTGCATCTTCCTCTAGGTAGGTATTATTTAGGTCGAAAGCACCTCTTCACTTAGGCTAGAAATGCTGCTTAGCTCATTTTTGATAGCATAAGATATTTCTTGGCAGCCCACTTCAGTGCCAAGAATTCCAATGAAATAAAGCTAATGTAATGTAACGAATGAAATTTAGCATCATATGGATTCACGGGCACTATTTCTTTAACGAATATTCACAGGCGTTTGAGAGAAAACGGATCCTGACACACTACGATTACGCAGTAGTTTCAGTACGTGAAAACGTGGGTGTGAAAACCCATTCAGAATGATTCTTGATTCATTGTGTTCAGCCATGTTGCATACTTAGAGCTTCTGCTTGCGATGGCGTTTATTTTGTTGCTTAACTAGAATGTTTCGCCTCTCTATGAGGTATGTGGCGCTCAGTAATGTATAAACACATATCTTACTATTATGTGTATATATATAATCCGCTTAGTCCGTCGGTCACGTTGTCAGCCACAGGGAGGAGAGGGGGGGGGGATGGGGATAATGCCAGGAGATGCCTACACGATAGTGCGGCGTATGGCAGCCGCTTTTTCTTTCAGCCTACCCATGGGCGAATGCTAGCGAACTGATAACCTTGGCGGCGGATCAACCAAGTTCACAATATGTTCAGCAGGCAACGCGCCAGGATATGAATGGGGATCAAGTGCAGAGCGTGTGGGTTCAGAATACGTGCCGCAGAAGCCGTCTAACGTGCGTAGGGATTCCGAGGAAGCGGGACCAGTAGGAGGGAGACCAGTGAAAAAGGTAATCAACAAGGGTGACCACTAGGGGGGGGGGGGCGGAATAAGGGGGACCAGTGTTTTCCCTCAATATTGTTCAATGTGCGTCCGGTTTCTGAAGATGGGTCACAGAAATCGTGGCACGTGTGTCGGGGTACAAGAGTGTCGTCACGTCGTGGCAACTGGTGACACGTGAGCCAGGACTCAGTGTCACATGTGCGCGCCTGACCCTCACTCCGTTTTTTGCCAGCACATAGGTAAGGAAGAGCTGAGAAGGGTTTAGAGTATGGGGTCATAAGCAGGGAGGGGAAGGGGGGGGGGAAGAGGTAGGAAGAGTGACTGCGGGGTTCGGAGGAGTTTACAGTCGACCTGTCGTCGAATACCGATTAATTTAAATCATGTTTCTGCAGACTAAGAACTTCGGATTGAAACTTTCAGGATCTGTTTCTCCCCACATAAAGGATGGGCACATCGAAGAATGAATCGCGTACATGCGATAGAGGATGGATGGGCTTCAATGAAGGTTCTGCCCTACCATATCCCGCTGCACTAATCTATATATTATAGTAAAACCGGTTTTTTTACTTAGTACAAGTAAGAAGGCCTAAAGGAGAATGGAGGAAGATTGAGGTTGTTCTGCTTTCGGGATCTGGGGCAAAGCCCCGAACCAGACGTTTTCGGACCGTAGGCCGCTGAACGTCTGGTTAATTATATAATTAAGTAATTATAGCTCTACATATCCAGCTCTATATTTCTTCGAACCCATTACATCTATTAAGGTATGAGAGCTAAGAAGACAATATAGACGATTAGCCAAAGTTTGGAGCCAATGTCACCCTGGTGGATACCTTTCCAAAAATCATAGATGATTTAACTCTCTCTCATCTAGCATTTGTAGTTCAAGCTCACTTCTCGCGCTCTTCGCGCAGGTGCCGTGTACAAAAGGGTTTTATTATGAAAGGTGTTGCTGTTTCAGAGCAAAAGTGAGGACGCCATGTCGGAACATGCAGCGCTCTCGCTACAGGCATCAGAGGTGAGTTTCAAGTTTATGCTAGACACTTTAATCGTTTGCTTGTGCATGCCTTTTTCAAGAAAATCACAAACAACGAAGTCAACAAGCTCAAAAGAACTCCACATTTCTCTATATTCCAAGGAATGTAGGTCTGTTACAACAGAAGCAAATCTTTTGTTAACTTTGGAGAGCTCATGATCCAGTTTCAAATCTGCCAGCATATCCTCCTACGCATATCCTGCGATCTTGAAAACCTGGAATTTTTTGTTCAAGGAAAACTTGGTATAACTTCGATGGAAACGTTTTATTTCACCAGCTTCAAAAAGTGAACAGAAAAGTTTTATAAGAAAATGTTTTAAAGATAATATTACAATTTATTTCAGAGCAAAAGAAGGCAGAAACTTTTAATGCATTAAAAGAGGAGATCGCTTCATGCACCAATTCATCTCATGACGATTTTCGTTTGCTTGATTGTTTCAATGCTGCTCACTTAAAACAACTTCTTCTTCTTCTTCTTCTTCTTCTTCAGCGTTTGTCCCGCTTTGTTGCTGTGTCCGTGTCTCGGAATGCTGGCGCCATTTTTCTCGATCAAATGACTGATCAGGTGCAACCTATACCTTTGTCCTTGGGAAAAAATTTCGAATTTCGAATGATCGAATAATATTCGATTCTCAAAATTTCGAATTTCGAATGATCGAATAATATTCGATTTCCAAAATTTCGAATTTCGAATGATCGAATATTATTCAATTCTCAAAATTTCGAATTTCGATTTGTCGAATATCCGAATAATCAAATGAACACCAATGAACATCTTTTACTTATTCTGGTCACCCAATGATTGACATTTACTTTTTTTATTACGCACTGTAAACTGCGTTCGAAAGAGCGGCATATACAAACGCTCAGATTGTCATTACTCTTATACCAGTTGGTTAATTGCGAAAAGGATCGGTAATTATCAATTGCGGTGCATCGATTTCTATCAGTGGACCCCCTGTCCCCTGGCAGACATACTCCCGCTACTCTTATATTAAATCAGGGCTAATGGAGTGGAGTGTGGGGAGTCCAGTGAGTGATAAGCGCTACTGAGGCTGAAGGCGACGAGCGAGACGAGGGCGAGCTGAGGACCGAACCGAGGCTGTGGAAGTCGGTGTCCAGGGTCAGATGCCGTTGTTCAAGCGCCGCGAAGGCTGCTCCATCCATTTCCTTCACGAGACCAAAAGACGGTGACAAAGGTATAATGACAATGAAGCACCCTTGCTTCGCTCCCCGAGAAGGGAGAAACACCCTGGATAGGCAGAGCTAGATTGTTGTACATCTTGCTTCATAGGTTACTGTTTCCTTAAGTTGTACCGAAGCTTCTATGCGATAAAACAAAGGTTAGCATGGACGAAGAAGTAACAAAAGGCGATCTGGTGCAGAAGAGGCACATTGGAGGCTCATGGGTGGCATTCAATCTGCGTTCTGGCTCTGTTGAAGAGCTTCCCGTCACTTATAAGCAAACGGATCCGAAGTCCATGGTTGGAATCTAATCTGATAAGACACTACGACTTGGACAGTGTTATTGCGAAAATGTGAATGGCTCGCTTTCACGGGAAATGACTGGCTCGTGTACTCCATAGCCATTGCTTCTCCTCCTTTCTTTAACGTCTTTGCTGGCAGAAAGCAGGAGCTTCCCAGGCTCCATAAAGTGCTACCTCCCTACCGCAGCTCCTTCCGGCTTTAATCGTTCCGTCGTTGTACTTGGGGTAGAAATACAAAACGGAGATTCTCCCGTTGTATACCGAAGGCAAAAGCGTCATTGAACAGCCACAACACGATTCACTTGTTATTCACGTGACTGGCCGTAGAAGGCTCGATGTCGTTCAAAGGAAGCAGGGACGCAGCGGAGGTCCGCGTTTGCCCGCGCTTACCTCGCGTGGACTAACGAAGGAAGTGTCAACGTGTAAAGGTTACACGCTCCTCACAGTCTGTTTCCATACATGGACCAATGACTCAGAAAAAACGATCCTGATTGGTTTTTCAAAAGAGACCAGGATGTGACGTCGGAGGTGGTTAAAATGAGAAACGAGGTGTGGATCCCGCAAATTAACCTAAACGGCATCGATACACTCTTTCTCTCATCTTTGCCTGTCACGTGGAAATCAGAGATCTGCTGAAGGTTTTTAAACCTAACAGCAACAATGTCCGCCGATGCGGGAGTCGTGATCCACCTACTTACGCTGAAGTGTGGCCCACCTTTAGGAAAAGAACCTTCGAGGGAAGAAATCAAGCTGGTCGAACGGATGGCCAGCATACTCAAGGACTTCGAAGCACGTCAACTTAAAGTTGACGAAGACGAACAGTTGGAAGTGGTGGAAGAAGAAGATTGGGATCCGCAAGATGAACTGATAGACGTGGAGATGCAAACAAGAATTGGATATATGATAACGTTTTCGGGTGGAATTATTTCACTCCCACGTCATTGTGCACGACCCTCCTTTTGACCTGCAAAAAAGGGAGAACTCCTGAAGGCAGATGTCGAAGCTGCGAGTAGCTGCGGGTAGCTAAAGGAGAACGGATTTGTTATAATGACATTGAAGATGGTGTCGCTGGTATACCTGTGCCGAGCCTGTAGCTTTTAAACGCTGCCCGATTGTGACCAACGCTTCTATTTTATGCATTCTGGGCCTGTGCATCACTGGTGTTGATCGTTTGCCATTGCCTTGTAGTTGAAAAACCAGTCAGTAATAAACAAGTGGCAAGAAGTTTACTCTCCACGGTGTACAACTGGAATATTAGGCAAAAACATCTGAAAATGGTATAGATGTCAGAACCATTCAACCCTCATCCAAACATATGAAATGCAAAAATGCAGCAGAGCTGGAAACAACGTCTCTATCCACTGCGCTCCGAGCCACTTGTCGGTCGTACAAGACCCCCGAATTCTATTGTAACGGACGCCCTACTCCTTGTGTTTAACGACTTGGCAAAAATGAACCCATTTTTATACTCATTGAAGGGTGGGGATTCTCCCTATATGACTCGCTCTCCCCTTTCAGACATACGCTCCAGATCCTCCCCTTGTCAGATTGCATACACAAAATTCGGCCACTTTGAATGACACGCGAAACAAGACACCGTTCTTATCAAAAGGTCACAATTCCCTGGTTTTCGAAGAGGAGTGTCATTAACTTGTTAAGAGATTGATAAAGAATATTCGAATAAACGAACATTCGAATATTGGGCTTTCTCGAATATTTGAATAAACGAATAAATCGAATATTGGACTTTCTTGAATATTCGAATAAACGAATAATTCGAATATTGGACTTTCTCGAATATTAGAATGAACGAATAATTCGAATATTGGATTTTCTCGAATATTCGAATAAAAGAATAATTCGAATAATCGAAAAAACGAATAAATCGAATATTGGACTTTCCCGAACATTCGAATCAACGAATAATTCGAATATTGGACTTTCTCGAATATTCGAATAAACGAATAATTCGAATATTGAACTTTCTCGAATATTCGAATAATTTATTCGAAATTCGACTATTCGAAATTCGAAAAGGACAAAGGTATAGTGCAACTAGCCACCGTCAAGCCCCGATGCAGTGTATCAAGCCAGCGCTGCTTTGCTCTCCCTCGTGGCCGCTTTCCTGGCCCCTCGATGTTAAGGCCAGTCTTCAGCCAGTTGAACAGTGTCACCTTTAGCGCGAAGAACGTGGCCGTACGACCTCAGACGAGCTTCGAGCAGCTTCTCAACCATTGGGCGATACCATATCTTTGCCGAATGGAGTTGTTGCGCAAACGGTCCAAGCGCGTTCTGACCGTGCACCGCAGCATCTTCGTTTCCATTACGCTGACAATGGAACTGTCTGAACGGTACGCCGGAACGGCAAGAACGAGTACTATATGGAGAATCCCCGTCCTCCAAATAGTAACAGAACATGTTTTGTTTTTGCCGAATCCTTGAGGCAAACGAGTACGAGGGTGTAATGGTTAAGGGTCCGCAGTGCGAGCTCTTCACGGCAGCGCAAGATCCCGGCGTCGTGGACTGGGTGGCGCAGTGGTAGAGGGCACGCCTCATGTTCGTGAGGTCTAGGGTTCGGTTCCCATGCTACGTCGCGTTTTTGCTAATTTTACCATAGTATCGGATTTCCATAGAGATTTCCATATCTGAACTTGTGTTTGGCTTCACAGTTCCTGCCCAGTAGTAATCCGCTGCAGCCCAAGCCTGGAATCGCGATACAGTCCACTTTCCCCAGTTCTCAAACTTGTATAGTGTAACAATTCTAGTATAGCCAAATCTTTTCCTCCGAAACGATCTGTCCTCCCGAATAAGTGATAGTGGCTTCACTGGTTAGTGGTGTCGTGACTCCGGCACAATCCTCTTCTGGTTGAAACTCTTGGTCCTCTTCTTCCACTACCTCCAACTTGTCCACTTCGTCGATTTCCAGCTGTCGCAGTTCGGAATTCTGTAGGATACTTACTATCCTTTCCGCCAGCTTTATTTCGTCTCTTGAAGGGACAGCATCTAGTGGAGGTCTGCATTTCAGTGTCAGTAGGTGAATGACTCGAGGGTTAGCAGATATTGTAGGGTTAGAGTTGGCGGCAGCAGCTTGTTATGACCGCGCGACTTTGTAAGCATAACAGAGGCGAGAGTATTGATCGAGGTGGTAGGTCAAGTTGAAGATCATGTGCCCCCCCCCCTACACTGTGAGTGCACTGGTGGCACTCACCTCACCGACACTAATAAATTTCATTCGAAGCATTTTTCTGTCATTCTGCCGCTGTTTCATGTAGCTTCTGTGTCAAAATTTCTTACATTGACAATGAGAACGATTTATTGGAAAAAAGTTTCATCTAAAATCGCTTTTGGCATATTTCGGACATTGCTGGTGAATTACGAGATGTCGACAAATAATAAGTAATAAAAACATCTTACCGTAGCAAACTCCAAAATCAAGTTCAGATATGGAAATCTCTATGGAAATCCGATACTATGATAAAAGTGCAAAAGGCTACGTAGCACAGGAACCGAACCCTAGATCTCACCAACATGAGGCGTTCCCTCTACCACTGTGCCACCCAGTCCACGACACCGGGATCTTGCGGTGCCGTAAAGAGCTCGCTCTGCGGACCCTTAACCAGTACACCATCGTACTAGTTTGCCTCAAGGATTCGGCAAAAACAAAACATGTTCTGTTACTATTTGGAGGACGGGAATTCTCCCTATAGATCTCGTTCTTGCCGTTCCGGCGTACCGTCGAGACAGTTCCATTGTGAGCGGCTTTTCAATTTCTTTAGTAACGGACCAGCACTCAGCTCCGTAAATAGATACAGGTCGGACGACTGCTCTGTAGATCTTCGATTCAAGCCGCTCTGGTATCTTCTTGTCACAGAGCACTCCCGTCAGCGGGCGCCATTTGGACGACGCTAAACTCACGCTTGAGTTGCATCCAACGAGTAGACCGCCATCGGGCGGATTCGTGATCTCAGAGACTTGAATACCGATGAACGTGGCAGCTCAATGCCGTTTACCGTAATGGAGCTGGACTCATCTTCGTCAGTGGTCAAATACTCGGTCTTTTTGGCATTAAGTTTGAGTCCAAATCTCTACAAGCGATCGCACCAAGCTTGTACCTGCCGCTGGAGTTCAATCTTATCTTCGCAAGCGAGCATTATATCATCAGCATAAAGCAATGTCCAAGGGACTGGCTGCTGAGGATCACGTGATATGGCATTCATAACGACGATTAAGAGCAGTGTAAAGAGTGCAGACCCTTGATGTACTCCGGCAGAGATGGAAAACTCCATCGACGTACCTGCTGACGCTTACAGTCCGCTTTTCGCACCAACTCAATAAACTCTTCGGAAAAGTTATGCTGTCTTAAAGCGTACCATATCACTTCACGCGGAACACGATCGAAGGCCTTCTCTAAGTCGAGGAAGGCAAAGATGCACCGGTTTCTGTTTCTCGCGGTGCCTTTCTGTAAGTAGACGAACGGCGTGTATGGCATCGATAGTGCGACACCCAGGTGAGAAGCCACATTAGTTGGTAGAAGTTAGACGACGTCACGAATGCGTCCATCAACAATTCACTCATAGATCTTCATGCTATACGAAAGCAGACGAAATCGACTGTAGCATGAGCAGTCTGCTGGGCTGCCCTTTTTCTTCCAAATCGGAATCGTCGTACTTATTTGCCAACTATCAGGAACTTTCTTTTTTGCAACCACCTGGTTGAAGAACATCGTCAGCCCCTCAGCTGGGTACCAGGATTTCGCCTTCCACAAATCGGCCGCCAGATCATCAGCGCCCGTTGCCTTGCCTGGCTTCATCTTTTTTAAAGCCGCTTCTGTCCCCTCAACAGTGATTTCCTGAACGGGATGCACCACAGATCCAAGGCCATTCTGCGGTCCATTACGAGATGACAATTCTCATCCTTGTTGCCTAAAAACTGTTCAACTCTGTCTGGCAATGACAATGCTTGGCAAGTCGATAAAGAAATCGCTCGCCATCGCGCGACTCAAGTTTCATGCTGCCATCATCGTAATGAGTGGCTCTTGCAACAGCCACTGCCCTCTTAGCCGATTTCTTCGCTTCCTGATACAAGCGCCATTTCTCGGCTGTCTTGTTGCTGAAGAATGCATGGTATAACCTTTTCTTCTTACGGACGTTTTCCTTGACCTCGTTAGTCCACAGCCATGACTGCCTGTCGATCTTAGGCCGTCCCGGTTTCGTAGTGCTAAGTTCAGAACGTGCACCATCTAACATAGCTTTGGTAGCACATTGCCAGGTTTTTTCGATGGTTGTGACCGTTGGCAACCGATTTCGAGACGTTACAGCTGCTTCATTCTCCTTCATTCACTACCACTTAAGCCCAGTTCTGAAACTAGCGATCTTCGTAGTGCAAATCAGCGGTCGATGTTGCGTGGCGATCGCCTCGTACGGCACGATCTTCGCGTCAGTGACCAGCCCTTGGTCTCTATTCTTCACAAGCACAAAGTCAATTTGCGCCTTAGAGTTCCCGCTATAAAGAAATAAGGTGGGAGTCACATTTTCGAAATTTCTTGTTCACGATGGTGGGCAAGTATGCACATTTACCGGTTAACGATTTAACGAATTAACGAGATTTTTCGTTAAAATCTGGCTTAATGACTCAACGGAAATTCTTAGAAATTTAACGGAATTTTTAACAGACTTTTTTCTCAGTGAGTTTATCACATTTGATCTTAGTCTTCACCAATTTTACAGGTCTCACCCTCCTAATTAGGACTGTTCCTAAAAAAATCTGCTGAAATCAGCAAGAGCATTTTAAAGTTTTCATGAATTTGTTTTGAATTTTTGGAAATCATGCATTTTGGCAGAGCGTGCTGCGCAGTCGGAGGAAGTGCCGGCTGTCGCGTGCTCCGGATACCAGGCTCCTGGTTCGGACTTCCCACCCAGCCCATACAGGCCAATCAAGTCTTCCATTCCTCGGAGTCGGTGAATTGCTAGCAGATTTGCTTGGAAAGAATAAAGCGCGCGCTCACTTGTTTATCGGTTGACCACCGCAAGTGGCCAAGTACGCATACAAATCGCCTCCACGACATCCCGTAGGAGTAAAATGAGTGGCGCATTCCAAATGAATTCAATAACGCCGTCCCTTATCCTTATCTTTTAATGCATTTTGGAGCCAGAAATTTCTTCGCCGAGTCCCTAAGCACGTCAATGAATAACAAAGATACTGGTCAAACGTCCTCGTAAGATACGCCTATCCTCACGTGGCGCTGCTTATATGAGAACAAGTGCTCCGACACGCCTGTCGGCGTGTCTCGCACTAGCGCGCTTCGCGCGACCTTAGAGAGTCGCTAAGCCAAGATCACTCACTTCAAGCAGCTGCTCTGCTTGTGCAGCCTTCTCGGCACCTTAGCAGTAAAAAGAGGTATTTGAAAACCTTAATAATTTCGAACCTTGGTCTACCTTCTTTAAGATCAGGTGAGTAGTTCTTCGATATGAAGCCGTCCAGCTCTCCCTCCCTCGATCCTCGACATCTCTTCAACGTCGTAACTATCTTCAGACAGTTCAGAAACGTAACTATCTTCAGACAGTTCAGAAACGTAATTTATTTGCGTTAATCAGTGCTTTCGTCCTCAGACTGTTGTTGAGCACTCCTTCGGCCATAGTACCCCCGTGTCTTCCACCCCCCCCCCCACCCTGATCGGTTAAATCTGGGGCAAAACCACCGCTCAGGCGATCGATAATATCGATCGATGCTGGCCTCTACATTGAAACTTTCCACCTGATGTGGGGCATACCTTCGGTCATAGTGCTCGCGTGTCCCACCCCCACCCCGATCGGTTAAATCTGGGGGTAAACCACCGGCGTGTCCCACCCCCCCCCCTCTCCACCCCGATCGGTTAAATCCGGGAGAAAACCACCGGTCAGGACTTCGATCAGCCCCAGCGCTGAAGTTTCGTGCCGCTTGAACGACATCCGCAAAAAATCGATAATATCGACCGATATCGATTGATCGACTTCAGATTCGTGTTCAGCAAACTCGATTACCCCCAGAGCTGAAATTCGCACCAGCTGAACGACATTCGCAAAAAATCGATAATATCGATCGATATCGATTGTCTCCCCTGTTGTGACGGTCGCCGACGTGTTCTGCTCGTTTACTGAGTCGCCAGGCGCGTAGAAGTCGTCTGGGTATTCTCCGCTAATTTCTTACCTTAATTTGTGTTCCGTAATTCACCTATTTTATCCCTATTTTATGACTCATCGTCGATCGATAGTGTGACTCATCGCTTAGCGGATTATTATATAGCATGATAGTATGATGAGGCAAAATAACGCAAATGCGCCACAGCAGAGCTGGGAAGGAACAATGAGACATGACCCACAGACGCGTCTTGCGAAACCTCGTCATATAGGTGTTTCTTGGTCTTGGCATATAGTCAAAAGCAATAGAGACTACTTTCGAAACCTCGTCATATGGGTGCCGCCACCCGTGTGGAAGTGAGACGTCGATGGTAAACAACAGTATTGGACATTTGCCAAATGTCCCTCAAACTTACAGAAAGAAGTACACAAAGTCCAAGGGGCTAACTTCGAACCAAAAACCCTTTCTCTTTTATACATAGGGCGATTTGGTGGTCACTCATTACTCCCCCTTAGTAGAACTCGTCCCCCATTACTACTGGTCCCCCTCAATTATCTTCCTTAGCGGACGACATGTTCGGCACGTCTCCTGAACCCCCAGGGACGTCGGACAACGTCTTCGGCACGCCTTCTGAATCCCAGCCACGTGAGCGACGTGTTCGGCACGTCTTCTGTAATTTAATCAATATCGATCGATGGTGATCTACACTTTAAAAAAGAACTTCACAATCATGTTCAGCGACCTCGATTACCTCCAGGGCTGAAGTTGGCGACGTGTTCGGCACGTATACGGCTCGCCATGCACGGTCGCCGACGTGTTCGGCACGTCTACTGCATCGCCTGGCATGGTTGCTGACGTGTTCGGCACGTCTACCGGGTCGCCAGGCACGTTTGGCGACGTGTTCAGCTCGTCTACTGAGTCGCCACGCACATAGAAGGCGTCTTGGTATTTTCCGCTATTTTCTTGCCTTAATTTGCGCCCCGTAATTCCCCTATTTTATCCCTATTTTATGACTCATCGCTTCGATCGATAGTGTGACTCATCGCTTAGCGGATTATTATATAGTATGATGGGATACTTCCGCTCGCCACCTGGAACACTTAAGACGGGAGAATTGTCTTGACCGCTTGACGCATTTTAAACAATTATATAAAAAAGCCAATAACAAAAATTAGGAAAACTACTTTTCCTGAACAGTAACACGTTGATGACGTGTCACACTCTTTCGAAAGTTGACACGATGTCGTGCCACGGTCCCGACATTGCAAAAAAATGAATTGGTCCCGCGAAAAGGATTGTCGTTCAACAACATGTAAACGTTCCACTTACAGGCTTTCAGTTGTACTTTTATTAATTCTTTCTGTTCTTAATGAGCCGGTGCCCGCATCGAGATTGCATATACTCGTAAGACAATCACACAAAACTTTTTTGCAAAGAACTAGGTGGGGTGGGGTTCTCAGGGTTCTGCCTGATCTCACATTTTAATATGCCTTATCGCTGATATGTTGAACGAATGTTGAACGATAATTCAATACCTGTTCGCATTCCACACCGTGAAGATAATTTGTTGCTATGTACAGATTCATTTTTTGGGTTTACTATGCCGAATTGTTTATTCTACATTGCATTGTTACACACTGCAATGCGTTGAACCTTACTTTTTGAACTCTTGAACTTGGAACGTGTACGGCTTTCCTTGAATTTTCTCATTCGAAATAAGGGTTTGCAGTTAGTTGTATTTTTTAAACGAAATTCAACGATTTAACGGAAAGTTAACGAAAATTTTCCTTTAAAAAATCTCGTTTAAAAAATTTAACGCACTAAATTTGTGTGCGTTCCTGGGTGAGATCGTGCGATTCTGCATATTCAAGTATGCGCTCACCGTCGACGTTACGTGACCCTTATCCGAAACCACCATGACAGCTGTAATTGTCTTTCGTTGTTGCTCTAACGTGACCATTAAGATCACCTGCAACAATAATTACGTCCAGTGACGGAACTTCTGCTGTCTTCTCATCAAGCAGGCTCCAAAACTCATCCTTGTCTCTTTCGGAGCAGCCAGTCTGTGGAGCATACACATAGAAGAGGTGATACATTCGCCGTTCAGCAGCGACAACGATCTTCATCAAGCGGTCGCTAAAGCGCTCCACGCTTTCACGATTACTACTAACACCGCAGGTGGTCCTTGGACTGCCACACACAACGGACTTAAAGCCTCGGCCTATGTCCTCTGACATGCTAGAACCACCTCGTCTCCAGCACCGCACAGAAGTCAACCTTTCTTCGCTCCGGTGCCTCTGCCATCTCGAAGAAGCGGCCCGACAACGTACCCACATTCAGGGTTGCCACGCTAGTCTTTCCTACGATGCGGGTTTTTTGGACTAACACAGCTTCCCCGTTGCCGTCCTCGCATCAGGGACTCTCACATGCTTTCCACACTCGCGGGGCTTTGCGAGTGCGTTTCGGTTTCCAGGGACGCCGCTGCATTATCTTGCGGTACCTGAAGCACAATCAATCATGTGATGTGACATGGGCCTTCGTTGGCCGGCCTGTCACAAGGGCATGACGTCTGCTCTCGAGTGTCCGTGTTCAGCTCGATTCGCAAAAGCGGCAGTTTACAGTGGCCCCACGTGGAGGAACGGACATCGCCACCAAAAAAATTTGGAACGCTTCACAAATTTGCGTGCCATCCTTGCACAGGGGCCATGCTAGTCTTCTTCGTATATGTTCAGGAATGGGAATATACTAAAATTGAACCAGCTCAATTAAAACAACAGATAGAAGAAATGTCGGTTTTCTACAATTTCTCTAGTTGCACTGTTGACAATTGTGTAACAGTCCGCGCAGAATTTAATGGTAAACTGCAACGTCCTGAACGAGAGCACGTCGCAATCTCTTAACATGCTCGCGAATCGCAGCTATCCCGCGATTTGAATTACAAGGCTTATAAGGCTTCAAACGCTGCGCCCACCCTCTTGAATCAGATGGATGAAAAACTTCAAAGAAGGTCATATTAAATCTTCCTTGAAGAAGAATATAGTTTGACTTCCTTAGAAAGTGTCTCGTTTAAACGTTTAAGAAGACGTTCGTTCTGATTTGGAAATGTTCATTCTGATTTTAAAATGTCATTCGGCTTTGTGAAGGGTGCAGTTTTACACGAAAGTGGTAAGTGTGTGACTCAGAGCTTCTCCCTTCTTTGCTTAATATGTCCTAACCACTCTCTAACTCGGAGGGCTGCGTTTTGTTGCCTCAGCAGCTTTTCCTGTGCTCGTCTTATATTGCGAAGAAGCTACCTTTCCAGATACCAGAATGGATCTTCAAAATGGCAGAAAACGAGCGGAGTTACGAGAACGCAAAACGCAAGGCCGCCGTAGAACTGGAGCGCTGTCGGGCGCACATTCGGCAGGAGTTCGAACAGCGACGGTTGGTTTAAGTTCACCGTCGGCCCTCAAACATGTTGTTAGACTCTGAGACCTTAATACGAGGATGCAAAGATGCCTCCAAAAATACCCCCTTCCCTCTTATGCAATTGAAATTGTTTCCCGATTTGAGTCCACGTCGGCGTCGTACCACGGCTTGATATCAAAGTCTGGGTAAGTAGACCCTTCATGAGAAGATACCTCTATAGGCGAGAAAACAAGACTGCTTTTTTCTATTCACTTCTCTGTTTTATGAAATGCCGAGTTCTGAACAAGACAAAGAAGGAAATCCGAGATTTGCGTCATCTTACCCTCATTTCTAGACCAGCAATATAAATTCCTTACTATTTATAGAGCTGGGGCGAGAAAAGCATCGTAGTGGTTTCCAAATTTCTTAGTAGAATCTTGGATGGCCTTGTAATGCTTAGAAATTAACCTGCAAATGCTACGGAGCTTTAGTTATAGTATATGTTAGAAATCTGACAATTTGTTAGGTTTCCTCAAGGAGGCTGGAGGTACATTCATGTCAATCATTTACTGCAGGCTGGGAAGCGACTAGGAGGAGGTTGAATAGCGATGCAGATGTACAGGAGAAGGGTATAGCATTCGAGTCCGGGACAGGGGTTTGCGGATTGCCTTCCGTTTTTGTAAATGTGGGACGTGTTTGATCTCGGTCAGACACCATTTTCATTTTCTAACTCGTTTTTGTCTTGTCCTTGTCGGATATGAAAAAGTCGGACTTTGCTTGCAGCTTGCGTAGCTTGCTTAGAGCTACGTTGTGTTCCCATAAAATCATGCTTGTCTAGTTGCGGAAGCTCTTATTACTTGCTACAACGATATGATTCTTTTGTAATGTTCTCTGCTTGTTTTGGAAATGTTTCTCATTTTAGCCTTATTTACGAACATGATCGAGATGTGTTGAAACATGGAAATATGTATTTTATGTATTTTAAAAGAGATGGTAGAATTAGTCAAATTTACAAGAAAAGCGTTCTCTATAGAAACCCGAAGACTGATCATCCAAGAGATCGAATGAAGCAACACATCTCGACCATGTTCGTAAATGAGATTAAAATGAGAAACATTTCCAAAACAAGCAGAGAACATTACAAAAGGATCATATAGTTGTAGCAACTAACAAGAGCTTCCGCAGCGAGATAAGCATGATTTTCTGGGAACACAACGTAGCTCTATGCAAGCAAAGTCCGACTTTTTCATATCCGACAAGAGGTGAGAAACGAGTTAGAAAATGAAAATGGTGTCTGATCGAGGTCAAAACGCGTTCTACATTTACAAAACGAAAGGCAATCCGCAAACCCCTGTCCCGGATTCGAATCCTACACCGTTCTCCTGTACATCTGCACCGCTATCCTCTAGGTTAAATTTGGAGTAAGAAGAAAATTAAATAGATCTCTGGACTCTGCTCGACTAGCCGGTGTGCTCGGCTTCCAAAATTTCCTGCTCCAAGCGATTCCGTGGCTGCGACGCTCGCGAGCGTCGCCGACGCCAAATGCGATACTATTCATGAGCGCTATTGTATATCACTTTTGATCCCATAGTTTGGTCTCATTGCAGCCTATTTTTTCTCGGCCACTCTTCCCTACTGATAGGTAGTGGAGGGAGGACTTTGCAAATGTAGGTACCTGTAGTAAGCCTCATGACTTCGTAGGTAGAGAGTAAAATTCCGTCAAACCCTGTCACCTTTTGTCTTGATGGTTGATTGGAGTGGTGTTCACGCATCTGGCAAACGCTTTTGGTGTTACGGGACAGTTATGGACGGTGAGTATGAGGATGACAAGTAAAGGGATGGATACAGAATAACTGGCAGTGTCGTACTATCGCGACTCCAAAAATCGAAGAGGTCGAAAAAATTTTTGTCCAGTATTGTTATTTTGGAAGCTGAGCCCAAATACGGTATCTATTTTTGAAAATTCGGCCGACCACAGTAGGTTACTGTGCATGTCGCGAATAAGGACGGCGGGCTCTTCATCACTGATTTCGCCCTTTCCTCGCCTATAGAAACTATTTGAGGTGATGGCCTCGAATCTGCCATTACTTTTTCTAAGTTATCTATTTTCGGTGCACTACTTACCACTTCAAAGTAGAAGAATGGAAAGCAAGTTTGATCACACAGCTGAAGAACGAGATCCGATGTACTGACGTTGATGACCTTGATCACACATGAAAAAGCGGGATCACACGATCACGTGAAAACGTTTATCAGTTTTGTGATCAGCGCCTCAATTAGCCTGCAAGACGAAGTATGGGCGAAAATTGCTTTCGACCTCCATAGTCGTGGGAATTCATGTCTCTACATCTTTGATTAGCAGAGAGTGGTGGGGCAAACAGACAGCATCACTGCTAAATCGTATCATACGTCTTAAAATAAGGTTATAACATCAGAATGGTACACTACGGTGTTCAAGATACACATTGCAGCAAAAGAGAAGTGAGCAAGCCCAGCAATGTAGAACCCCAACCTCGGATTCGAACCATGACCCTCTTTTTGCAATTCGGCCCCCACACCCCCTCGGCCATCCAGCCGCCACCTCGCTCGTGAGCGGCGCATCTCAATGTACCGCTTTGGTTACTGCATCCCTAACAAGCAAATTGTGAGTTCGCTGCAATTCCACTGCTGATGCATCCCCAAACCTTTTGCTTTGCAGGTTAGATTCTAATCACGGCAAGACATGGCAGTTCCAGACGACTGTTTTGCTTTAATGGCCCGCACTGAAGTGATACGGTTTTTTGTAATTTTTGGCCTACCCAGACGTGCGCAAGAAATTTGGAAACCACTACGGTGCTTCTCAGAGAACCCCCTGCAACTCCCAATACGTCACTTTTAAAATTCCCACGGGACGTTCGTTTACCTCCTTTGTAAGTCTAGAGGGTTTTTTCGATTTACTGAAGTTGTTAGGATGCTCCGTTTTATTTGGTCGTTTTTAGCTTCTCCGTTTATGCTTTCCTTTTGTTGATCCCGCGTTTTTAGTTAGTGCCTGGCTTTTAATCGTTTTGTGTTTGCTTTTTTAGCGCAAATGGGCTCGGAGTGGATCGCCTTGTAGGGCAGCTCTACACCACATTTGTGCTGTAACAAATCAATTTTTTATGCAGCATCGGTGTGTTCTACTCCTTTTATGAACGTATCTATGCTATTTTGGCGCAAATAGAGTCATTGGGGTAATCATGTACTCAATGGGTATTCGCTTTGGTAAGAAGGCATATGCATGTCCAGATACATCAGGATTGCCTACCTCAGTTCACTGTAGGGGTAGAACACACCACTGCTTCAAACTAATCCACGTTTTTACACGACAAACTGCTGTGTAGGGTTGCTTGACATGGTGACCCCACCTGACCCTATTTTGTTTGCCAAAATACTGCAACTCAAAGCATCGGATAGGGCTGTCCTACATGGTGACCCCCTCCGAACCTATTTGCGAAATCAAAATAAATAACACAGAGAATATGAAATTATGCAACATTGGTGAGCAAGGTCGGGACGCTTCTAACTGAAAATGTAATTTTCTATATGTTGTTGTCCATGTGTTGTGTTTTTTATGTTGATAAGTCGCTTAAGAGTGGCCACCACCAACTAGAATTTCACCCCACCCCTCCCCCCCCCCCCCGAACTGAGGATATGAAGAACAGCTTGGTAACAAAGAAAAGGAGGAAATCTGCACGATAGAAAAACGACCGCAAGAAGTTGTTAAGTTCTTCGTACTTCCAGCCAAAAAATACGCGGTATTGTGTACAATGATCCCCTTCCGCCATCCCTCGGCGTCAAAAGCCGCCAGCTTCATCGCGGCATGGCGGCATGTCGCCGAAACCTGTTTACGGCCCTATACTTCTGAGTGCCGGGAGAGCAAATTAGTCTCGCGCGACGATCGTGGAGGGAGAAGCGCTCGTCGTGTGTGTTTTTGCGCTTGATTTCGACACTTCATTCGTTTCTGACAGTTCCACGCTGGCTTCAGCACGCGTTTGGTGATGCCTTACTGATCATTTGATGTTTTTGTTAGTTGTTTTGTCTTATTTTTGATGAAGTGATTTTTCCTCTTGGGGTTTGTTTGTGCCTGCTCTCATTTTGGCCTTTCTTTCCTTTGTGAGCTCCCTCGCTGGTATGGAAACCCAGATTTCTGTGCCAGACAAGTCACAGACGGGAAGTTGAGACATGCCCGGCACAGAAATGTGCCATTGGAAGGAGTAGTTGTCTAAAGTGATCTTTTCCTAGCGGGGTGTTCGACAACCCTCTCGTGACCTGTCAAGCACAGAAATGTGCGTTTCCGTACCTGTGGGCAAAATAGGAATTGAAAGAAATGGCGGAACCAGAACAGGCACGGAAAACCCCTAAAAAACACCACTTCAAAAAATTATGCGTTGCAACAACACCTAGAACAGTTGAGTGATGAGGAGGCAACACAACTTGAAAAAAACGCGAAAACAAGAACAGAAACATAGAAGTTATCGAGAAAACAAGGAAAATTCACTGAATCAGCTGAATCGCAGCATACTCTGCAGAAATATCCGTCTGCAGAACTGCACGAACTATGTCGGGCTTAGCCGTCGCCGTCGCCGTGCAATCCTGCATCGGTGTAGCGGACGGGAGTATACCGGCCATTGCCTAAAAGCGATGCGGCTTGAAAATCGACAGCTTTGATAGAGATGTTTCAGCGGATCACAGAGGATTCTTCACAGAGCGCAACGTGCTGGACCAGGCCTTCACACCTTCCGCGTGTTTTAAGGGAGAAAATAAGGAAATTTGTTGATAAACGACAGGGTCCTTGACAGTTGCGAAAACCCTAGAACCAACGCTTTCGATGGTTAAGACCGATCACATTTAGGAAGCAGTCCGAAGACCTCTACAAAGCCGAGATGGAGGCGATGCGCAGGAAGCTTGACAAGCGGCTGAGCGATCTGGAGCAAGCGCAGACTGACCTGGCTGTTAATAAGTTCCGCCGTCTCTCAATGGTGAGTTCTGACTGCATGTGAACCCTACGGTGCTTCCGTATAACTGAAACCGTCATCCAAGCGGCGTCCACGCATCTCTGAATTGCCTGCTGTAAAACTTTTACACTTCAATTGTGAGTCCCACAAGTCTATGGCGCTTCCGTCAGTTTATTAACAAGAGAAGGCAACAAGGTCACTCAGGCACCGAGGAGGGTCAAGGTGAAATACACATTTTGGAATGCAGATTCGAGCGCAGTTTCTCTTCACCGGACATCAGAGAACGAAGTTGTGGACTGTTTTTCATTTTGCTTTGTGCTCCGCTTGTGCTTTCTCCCTCTCTTGCCTCTACCAGTGGCAGTATCGATGCGATCATCTGGAATATAGGGCGGAACAACTCTGAGCATGTCAAATTATGCTCTAGTGGGTTCTAAATTTTCCTCGATTCTACTGATGACCGCTGAGTTTTCGCTTGTCTATATCATTCGATGGGGTCCCGCCCATTCGCATGCCACTTGGTCTTTTTTCCTTTTTTTCGTTTTTTATTTATTTCAGGGCAAGCATATACACTCAGTCACCTATCTAGGCCACTTTGTCAGTGTCCACTGCATTTCGACTATGATACTCCCTCTTCATCTTTTCTTGTACTCGCTCATTATGCTCTTTGACTCGGTCGTGAACCTCTGTTATGGACTGGAATAATTGAATTTTGTAGTTCTCTCCACTTTCATCCATTCCATGCTATGAAATATCTCCATTTATATCACTTTGGAGGGGAATGCAGGATCCATTCTATGTAACATTAAATACGATCTTTCACCCATCGATTGGTATGGCGTTATATTATGCACTAGCATACAGAATGGTCACTTAACATGCCGTTCCCCGGCGGCTTCAACGGTGGTATCGCATTTGGTATTGCATTGTGGGCGAAACTCCGTTGACGTTGTCTTGTCTAGTTGTGGATATCCTTGCGTTATTGTTGGCCAAAATACCTGTTTTCTGAGCCTGTTCAGCAACTTACGAGCGCTGAAATTATCTGCGAATGTTCTTGCATGCGCTTCACGAAAAATCTCATAATGAGCGCTTTTAGGGGCTACGAACAACAAAGTTCCGTCCGGCTGGAACATCTTCAAGTCGCTTCTTCTACAATCAAATCAGGCACTCGTGACGGTTTTTTTGCCCCCGCCCATGTAACTATACCCTCATTATTACCGCTACTTATTGCCTCTAGGATATGCATACAATCCTCATCACTCTCCAGTTCTGACATCCACTTCGTTTTTTTTTACTCGTATAGAATTCACTACTGCTTTGTCTAGGTTTTGCACTAACTCCATATCGCTCCACTTAGCTGCTCCTCTATCAGCCACGACGTTCGTTTTGCCTTTTACATATTCCTTCCCTAAATTATATCTCTGTACCTCTACAGACCATCGTAACACTCTGGCAGAAACTGTTGGGGGAGGCCGGTTTCAGAGTAGATGGAACCATGGAATGGAACGACGATGACGATAGCGCCGCCGGATACTAGAACGAAGAATAGGAGGGACTCTTCCCCTATATAAAGAGTGAAATTGGTTCAATAAAGATTCTACCTCCTTCTTGTCTTCTTTGCCAGACGTAACTGGCGATCAGGAGCTTCGGACAAGCCAGCCGAAGAACCGCGGTCAATCACCTAGAAGAAGACTACGACACGATGTCGAGGACCATGGCCACGTCGGGAGCAGCGCCGAACGAGGATAGTGGAGTGAAGACAGCTTGTAAACCCGTGGGGTACGACGTCGGAGCGCCGTTAGAGGGGTACCGAGGTCGTACTCCTGGGCTTTATGTCCCTGGCACCTCCTGGAGGACTTGGTAAAAAATGTTCACCAATTTTCTCACCCTGAGGGAGGTGGTGGATAGGGTGGACAGGCGTCTCGTCTTCCTCCAGGAGGTTGGCGCAAGTAACTATGCAGGAGCTCAAGAGGCCATGGAAAAACACTACCAGCCAAAAAAGTTGCTATTGGCAGAACGATTCGGAATGATGACCAGGGTCCGGATTCATGAACGATTTACCGGCGGGTAAGTGCAAAATTTACTCCCACTCCCCACTTACGCGCGATTTATGAACGCGCGGCGGAAAAAATCCGAAGTGTCGAGGTAAATCCTACCCCGTCAGCGCGTCGGGGAACATTTACCTCCAAGGCGAGGGTTTTGCTCCGCGACCAATTTCTGACCCAATGCATGCTGAGCTGGCCGCCAGCCGCAAATTCAATGCCTGGAAGGGGCGCCTAGTTGCCGTCGCCAAGCGCACGTCTTTCGCTGCACTTCGGTGAGTTGTTTTACCTTTTGTCTTCTCTATTAGGCTTGCATTCCATGATTTTTTGGGCTCTGTGGACCACGGCGGCCCACAATGCCACTTATTTTAAATGAATTGCTTCCTTAGTGGCATTGTGGGTCGGCTTGGGCCACCATGAGCCTAGTCCACTACGCAAGTCGTAATTTACGATTTGCGTGGGTGGACTATGCCCGTCCGCCACCTTTACCATTGTTTCTCTACTACCTGCTATGCTACTAGTTTCCACCCCTCTCCCTCCCCCCTCGCCCTACCCCACATTTCGCATTTCATTTTCCCTAAATACGATGCTGCCAGTGTCGGTGGCAGCGACGTCCCAGCAGCAAGTGTGACTGCTTGGTTTCGCTGTTAGGTGATGCCAGCGGGCCCGCGGAGGCATGCACATTGGGTCAGAAATTGGCCTCGGAGCAAAACCCTCGTCTTGGCCGTCATGAATCAGAAAACGGAGGTAAGTTCGGGGAAAGTGGCGGGTAAATGGCCCTCGATGTAAGTGGGGGTAGAATTTACCTCCGGCCGCGTTCATGAGTCCGGCTCGAGGACGCAGAAGGAGGGTCAGACCTTGCAGGACTTTTTCGCGGAGATGCAAAGTGCCGCGAAAGAGTGCGCCTTCGAGAAAGTGACCGATGTAAAGGATGCAATGGTCACTATGGGGTTCATTGGAGGGTTAACCCCGTGGACACGAGGAAGAGGTTGCTGGAAAAAGAGCAGCTAACCACGATGGAAGCGCTTGAGATTGCAGAGGCGTTTGAGCGTGTAGGACTGAACGCCCCGCATCTGAAGAAGTTCGGCCAAAGAAACCCACGTCGAGAAAGAATTTTGCGCGTGTCAACAATCGTGATAGGATGAAGACGGGAGTCTTAAAGGCACCGAAGGGTGCATCTGATAAACCAAGGGAAGACTGAAGAATCAGTCCATAGTAGGACTGAAGAATCAGTCCATAGAGTATGCCGAGCATGCGGAGAGAGGGCACATAATGGCCGAATGTGCGCTCAAGGATAAGATACGGTGCAGGATATGTTCGTGCCTTGGGCATGGGGAAAAGACGTGTTGGGTAGAGGTCGGAACTTCGAAGATTCCCGAAGAAGGTAACTTGGTGTGCCGAGCTGGACTCCGACGACGACGAATGCAATGGAAGACCCGAGGATGAGCACACCGTAATTTGGATAGAGTTAGCCACCCGTCCTGAGAGATGTGAGGTGCCCGCGCGGAAAAAAGTGTGCGCGGAAATCAGTCACCCGTCCTAAGGGACGTGAGGTGTCCGCACAGAGTGGTAGGTGTGTGCGGAAGTTACTGGGCCATCGTGCTGGACGAGTGAGGACTGAAGGAAACAATAAAGATCCAGTCCAGCATTGGGTAAAAATGTAAAGGGCTAACCCCTCCGAAGGGATGCGTGGTGCATGCACTCGTAGTAGGGAAAGAAGTGCACCCGATTGGGACTAAGGAGCAGTGTAGGTGGGGAACTGAGAGCGAAGAACCTGGAGAAAACCCCGGGGTGGAAGGGGTACGGGAAAACCAATCATTGATACTTGTGAACGCTGATAATTGTTTTTGGGAAGATATTGGAAAACCTCCTAGTGAACCAGCGACCTTTGATGCGGTCGCATTAACTTAATAGTAAAAGTGCTATTAAGTTTAGAGGCAAGTGTACGGTGAGGGTAGAATTTAATAGCTGTGAGACGGTGAGCGAAATGTATGTGCTGCCCTAATTATGTGGTAGAGACCTATTAAGTGCACTGAATGTAGATTGTGGGCCTCATTTTCGCAAAATAAATGAGATAAAGAAGCCTAAACGGGAGCAGGTCAAGAGGCAGCTGGAGGCGATGTTAGAGAGGAATAAAGAAGTATTCAAGCCAGGACTGGGGAGGAGTACAATAACTAGAGCAGTGTTGAAATATAAAGAGGGTAGAGTGGAACCCAAGTTTTTTCGTGCACGCCCAGTTCTCATAGCCTTGCGCCCGAAGGTGGATGTTATGTTGGAGAGGTCAGTCCAAACCGCTACATTGCTACCCGTGGAGCATTCAGAATGGGCGACTCCTTTGGTGGTGGTTCCTAAGCCTGTGGGAAAGATACGCCGTGTGGTGATTACAAGGTGACTATAAACCCCCAGTTAGATGTTAACGAGTATCCGCTCCCGAAGCCAGAAGAACGCTTTCACATGCTTTATGGCTTTCAAAAATTTTCAAAGATGGACCTCTCAGATGCAGATATGCAAGTTGAGTTGGACGGAAATTCAATGAAATGTACTACGATCAATAACCATAGAGGACTTTTCCAGTACACCAGGGTTCCTTTTGGAGCAGCTCCAGCTCCAGAAATTTTTCAAAGTACGATGGAAAAGACCCTTGCAGAAATAGATGGTGTAGTCATATATTTGGATGACATAACGGTCAGGGCTCCAAATGATGCAGGGCATTTGGAAAGATTGGAGAAGGTGTTAGGAATACTAAGAAAAGCGGGATTCCGGTTGAAAAAAGAAAAATGCGAATTTACGAAAGAACGTATGGAGTTTTTGGGGCATGTAGTAGATTCCCAGGGTATTCGTCCATTTCCTGGGAAGATCAGTGCTATGGTGAATATGCCGGAAAATCAAGAACTTGAAAGAAGTGGAATCGTTCTCGGGGATGGTTCAGTGTTATGGGAAATTTGTGCCAAATTTGGCAACACTGGCAGCACCACTAAACGAGTTGCGTAGGAAGGGAGTACGGTGGGTGTGGGAGTTGGAGGAACAGCATCAGAAAGACGCGTTCCAGAAGTTAAAAAACGCCTCACAGAGGCAGATGTGTTGATGCACAATAATCCTGAGGTACCCGTAGGCCTAGCTACGGATGCATCGGAGTATGGATTGGGAGCCGTGATATATCATAAAATGAAGGATGGAACATAAGAAGTTATGGCGTATGCGTCGCGAGCGTTGACTAAGGAGAAAAGGAACTATGCTCAGATTGAGAAGGAAGCGGTGGTTGTAGTGTATGGAGTGGAGAAGTTTAATCAGTTCCTTTATGGTAGGAAATTCACCCTGTTAACGGATCATCAACTGCTGGTGCGAATATTTGGTCCGGAGGCAGGAATTCCTGTGGTAGCTGCAAAGAGGCTACACAGATGGGGATTGAGGCTCACGTAGTACTCTTTCGATATAGAGTATAGAAAAATTTGGAATATGGAAATGCTGATGGGCCATCACGGTTGCCCGATCCAAGAGAGCTCCCTTGTCCAGAAATGGTGGTAAATGAAATGATTGTAAGGAGCTTGATAAATGAGGTATGGGACAACTTGCCATTTGCGGAGCTAGAGCGGTGCAGGAAGATAAAACATTCAAAGAGTTCTATGATAAGGTGAAGTCGGGATGGCAAGTATGGAAGGTGAACAAAGTTTGCAGCCTTATGAGCAAAGGAAAATGGAGCTATCCATCCATAGAGGATGCCTGATGTGGAATAATAAGTTGGTGGTGCTTCCTCAGTTCCGGAAAAAAAGGTATTTCAAATGCTTCGCTGCAGTCATTTTGGTAGGAACATATAGCCCGAGAGATGCTTTTCGAATACCGTGTAACGCCTCATCTAGCTACTAAAAAGGCACCAGCAGAGATGTTAATGGGACGTAGGATCCGGCCGGCGTTAGAAGGTCGGTTAGCACGGAAAAGCAAATGGATGAGTATCGGGTGAAAATGAAGGAATGGTATCATAGGAAGGCTAGGCACCGAGAGTTCAAGACCGAGGATCAGGTCTTCATGAGGAACTACGCCGCTAAAGGCGAAAAATGGATGCCGGGAGTGATTACATAAGTAGTGAGTAGGAACACGTATAGAGTTCATTTTGGGTATGGAAGTCGCCTGGCACATACCGATCAACTGAAGGAGAGGTTTGTGCCAGAGGAGGATGTGGAGAAAGTGGTAAGAGGGCGAAAAAGGAAACAAGTGGGTGCTGGTCCTGTGGGAGTTATGGCTGAGCCTGTTAGAGCTGAAGAGACCTTGAGGAGATCAGCTCGGATACGTAAGAATACAGAAAGAATGAAGGAGTTCCTAGAGAAACAGGGTAAGCAGGCTAGGATTGGAGGGGTAAGAGTGATCTTGCCCGAGACAAAAATGGTAAACAACTGGCGAGGCTACATAAGGGCTATGATTGGTAGGGTGAACCCCATTTCACAGGTGGCCACTGGTTGGAACTCGATTAGGCGGATCGGTAACACACTCGACGGTCCCTGCTTCGATGCAGCCAGTCATACCGATCGCCTTTCAACTCATGCCGGCGGGAGATGGGGGTGTAGCGACGACGCAGCCGCAAGTCGTCTACATATGTGTACCCCCCCCCCCTCAACTGCAACGACGACGCCACCCATGACTCAGGCGACGACCACGACGAGAGGACCGTCAAAGCGACGACGACGGCGACGCCCCCGATAGGCGAAATACCGGGAAGAGCTGGTCATTCTGACCGAAAAGTACCGGCCGAGATCGGCGTCGTCTCCACCCCCCCCCCCCCCGTGACGAAGGGGGTGGAGAGTGAGAAGCGATATATCATACAGTAATAAATGAGTTGTGAATAAATGATGATTGGAATTCTGTGTAATTCTGTGTTGAGCAGTGTAATGGTGTTGGGTAGGTTGGAAGACCTCAGAGAGGGGAGTATGGGAGGCCGGAAACCCAGGACGGGGAGAGTACGGGCCGCGGAGGCTCCGGAACTCCTCGTGGGTACGGAGAAGAGAGAAGAGTCCTTGTGGGACACCGAACTCTCCTCCGTAGTGGAGCAGGAGAGTAGGATTCAAACCGAACTCCTGCGGAAAAAGAATGGCTGAGTGGCCGGGTAGGTCACTGCAGGGAGAAGTTGGGGGAGGCCGGTTTCAGAGCAGATGGGACCATGGAATGGAACGACGATGGAGGATACGACGATAGCGCCGCCGGATACTAGGACGAAGAATAGGGAGGACTCTCCCCTATATAAGGAGAGGAATTGGTTCAATAAAAATTCTATACCCTCTTGTCTTCTGTGCAGACGTAACTGAAACGCTGCTTCGGTTGAAAGGTGCCGTTGACGGCTGTTGGTTCGTCAGCACTACTGTGCGCAAACGATATATAAACGTATGGAACCTCCTCACTGCGAACACGACCGCCAACGCCTCTTGATCCGTAACATGATGACGACGCTCTGCCTTACTGGACCCTATCGATGCGAAATATACCGGGTGAAGCTGTTTATCGTCTTCCTGGGACAAAACAACTCCCCGCCCGACGCGTCCGTGCAGATGAAAAAGGGTCACCACCCATCCCTCGCCGTTTCTTTATTCGGCTGCGTAAGCACGGAAAAGGTCGAGATCATCTTTCTCAAATGCCGCTTGGTGCTCTTTTAACCAGTGCCGAGAGGCCTTTGACGACTTCAGTGCAAACAGTTAACTTGTCGACTTAGCAAACCCAAGGCAGAATTTGCGATAAAACGAAGCCATTCCTAGGAAAGTTCTTATTAATTCCTTCACATTAGCTGGTACAGGATAGTTCGCTATCGCGCCCACCTTTTTGGGGCCCTTATAAATACCTTGGCTGTTCACTACGTGTCCAAGAAAGCTTCCTCTTCAGCATTAAAGCACATTCCATGGCCTTCAATCGTAACCCGGATTCCTGAAGTAAAGAGCATACTTTCTCTAGCAAATCTATGTACCTTTGTCTGTAAATATGGTGATGTCATCAATCTAACAGAATATCTGTGCCCAAAACTTCGTGCAGCACTGAGACCATTAATCTCTGAAAAACTGACGGACTTCTGTTCAATCTAAACGGGGTAACCGGAAACTGGAAAAGTCTTTCTATTGTCACAAAAGCCTTCCCTTCTTTCGTTTCCTACGTCAGAGGTGTATGCCAATACCCACTGCAGAGATCAACTGTGGAGAAGAATGACTTTCCCGATAAGCTCTGCAAAATGCGCGTCCATTGTTGGTAGTGGCTACAAGTCCAACTTAATCCTCTTGTTAAATTCTCTGTAGTCCATACAGAGTCTGAGACTACCGTCTTTTTTTTTTCTCGACAAGTACGATCGGAAACGCCCATTCAGTGCTGCTAATGTCTATTTCAACCCTATTTGTCTCTGTCAATTCTCTGTTACAAACCGAGAAAGCATAAGAAAATTCGTCTAAAACTGCTTGGGTATCACTACACAGTTCCTTCTCGTTCGAGGCATCCCTTATTTTCTCACAAAAAGTTCTCCTTTCTTCTCTACTAATATCCAAAGTTGTGCTGTCCATCATCAGGGGATTCATATCTGTCCATCCTTCGCTCCACTTCTCAGCTCCACATTATTCAATTACCTCTCCTTTCATAAAATTCATGGGGTATTCCGTATTGTTAATTACTGCGGTGTTTCATCTTTTGTCCAGACAACACATCTTAGGCCTAAACTTCGCGTATTTCTAACCAGTGCTCCGATACACCTACGGCGTCTCTCGCGCGACCTTGCAATATCACTAACCTACGGAAAGGCCTTTGGTATACTGCCGCGTCGTGCAGGCGACGGTTCGTACAGTGAGTGCCAAATCAATTTTTATGAAACTTAAAATCCTGCTGCGTACTTTTTGCATGAATGCGTTCTTCACTTCCCTATGTTTATCATAGGCATTCTCACGTTGGGCAACGTGTTCGGCACGTCTACTGAGTCGCCAGGCACGTTGCACAACTACATCTCACCCCCCCCCCCCCCATCCCCCACTTCCCCAACACACTCCTCCAGCTCTTCTGTGCAAACAAACACACTCACACACCGACAAACGACCGTTGTCGCTTACATATAGTAGGATTATTGTTGACGATAACATATTACCGTCCCCAGTGACGTCGCTTTTTTCCACGTTCCTATCGAAACGTTTTTCTTTTTTCTGCGACTTTTCGGCAGTCTGGTGAAGTTATGGTCTCTTCATTTCCTACCAATATGTCTAAGATTCTGGCAATTGTAGCATTTTCTCTGTCCAGAAGCAACATTATTAGCCCTCTAGGTTCCTTTACATTCATTCTTTCGCCGTCAGTTTCAGCAAGCCTCGTTCGCTCCAAACCATCCCTTGAATCGTACCCATTTATTATACTTCTATGGCAATGTCAGAAAAATGTTCTTAGCTCTATCTTTCAGATGACTGTCACCTAGGATGTGTAACAGGGTTTCATCCTCAAAAATCACACTCGTGTACTTTCTATTTCTTTTCTATCTTCGAATGAACTCATTAAAATTTTCCCATATTTTTCTCTAAATATCCCAGGACTCACACATGCATTCGCCTGCATTAAGGCTACAAGATGCAGTAATTACTGAACTTGCTCGCTTTGTTGTCTTTCCTGGTATTCCACTGTTGACCACAGGGCGCTCCAGTCCGAGTTACCAATTCCGTCGTCACTGGTTTTCTCTGTAAAATCTCGTTCTAATAATTTTTATTCCTTCTTTTTATGACCCCCACTGCTCCGCTTAACTATGCCATAGTTCATGTCCGTTTCCTCCTCTTCACCGGATGGCTTCCGGCACCTTATTTGAGTGTTCCACTTCTGCAGCTCGCCCAGCACTGATCGTACTGTCGTCAGTTGGTCTGAACATGCTTCCTATTTCTGCAATCAGTGCACCATCATCCCTGTCTGTAGTGTAAGAGTAATTTTATAAGTCTTCCAAAAACTCTATTTCTTTGTTCTGGATAGCCTGGAACAGTTGACTACCAAATAGTTTGTGCCCCGCCACTTTTTTTTAAACTCTTCCAGAATCCCGCATGCTTGGCCAGTCTGACTTTCCAAAACACTGGCTAGATGGGCTCGATGTTTCCAATGCGTGCCTCTGAGAGCTCTTCTGACCCCTTCCGGCAGTTGTTTCAGTCTCTTCATTATTCCACTAGTTTCATCTCTCATCTCGGAAACATTAAACAGATTATCACTACGAACCTGTTCTGCAACACCTCTTCTTTTTCCGTAGTTCTCGACCATTTTGTTTATCATATTTCTGGAAGAACATGGGTCAATATTGTTGCTAAGTCACAATAGTGTGTGATACATAAAACACGGAAACACAAGAACAGAGTGCATGTAGTGGTGACCTTGAGGTGCGGGACACGAAATCCGAGGAGCAGAGGGTGGATTATGAGTATGAAGGAGTGAGGAGAAAGTGTCACGAGTGGCACAACTAGCTCGGGAGTCGAAAATCCACGTCGATCCTCAAAATCCTTAAAAGGTTAAGAAGGAGATCCTTAAAATGTACGCAGGCTATGGGTTTCACCAAAATTGGCCAGAAAACAGGAAAAAGAGCCGCGAACAAAATTATAGCATAGAAATCCAATAAAAAGAATCCAAGAAGTATTATAGAATCAGGAGTTTCATTCAGAAATAATGTTTCTAGAGTATTTTGAATGGCAAGCATGTGGTGTTTTTGGAAGTGCTCGTGTATAAATTGCGCCATAAACTCATCAACTATGCCGCTTTGCTTTCTTGGTTGATTGTGTAAGTGCTGCTGACAAGGAGTTCCTTCATTGGACATTTCTCGCCTTTCACAATTCGGCTTCGTATTTTTTTCGATACCAACATTAGTTTGGAGCGTCTGCGACTACTTACACTCTATACTAAGACTGTAAAACCAGTGTTCTGAAGGGTATTTAAATATGTATTAACTAGCCTCTTGTCCTAGAGTTACTGTACGTAGAATTATTACCCACCTCCAATTTCCAAATAGAAAATCGTTGGCCGGTCATTCCCATTGATCGCCTTCTGCGGAGCCTGTGGCAAAGTTGTTTTTCTAACTCTGAACCTTGCTCAGCTTTGGCCGTGAAAAACTATAAAGAAACAGAAAAGTCTTAGTTAGCTTTGATTTGGCTGATTCCTGCCCATTCCTGTTTTATACGCAATTTGGCGCGCGCTCGGCAACGATCATAGGTCAACACTTACGCGCTCTTTGACCACGCTATGACTAAAATGTCCGGGGTCACGAATCGCGGCATCGCGCAGCGGCCCTTTTCCTATGCTTTCTAATGCCATGCATTTCACATTTCCCCGCGCTTGTAGACTCCTCGGCCGGCTCTCCTGAGCTTTTTCTTTTGTGTGTGCGGAAAGGGGTCAACATCAGCTTCTCCATGGCGAACATAGGTTGCATTTGTGAGAGCAGGAAATTATAGTTGTGTAGCTTCTTCCATCACCTATATGGTTGCACTGGGCAGGAGCCAGCTGCGGTCCGTTGCCGCTAAGAGACGTGCAGGTGCCCGCTGTCTGCTACAGTAGGTCCACGATTAATTCTGCGTATTTCGGATTACTGCTGAGATAGCTGAGAATGTGGCTGTTGCTTTAATCGAGACATGTTCCCAGCTCACTATATTGACGGAGCGAGGACCATTAACAATATACACACGAACTTCACACGTGATCCACTGGTCTATGGCTAACATCAGTGCCAGCCATGCGGTCACTTTGCGGGGTTCCTCAGGTGGTAATACCAGGATGACACTGCTCACATCATTATTTAATAGGGTGTCGTTCCTCTTTCGTATGCCTAGGAAATTCACGTAGTAGCACACGCGTGTTTTAATGCTACTGTTCATCAACGAAATGCGTCTTAGGACCAGAGGCACAAGGTTGTCCTTAGCTGGTCCCAATCCCAGCGCCTCGAAATCAACCAAGCAATTTTAAGGAATCGCATAGGTGGTGTTGCATAGCCTGCGGAAACGATTCCAGGAAGGATAATCGAAGCGGGCTCGATTGCTCTTGCCATATTTTTGCCAACATTTGTTCTTGAACACGGCGTAGGCATACGCTACGTCACGGGGTTCCAATTTCGAGTCGAGACCTGGTCAACTTTTGCCGCTATCTGGCTATCGTTTGCTTTCAATGACCATATAGTAAACACTCAGGTAGCATCCAGTACACATTTAATCGGTAGCGCGCCCGCGGGTGGTGGTAGTGCAGTATAAGATCACCAGCGGAAAAAGATCCATCTACTCGGCGTTCACTCAGTGGGAAACCAGGTCCTCCTCTCAAAGAAGGGAAACGCTACCCGCGACAACGAATTGCACGTGAAGACAATGGCGATCGTCCGGCACATTGAATTCGTTGCCCTCGCTGAAGATAGCGCTGTTATACTAGCTTACTGTGCTTTTAAAACCTTTCTCACTATCTTCCTCTTGGCCCCAACACTCACGGGTTCATCTGGTATCTCGTTCGGATATTTTAAAAGTTAATCGTACTGAAGTTAAACTGGTTCATCATTTGCTCCTATCTTGGTTATTAACGCCAAGGTGTCATCAGCTTCCAGGCTGTTATCTACGGGTGCCTGCCGCTTGTTCTTTCTCGGGGCAGTTTCACGAACACTCTTCCCATGGTGGGAAGCGAATAGACGTTCATATGCGTCTTTCATCTCATCTCTGTATATGCCATGTCTTAAAAAGACTGGGGTCTCCCCAGTGGCGTCATACATGATCAGGTTACACGCGTAAGCTACGTTCGTTAGAATAATATCACATTCGTTATGTGAGTCCACCTTCTTTTTAAGTATTCTCTGAAGAGTGCCAATGGCTCTTTCGCTTACCCCATTCTCCCTGGAGTTATAGCCCATTGTACACGAATGCTTAATTCCTGCTACTTTTGACAGTTCTCCGAGTACTGAATTTGAACTCTGTTCCTTGATCTGTGTGGATCCTTCTGCCTTCTGCCGTCTTCCGCCTTTACAGATCCCGCGATAGAAGAGTGGTAGCCACGGTTGCGGCAGAATTATCGCGCATGGCATATGCAGCTATCCATTTTGAAAAATACCACAAGAATGTATTTCAATCCACTCAGGCTAAAGCTCATCTCCAATATGTCCGCCGCGACAAGTTTAAAATGTTTTCCAGTTGCAAACGGATCAAATGGTGGTACTAGGCGTTTGTGAAGGTGTGCGAGTAAGCATTTGGTACAACTCCCAAGGAAATATATCTCGATACATACCATCCCAGTACACAATCTTACACAACCTTGCTATCATCTTTTTCGCCTAATGGCAACTCGCCAAAGGCCCACTATGCATTTCATTGAAGACAGCTTTTCTTTGACACCTTGGTACTACGGGCATTGCTGTATCGTTTTCCAAGAGGAGTTTTAGTTGGCCTTCGTCTAGCACAAAGCCAGCTACCTTTGATCTTTTAAGTGCACCAAAGTAACCGCACTTCCTTATTTCCTTATTTAGGTCCCCCTTCTCCAACGCTGCTATTACTGGCGCGTAATCCGGATCATATTTTAACATTACTATCCATTCTGAATCTATGGGTGCGGTTGCGCTGCATACAACTTTCTCCTCTTCTGAGCATGTCTCTTGTAATTCCTACATAGTAGTAGGCAGACCGCGCAATAGCGCATCGGCTACAGGAATTGCTTTAGCCTTCACATGTCCGATGGTGAGGTATTGTTGGATTTCTAACGTTCACATGAATACACGTGCAGATGCGCTAGTTCTTCGGAACAATGCTGTCGTCGTCAAAATACTACAAGACTCGACGCTGCGACCGAAATCAATATCACGAATCTGATTCAGCCTACAACGGAGATCCTGGATAAAGCACTAGTGGCAACCCTTTTTCTGAACCATTCTCGCTTCCCTCTCTCTCTTTCTTCTTATTACTCCTAATCTTCAGGCAGCCTGCGGAACTCCTCAGTTTCCCAGGACTCGAAACGTCAACTCTTCGATCCAAGTAGAACAATAAATACAACCAAGTCTCTCACTCAACCGGTTCGGCCTCCGGGGTAGCGGGTCCGTCTTGACGTGATTGCTTTGAGTGAGATACTTAGCCGTACGCTAAGGTTCTCTTTCTTTCACGCTCACAGAATAATTACAAATATTTGTGTTGTGTCGTGGAGACGCCTTGTAGGAAGAGACGGTTTATTCGGTAGTTGCCGAGGACACCGTAGAAAAAGTACACCTTACTCCATTCACCGCTTTTATACTACCGGTAATGGTTTACATCTTGTATCACTGCTATCACTCATTCTATACACAACACCTCCCCCAGTAGAAAAAAGATTCCTTCGTTTTCTACTGTAGTTACAAATCAAGGTTACAGAATAATAGCTTAACAAAATCTTCTACAAACGAGAAATCCCATATCTCTCGACGGGTCTTCGATTACGTGTCGATCTTCTTAGCGGTTGTTGCATTTGCAGGCTCGGTGCACGTTGTGGGGATCCAATGGTGTTTCTTCTTTCCATTTGCTTTGCATCAGCGTCCTCAACGTGATCCGCTTCTGTTTTTTTCTTTTTTTCTTTTCTCTCTTTCTGTGCAGGCTTGTTCTGCCAATCATCGGGAACTTCCATGATGACGAGTAGAGTTCTCATTGTAGAACTTCAGTTACATTCTGGTGCGTCATCGTAACGGCGTCTGAGTTGATTTGCATGTTTCTTTAGTACCTTTCCATTCACTTCTACCTCATAGTTTATTGAACCGAGAGATCGCCTGATCGTGCCTTTTTCCCAAACAAATTGTGATGATTTCCACTGTTGCACATAGACGGCTTCTCCAACAGCAAAGTTTCTTCTCAACGCACCGTGTCTTCTGTTGAACTGTTCCGCCATATTTCTTCGTCTTCCTTTTGCGTGAACGTCTTTCGCCACTGACGATTTCGGCATTAGCATGCTTAAACGTGTAGGAAGCTTTCTTCCGAGGAAAAGTTTTGCTGGCGTCTTCTCATTTAGACAGCTATTTGGCGTGGTCCTGTACGCGTGTAATATGATGTTCAGCATTTCTTGGGACGGTCTTTCCTCCCCTCTAAGTTTCTTGATACCGCGTTTCAGCGTATCAACGAACCTTTCTGCTTGTCCATTCGATTGAGGGTGATAAGGCGCTGTCGTCACGTGCACAATTCCTCCTTCTTCACACATTCTCTTGAACAGCTCTGAGTGGAATTGAGTTCCGTTATCACTCACATTTGTTTGCGGCAGACCATATCTAGCAAGCATTTTCTTGAGCTCATCCACCGTTCGACTCGAAGAGATAGTGGTCATTTCTACCACTTCAGGCCACTTGCTGAATGCATCTACCACGACTAAATAACAGCGGCCATCCACAGGTCCTGCGAAATCCACATGAATTCTCTGCCATGCATATGTTGCATTTCGCCACGGTTCCAATGCTACTTTTCTGAGGCTTTTCGCATTTTCCTGACATCTGGCACAGTTTCGCACGGTAGTTTCACAATCCTTGTCGAGGTTAGGCCAGTATACATAGCTTTGGGCTATCTTCTTCATTCGTACGATACCAGGATGACCATCATGTAGTTCCTTTAAAACAGTGTTCTGCAATTTTTCTGGGATAATGACTCTTTTTCCAGTCATGAGACATCCTCCAACGAGCGATATAGTCTCGCTTTTCCCTTGAAATGGCAACAACTTCGGGTCGTTTCTGGGCCATTTTCCATTCTTGATCAACGATTTGATTCTTCTTAACACTGGATTTTTTTCCGTACACAACTCAACATCTTGATGAGTAAGCGGCAACGTTCTTATGCAGTTTCTTAGCTGCGCTGATACATCATTTTCAATTGCTGCTATTACAATATCTTCTTCTGTGGTGGGGTACTTCTGCATCAGCCTCGTCAGTCCGTCGACCTGACCAAACTTTGTCGTATTGACATACTCGATTTCAAAATCGTATCCGAGTAGTATAGTAGCCCATCTCATTAATCGATTCGCGGAGTACACTGGAACTCCTTTATTGTCGCCAAAAATTGCTAACAGCGGCTTGTGATCGGTCAACAGTAGGAACTTCCTTCCAAAAATGTACTTGTGAAACTTCTTCAAGGCGAATACCAATCCAAGGGCTTCTTTCTCTATCTGTGAATAGTTTCTTTCTGCATTCGAAAGCGAACGAGAAGCGTGGGCTATTATTAGTACCTCGTTGTCAGATGAGTGTGAAGGGTGGTTGTGTGAGTGAGTGTGAATTGGATGGGGGCGGGGTCAGAGGGGGTGATTACTCAGCGTTGAGATTCACGGTGAGCATGTTGTCGTTGCTGACATCATGCAATGTGGTCAAGTGGTTGTCAGTGGTCTGCTGAACTGTGATGTCGAAGGAGCTGTAGTGGTTGGGGAAAGGGCTGTAATGCGGGAACCCACTTACTCCGGACTCCGGCTATTGATTTTTCAGAACCGTCGGCGTACCTGTGTGAGATCACACATCCAATTCCATATTCACATGCATCTGCGGCTACAATGATCTTCTCCTTAGGATCATAGTGTGCCAGATTGAGATCACTAGACCACTCTCTTCAGCTTCTCAAATGCAGATTGTTGCACATACAGATTGTTGCAATGCCACTTTACATCTTTCTTCAGCATTGCATCTAATGGTCCGCGATGCTTTTTCATGGACGGGTAAATAATAGGTCACCATTCCCAAGAATGCGCGTAACTGTGTGACATTCTTCGGCTCGACCATGTTCTTAATGGCTTCGATCATTTAAGGATTTGGCCTCCTTCCATTCCTATCAATGATGAATCCGAGGTAGCGAATTTCTGGTTTCGCAAACGAGCACTTGTCCATACGTAACTTGAAACCATAGTCAGCAATTCTTTTGAACAACGACAAGAGATTCTTATGATAAGGTAAAAACAGCAAGTATAAAATGGAGAGGAACTAAGGTTATGTAAATAATATGCTCGTTTCGTCCCTAACCCTCAGACGAGCACATGTTCTTCCTCGGTTGTTCCGCATACCAAGATATCATCGAGATATGTCGTAACTACTTTTAATCCTGCTACCATTTTGTTCATCACTTGTTGAAAAATTCCTGGCGCAGTCTTGATTCCGAATGGTAGACGATTGTACTGTAACAATCCTTTATGTGTGTTGATTACGACCTTCTTCTTGGATTCTTCAGACAGTTCTATCTGGAGATATGCATCGGAGAGATCTATTTGGGAACATACGATGCCTCCATTCAATGATGCGAATATGTCTTCGGGGACGGGAAGGGGATAATCGAAGGACTGTAAGGCTTTGTTGAGTCCTGTTGAAAAATCAGCACACACTCTGACTTTTCCATTAGGTTTCTTCATGCATACAATTGGGCCAGCCCATTGGCTATGGGTTATTGGAGTGATTCCGCCCATTTCTTGGAGTCGGTTGAGTTCCCTTTCAACGGATTCTAGGGTGGCATGGGGAACGGGACGACGAACAGAAAACAGGACGGGTATTGGGCAGAAGGATAAGGTCAGCCTTCTCTTTCGTACAGAGTCCGAGACCGTCACTGAATATTTCAGGATACATTTTCTTCAGTTCCTCTTCCACATCGGAACTGCGCTTCGTCTTCATATTGACTTCTGCGACCATCATGCTCATGTGATGCATCATTTATTCGTTATTTTGTAACCACTCCAGTCCCATTAGTGAGTTGTACGGCGTTACGTAGGCGTAGCCTTCACTGTTCTTGCCCTTCATTTCAATTGTGCCTCCTTCGATCTTCCTTCGATCTTCATAACGTCACCACTTGCATTTTTCACAATCACGTTTGTCTTCTAAAGTTTCGGGGACCCCATCTTCTTCCAGACATTTTGGTTTAACAGTGTGATGTCTGATCCTGTATCAAGCAGAAATTCAACTGAGTGACCGTTTACAATTGCACCAATGTACATCCTCGCGGCGTCAGCATTTGCGAAAGCATTCGAAATCTTCGTTAACTGAACACGTTTCCTGGGAGTGCCCTTGATATGATTTCTCTTATCACTGTGGCAATAATTCTGATGTGAATTCTTCGCACTCTCGGTTGTTTTCTTCTGACTTGCTACATCACAAAATTTTTCTCGATGGCCACTAATTTTGCATTTCTTGCAAAACCACGGTTTCTTCTTACATTGCCATGAGTAGTGGTTTCCTTCACAATTCCAGCAATCAATGGACTTGTGATCTTATTTCAAAGCTGCCTCCACAACCTTATCACTCCCTGCGATGGTTTCACAATCCCTCTTGAGTGATAGGAAATTCTCGCATTCCTGGTGCAACTGATGTAAAGAAATTTTCCGACCTGCTTTGTATTCTCTGTCGAGTACCGATATAAGCCTTTTTCGGATTTCAGCTTCTGATTGCGACTTCAATCCAAATATCCAGAGCAAGCACTTGATCCCATCCGAATCTAGGTCATGAAGTTTTGCTCTTTCACAAAATTCATTGACTCTACCTGTATACTTGAGGTAGTCCTCGGCGGCGTTCTTCTCTAGCTTCAGGCATTGGTATTTTGTGGTGAATTCGGAAGCTTTGAAATCGAACAATTTCTTCAGAGTTTCCATTGTTTCATCATAGCCAATATCTGATACGTTCTTGGGTAGTACGTGTCTTTGATACTTCTCGAATGTAACAACGTCGAGTTTTTCACAAAGGAGTCTCACCCTGGTTGCTTCGGAGAGTTGTCCTGCTTCTAGTGTGAAAATGTCTTTGTATCTAGCGTACCACCTGGAGAATGCCATCTCCTTGTCGGCGTCGAATACAAACTTCTCAATCTGGTTACTTACCAGGGAATGCCGTCAGCTTCCCATGGAACTTCGGATTGATATCTATATCACGTGAAAGAGCTCGAGACGCTGATCACAGATATGTAGACCAAACTTGCTAAATGGATCTTATACGCGAGTTATGGCCGGCGGAAGCCGCGATGCCTTCCATGTGTTAGGCGCGCTCAACCAGCGTTGGGCGCAGTATTGCGCGGAAATCAGCGGTTCGGCTATCAGCGCTGTCAGTAGCGGTGGCGGCGCAGTGGTAGAGTGCTCGCTCCAAAGGATTGGGTTCATCGGTTCGGTTCACGCCGCTAACGGGTTTTTTGCATTTTGTGGTCTATCTTCGACGAGGACCTATAATCTCATTTTTAGCACATTTTTGAGCGAACGGCTAATGGCAACTTGCATTTACGTCTATTTGAAGACGGAAACGTGTTTCAGGTAAAATGTTTTATTCATGACGTGAAGCAAGTCAGAAATTCAAATCAAAACAAAATAAAAAGTAAAAATAAAATCAAAAATCAACAAAACTTGCTAAACATAATAAATAAAAAGTCAAGGCACAGGCAGTTAAAAGTTTCGACTCCACCGACACGACTTCGGTCGAAAAAAATTTTTTCGCTGAAACTTCGTCTAGGTGGGTTATTTGGGGTGCTGATCACGAATCTGACATCCGTTTTTCACGATTCGGTCGGAGACCACCCATACCTTTAACTAGGGTGGTCCAGGCAGAGTCACCGATTTCGCTGGGCACTAGTTAAAAGTTCTACAACGGTATGCAGTTGCGCTTCTACTTGCTTCTTCTGGTCGTCCAAGATTTCCTTCAGGATTGACATCATTTGCTGCAAGTCCATTCTTCTTTTCCACTGATCGTCTGATCGCCAATTGTTGTGTCGTGGAGACGCCTTGTAGGAAGAGACGGTTTATTCGGTAGTTGCCGAGGCAGTAGAACACACCGTAGAAAAAGTACACCTTACTCCATCCACCGCTTTTATACTGCCGGGAATGGTTTACATCTTGTATCACTGCTATCACTCATTCTATACACAACAATTTGTTTTGACCACAACGATACAATTAGGGCTGGGTGGCTTCGGTGGCATGATCGATATCCGTGCAACTCCCTGTCGACTGCCGCAGCGTCTTAAATAGCCTCCGTCAATGCCTGTGGCGTGACCGCCGTAGGACACCTTTTGTCAGGGGAACGGGAGTACGATTCTGACATTTCCATACACTTAAAGGATAACGACGATAAAATAGATAGAATGTGTGTTTTGCCAGTACAGTGGCTTACGGTGCCAACTGGTGAGCTGTTGAATGTTTCTTCCATTTAAAATTCTAACAAATTCTGGCACTGTTCTGCCTGCAGAACACTGCGTGATAGGATAAAGGCGAGGTAGGCCTAATCTCAAAAGTTCATCTTAAGATGAACAATAAATCTATATCTCCGGCCAACTGTGCTAGATTTCTTCGTGATTTGCTTCCGTTGTGCAATGCTTCTCAAGAAAAACTCTTGGGGAATTTTATGGACATTTTTTGCAAATTTTTAAGGTGTTGCGGAAAATTAGAAATTAAAGAAAATTAAAATACCGCGTTTTAATTTTTTAACAACACCTTAGGTTTACTTCTAGCAGTCCCCTCCGAAGGTTGTTGTAAAACGGCTTGAGTCTTTTGCTACTTTTTGGCTGTACTTGGCTTTAATAGTTCTGACACTTTTATTACCTTTTATTCAGGACCAGACAATTCGTTCACGACAGGAACGTGAAAAGAAGATGCGTGAAGTGAACGAAAGCAGCAAGGAAGTCTTCAACAAGGAGAGAAAGCGTTTTTCTATCGGGTGAGTGGAATAGACTTTTCACAGATTGCTGACAAATAAAGGATAACAACATATGGATCGCAGTTAAATAATGCTATACGGATGCGCGATACATTCTTCCTCGGACTATGGACCAGATCCCCGGGGGCAATTTGGATGTGTGTTTGGCCTATTCTGTGGCCTGCGGTGCACAAGTGATGGTCGATGGTGAGGTCATTTCTTTGTCCTTTGCGGACATATCTCGTACCAACTCACCAGCTCCTGGGTAGTGGAAGGCTGGTTCGGTTAAGGCAGGACCTGAACCTTGAATCGATTAGTTCGACGCGGGAGAACGCCAGCATCCTCTGCGACCCATGTGCTTTGTCTGACAGCTGAAGTTCCTCAGGCGTTTATCGTTAGGTACAGGAACACTCTTATTTCCTTCAATAGAACTAGGCCACCACCAGTGACCACTGGGTAAGCTAGAGCAAGTGAACCCGCTTTTGCGCGTGTTGGTGCACCTCAGATCATGAAAGACTACTTCAGCGCTGAGCAGCTGATGGAACAGAAGCAGCAGGAGCACCGTGATCTGATGCATAAGCTGGCAGCGCAGGAGGCGAAGGCGCTGGAACGGCTTGAGGAGATCGTTGCCGCCATTAACACCGACACTCCTCCGGCTAGGTCAACCTCCAGATGAGAGTGCTTCATGTACCTCGCCTTTCCAGCAGAGGTTGTCCGTTGTAACTGGACAGCGTATCTCTCCCTCTCTTTTTTGAATCATCGAACGACGTTCTATTGTTTGTAGAGTCATATGCATTAAGTGTTTCAAAATGCTGACATTTTCCTCTTTTCCTAACAGTTTTGTAATTCTACTTGGCGGATGCATAATTTTAAACGTTTTTTTCTTTAAAAAATTACATTCGAGTTGTCAGGAGGGAATACGTATATTATCATCATGCAGTACAACGGCGGTTTATATTTGAACGCAGCAGGGTGACTGCAAAAATGTGAACATGAAAACTTAAAGTGAAGCTCCATTTAATGGCCTAAGTGATCATCCACCAACCAGGCGAACTACTCTATAGAGCAATTCGATCTCTTTCATGTTTTTTTTTTGAATTTGTCCTCTGTGTCCTTCGCTGTATCTATATTGTTGAAGCATTCATTTGAATGAGCTTACCTGCTTCATTGCTGAAGCAGGATGTCCTATAATGTGAAATAATGATGCAAGTGCTGGTTCTAACGTACAGTTGTTCTCGAATCGAGGTACTTGATTTATTATCGTTGTTTCACCTTGGAATTTTCTTATCCTTCATTGCCTTTAACACATGTTGCTAACGAGCGCATCGACATGTATAGTAGTGCGGTGGCAGGCCGTGACTGATACATGATTCAACCATCTCCGTGTTTTTTTCCGTCAATAAATAATTCGAAATTAATGTACAACTACGCAGAAGTGGGGGCTATATTTTGGGCTCAGGGGTTAGGGCCCTTCAGTGATAATGCGAATGTGTTAGAACGGAAAGAAAATTTCCGCGGTTTTGCTGCTTTAATTAGCCCGGTTTTGTTCGTATTTTACGTTGCGATAGGATCGACAGTCTTTGTGATGTTGTATAGAGGAAGCCCGCGGTTTTGAACGCGTACAAATGTGCGTGACGTCGGTTAAGCACCAAGGATTTCCAGCCAGTTTTTGGAAAATTTGGAAGTTTGAATTTCATTGAAGCAGAGCCATTGATTTATAATGGACCCAGTCTTGTTTACCTACTCGAGTTTTTTGACGTTCTGCTTGAGCCCGAACATCGCCGTGAGGTCACACCAACATTGTGCTTGTCGCTCGTGCTCGGTCTTGTCTTTGTTGGCAAGCATCACTCACATTTTGAAAACTATACACCACGAAATGAACCCCTTGAATAACTTGGGTGAATAGCTGAGAAAGCACTGCAGTCTGTCTGTGTTGCTACGGTAGCGTTCTGAGGCGCTCTTCGCAACGGGGTGGCCCCCAGTTCGATGCAGGTTTACGGTCAGACGGGTTTCTTTATTAAGTCACAACACTAATTGCACTTTCGCTTAATGACAAATATGTTTGTTATTTGCCCTGTCTGCTCATGCTCCCTTCTTCTTCGCCAACGCCTGCACAGCTCCCCAGTTACTCACGCATTCGTCTATCGTCTCGAAATCATTGGCCTTTCGGACCTTTCCTGGAAGAAGAGCATTCAAAAATAAGTTTTCCAAACCAGCTCTGCATAACTCCTATATCCACAGTACATCCAAGGAGGTGAAACTTGCGCACGAATGAATCGATTTGAGTGCTATCGCACGAGTAGGCCAAATTATTTCAAGCTCTGAGGTTGAACGAATTTGTCTTTCAGCTCCTGTTTGAGTTAAATAATCTTACAGGCGTTCTTCCACACTACGAAATGCATCAGGCAAGGCTCAATTTCTAAGAGCCTATATCTCCCCAGCGTTTTCTTCACGTGCAATGAAGGATGTAGGGGCATGTTTCAGTCTCCCGCACTTACTATAATTGGATATTTTGGTTAGGTGAACTTATGCTGTTTCAACTTTCTGTCGCTGTCGCTTTTCGGGCTTTTAGCTGGATCAAAGTTTGCTTTTATTTAACTTTCACTGGAACAGACACTCAGCTAAAGAATACGACTTCCTCCGGTTAACGGATCCCCTACAAAAGATGGAGGTTTTCTAGGTTATTTTAGGAATTGGTTCATATTTCGGGCCACACCCTAGGGAGACGAGCCTATCACTTCTTCTGGTGTTGGCTCCTCGATATCTCGTGGATATGAAGTGCACTGTACGCATCATAATGGGGTACATGATTCATTTCAGTCCTTAATTACTATTTCTTAAATGTGCAACTAAATCAGAACGAACCCATTCCTGGTACTGCCGCCACTGGCTTAGGTGGTGGAGGCTTCTGAGGTACCGGATTCCTGGAAAATATGATATCATTTTTGCTTTTCTTTACTTTTAAGGCCACGTTTCGTATTTAAAACCAGAGCGAAAAAACGATTAACTACCACATTGCGTTCTAATTTCGTTAGTTAAATGAGACCATCATCATAGTATGGATCTGCGAAGGGTGACGAAAAAGTTTTCGACTCCATAGATTGAACACATTATGTACCAAAGGTGAGATTGTACAACATAAGTTTCAAGAAGTAACAAGTAGTTCTATACAACTACTTGTTTAGTTGAAGTTAGTTGAGTTTTTGAGCGCGTGGAGCGCAATCGAAGGGTGTCGGCTGTTGCGAGCGGCCGGTACCGGGTTCTTCATTCGGGTTTTTTCAGAGGCCAATAAAGCCTTCCCCATCTCCTAGGTCGGCGAATTGCTGCCAGACCTATCTGAGAAGGATAAAACACCGACTTGTTCATTGGGTGACCGCCCCGAGTCACGTACAGTAGATCAGCGACATTGTGGTTTTCCTCATCATGCATTTTACATACTTGCTTCACACATTTTTTTCATTGTACCCTAGATGATAAAGTTGTCAGAAACACCTCCTGCTGTTCAAATTAAGATTTTGACTCCAGTTGTGCAAAAAAGTAAATAAAATGCCACCACAGCAGTTTTCTGCCTTCAAGCATTTTGCAAACGGTAGTGGCTATTTAATAAAACACGTGTCATAATTCGGGCTAGTGAATAAAGGGTAATTTCGAGGATACGTCATGATATGCAAAAAATCTGGCAGTCATGGGAACCGAATCAACGATCTCACACCTGACGAGCCGGAGCACTATCCCTGCGTCACCGCCGCCGCAGGGCGATGCTTACGGAACCCATTATACCTGTGCTCGAATAATCGAATTCGAATAATTATTCAAATAATTTATTCGAATTCGATTTTCGATAATTTGATTATTCGAGTTTCGAAAATTCGAATAATTATTCGACTTCGATCATTCGGTTCACAATTTCGAATAGTTATTCGAATTCGGTTATTCAAGGTTCCGAAATTCGAATAATTAATCGAATTCGATTATTCGAGGTTCGGAAAATCGATTAATACTCGAATTTCGAGTACGTGATTGCTTCAAATGTGGCATAATGATGATTTTAGTAAGCGACGTTCATTCCGGTGACGATTGCTTTTGATAGCGCACTGTCGAGGAGCTCATCGTTACCAAAACGCATTCAATATCCTACTATACATAGAAGAGCAGTGTGTGTGCGTGCGTGTTTCCATCAGTCCATCACAACTGGCGTGGGTGCATGACGTATTGGTGATACTGACCGCAGTTGATGGCGATCGACTGCGGTCCGAAACCTCAGCCCTTAGGGTAGTCGCCCTTAGGGCTGAACACAAATCTGAAGTTTGTTTTTGAAATTATCGGTTGAAGTTGATCGAGCTATTGATTTTCTATGGGGAATTCGTTGAGGCGAATCAATTGTATTACCAGACTTCGTCGATATTTTCAAAATCTAACTTCACATTTGCATTCTGTGCGACCTCGACTGTCATCAGTGTCATTCACTTGTTGAATCCTCTACGAAACTTGCACAATAAACACAGATTTTGACGGAAAATAAAAAAATGAATTCAAATTCGTGACCTCGATTACCTCAGGCCTTAAGTTTCGAGCGTGTTGAATGATGTTCACGAAAAATCGGTACTTTGATTAGTATCCCTTTATGGCAACCGTTACTGCAAAAACTATCTTAAGATTCGTGTTCAGCACCTCGATTACTTTGGGACTGGAGCTCACAGTTTGCATACCTGACACGATTATATACCATTTTCAGTTGAAATTCAGAGTTTTTCAAATCAAAATCAACGTAGTTACACGGGGAAGATTTCAGAAGAACGTTGAATTTCGACTGAAAATGGTACATAACTCCACGATTTGATTGGATGCCGATGCCTGTGAGATAATGAAATGAACAAATAGAGTGGGCGGTTTTTTTTTCGCAAAAGCTCTGCACCTGGAGTAGATGTTTTGCACATGTATTTCTGTAGGAATTTTTTGTAGGAAAAAAGTTCTTATGTCTTGCCATCATAATGAGGATTGCAAACGGTTCTTAGGAGATATTGAATATCTCCATTATTTGCCTTTTTCAAGAATTCAGCTCTTTTTTGTCTCTGGCAAATGTTGTCGTTGAACTTACTTTATCACACTTACTTGAACCTACACAATGCGCTTTTGAAGTGAGTAAACGATATCAAACGAAATTGGCTAACACAAAAATTGCATCGTCCTCATTAATACACCCCGGTGCAAAATTATAGGTTCACCCCCGATTTGTACATTAGTACCCGAAGGATCCACAGCCTAGGCTCGGCGATGTTACCGTCGTATTCCTCACTATCGAAAGCCAATATAGAAGAATTGTAAGCAGGTTACCTTATCAGTGCAGGATACCACGAACATTTATTGAAAATTTAACGAATGGAGACCGATGTAAAATATAAGTTCACTTCATAAAAAACCTTAATCACAAAAGTACCTGCAGACGAAGTAAGATTAGTACTTCGCCACATTGTTAGAAGTGCATAATAAAGAGAAGGCGAGCAGAACTATGTAACCATGTGTTCATTTTCTTTTGCTGCTGAGGTGGCACGCATTAGGGGAAATGGTAGGTCGAAAGTGCTACTGCGCCGCTTGGGTCGTTTGACCGTCGATGGCGCCAAGAATCGGGCGCGAAGAAAGTGACAAGGGGATCGCGGCCATCTTGGGACAGTTTGTTTTTGGGGTGTAACCGATCCTACCTAGCCGCCCTCGTATTATAGCGCGTGTTTAGCTCTTTTCCTACGGGGTCCACCTACAAGCGTCTACCTCATATCCCGGGCGAAGCCTCGCTCCAGTCGGCTCATTGTCGCATTCGAGACTTCCTTCTAGTGCGCATTCCTTTCTAGGAGTCAAGTAGCGTCTGCCACAGCAAGCGGGACCAGAGCATTTCTCCGCGACGCTCAGATCTCTCCAGTTGCCACATATAAATTGCTCGTTCCGCCGGGCTGCGTCGTCCTTTCCATCTTATGTCACACTTAACCGTTCTACTCACAGTTGTGTTTTGATCATATTTCGGTGCCGTTTGTGTTTGTTACATATTTCTTTTCCAATAAACCATTTTAACCAAGCAGTCGGTATTGCAGTCGTTGGTTCCCACTGGTTCCACGCCAGTATCTTGGGTCACCTAACCAAAACATCTTAACCGTCTTGTTTTTACTACATCACCTTTGTTGTAAACAATATCGAAAATTCTATTTGGCATACTACTGACAAGGTTATCAATAACAGTTTGATCAACATTGGTCCATGCATGAAGTATGGCATTCTTCAGATCAGAAACCGAAGTGTAAGTGGTTCCATTTTTGTACACTTTCTGTACAGGAATGCACACAAGTTATCTATCGGGCTGAGCTCGAGTTCGGCTTTATCTTCACATGCAAGCCGTCGTCAGCATACAGCAACGTCCAAGGTGCCGTCATTTGGAGAGCTCGTGATATTGTATCCATTACGACGACGAAGAGCAGTGGGGATAGCGCAGATCCCTGATGCACCCCTACAGAGATGGGAAATTCCGTCGAGGTGCCCGCTGGCGCTCGCACTCGACTCCTTGGACAAGAGTACAGAATGCGCACCCACTCAATAAGCTCTTCAGGATCACCATATTCTCGCAACGCGTACCATATAACATCTCGCGGAACGCGGTCAAAGGCCTTCTCCAAGTCCAGGAAGGCAAAGTGCACCGGTTTCTGTTTCTCGCAGTGCTTCTGAAGCAAAAGACGAACAGCCTGAATGGCATCAACAGTGCCAGAGCCAGAGACGAAACCGCACTGATTCGTGGAAGGCTGGACGACATCCCAGATACGTCCATCGACAATTCGCTCAAAGATTTTCATGGTGTGCGAAAGAAGGCGAATTGGACGGTGACCAGCACAGTCCGCAGGACTGCCCTTCTTCTTCCAAATTGGGATGGTCGTGCTTTGCTGCCAACTCTCGAGCACTTTCTTCTCAGCAACAACCTGATCGAAAAACTCTGTCAGCAGTCAGCAGGGCACCAGCCCTTCGACTTCCACAGGTCGGCTGGCAGGTCATCGGGGCCAGTGGCTTTGCCTGACTTCATCTTCCTCAGAGCTGCTTCGGTTTCGCTCAGTGTGATCTTCTGAACGGGACCGTATACAGGAGATGCAAAAGGAATAGCAGGATGGTCAAATTCAACATTCGAGATTTCCTTGAAGTAGTCGTGCCATCGCTTCACAGCTCTCTTACGACTCATCAGAAGACATCCGTTGTCGTCGTTAATGCCAAAGAACTTCTCGATGTTTTCTGCTTGGCGAGCTTTCGTAAGTCGGTAAAGATAACGCTCACCATCGCGCGTTTCCAATTTTTCGCTGACATCAGCGTAGTATGCGGCTTTAGCAGCGGCCAGTGCCTTCTTTGCCGCTTTCTTCGCTTCTCGATAATTCCGCCAATTATGGACTGTTTTGTCACCGATGAATACGTAATAGAGCCGTTTCTTTTCTCGGGCTTTCTCTCGGACATCATCAGTCCACAGCCATGCCTGCTTGTCGACCCAGCGTCGTCCAGGCTTCGTTGTGTCGAGTTCGAGGCGTGCAGCCACCGATGCCTTATCGCATCGGTAGCATCCTTCCAGGTTTCGTCGACAGTTGTCACCGTCGGCAACCGAATGCGAGAAATAATTGCCGCTTCATTCTCTTTCAGTCGCCACCATTTGATTCTAGCCGACCCGCATCGCCCGGCATGTTTACACCTCGAGGGTGTGATCTTCAGCGAGCTGATCAGTGGACGGTGTTGCGTGGCAACCGTCTCACACGGCACGGTCTTCGCGTCTGTGACAAGGCCTTGGTCGCGACGCCTAACAAGGACATAGTCAATCTACGTTTAGCGTTCCCGCTATAAAACGAGATGAGGTGGGAGTCACGCTTTCGAAATTTGGTATTCACGATGGTGAGGTCATGCGAGTCTGCATACTCAAGTATACACTCACTATCGCCGTTGCGCGACCCATATCCAAAACCACCATGACAGCTGTAACCGTCTTTAGTTGCTCCGTTAAGGTTGCCTGCCACAACAATCATATCTTCTAACGGCATTTCTGCTGTCTTCTCATCAAGCAGGGACCAGAACTTGTCCTTGGTTTGCTCGGAACAGCCTGCCTGCGGAGCATACGCAGAAAAGAAATGGCATTGAAACGTTCTACGCTTGCAATCGCGTCACGGAAACGTTCGGAAACGATCATACCGACACCACTGGTGGTCCTGGGACTTCCACATAGAACGGCCCTAAAGCCTCGTCCTATGTCCCTTGACTTGCCGCAGGACCACCTCGTCTCCTGCACCGCACAGAAGTCTATCTTTCTTCGCTCCAGTGCTTCAACCAACTCGCACGAGCAGTCCGTCAACGTACCCACATTCAACGTTGCAACGCGGGTCTTGCCTACGTTACGGGACTTTCGGACTAGCTCAGTTGCCCCCCGATCAGGGATGGGCGGAATTTCTGTTTTCTGTTTTCTGTTTTCTGATTTTCTGGCCATTTTGGGCAATTTTTTCTGTTTTCTGTTTTCTGGGAAAATCGTCAAAAATTGGCCAGAAAACAGAAAATAGTGCGGCGAACAAAATTATAGCATAGAAATCCAGAAAAAGAAGGCAAAAAGGGTCATAGAATCACGAGTTGCATTCCAAAATAATGTTTCTAGAGTATTTTAAATTGTAAGCATGTGGCGTTTTTTGGATGTGTTCGTGTAAAAATTGCGCCATGCACTCATGAACTATGCCGTTTTGTTTATTTGATTAATTATGTAAGTGCTGCTGACGTGGAGTTCCTTCATAGGACATTTCTCGACTTTAATAACTTGGTTTCGTGTTCTTTTCGATTCTAACAGCAATTCGCATCTACGATCGCTTACACCCTTATATTAAGGCTATATTATTGAGATATTAAAACTAGAGTTCTGAGGAGCATTTATTTATCTATTAACTAATCGGCTGTCCTAGTTATTTAGTTAGTCGAGTTACTGTGGATAGGATTATGCTCCACCTTGAAAGTTGGAAATTGTTGGCCGGTCATCCCCAATAATCGCTTTCTGCGGAGCTTTTCGTGAGGCTATTTTTCTAACACTGAACCTTGCTCAGCTTTTGGCTGTCAAAAATTAGTGAGGAACAGAAAAATTTTAGTTACCTTTGATTTCGTTATGTAGTGGTAGGGTAGTGAACCATGAAATTTTTCATGTTTTACCTGTATCACCTAAGCACCGTCTCCATTCGTCCCCGTAGCGTGCTCCAGAGTGCTCCAACCAATGGATCCTCCTTACTCAAGGGTCACGAAGTGCGTCATATGGATCATTTAGAATTTTGACAAAGAAGTTAGAAGTCCGACCAACACGTCAGTGGGCGTCCTGGTGTTCTTTTGACATCCCGCGGAATCCAGTCGGTGACGGCTCTCGTCCAGCGTGTGTCCGCGAAGCGCATTACGTAGGCGGCCCACCTAATTTTCGACAACTTTGCCCACGCGGTAGCGTCTCTGATCTTCGAACGTCGGCGAAGCTCAGAACTCCGGAGGCCTTCTGTCACTTGCGTGAGTCGTGTCACTCCGAGCATCGTCCTCTCGATTCCACGCTACGCGACGCTGATCGCGTGTTCATCCTGCTTTCGTATAGCCCAGGTCTCTGAGGCGCATGTGAGGGCAGGAAGAACAGAGGAGTCGAATAGGTGGGCACGGAGTCGGACGTTCTTCGTCTTCTTCGCGACTTCTTCGACGCTCTTGAGAGCTTCCCAAGCCGCTCGTTTCCTCCTGCTCAGCTCTGGCGCTAGGTCGCTGGCCGTATTGACTTCGCAGCCCAGATAGACGTAGCTGGAGCATTCGGAGATGTTCGTTCCGTTGAGCGAGAATGGGGCATCAGAAACTTGTCCGTTCCTCATGCACATCGTCTTCGTAAGATTCAGCTTCAGACCGAGTCAGACAGTTTATTGGTTGTATTGAATTCGAAGTATGCTAGAAATTTTTATAAACGCTTTCAAGCAAAAACGCTGGCCGATGACTACATTTTTAGTCATACAAAAGCATTTGCGACTGGAAAAATTGATCTTCGAGTGGAATACATAGGTCGTGTGATAATTTAGGAATTTTCTGTTTTCTGCTTTCCGATTTTTCTGTTTTCTGGCATTTTTGGCTTTTCTGTTTTCTGATTTCTGTTTTCTGACAAAAGCGATTTTCTTTTTTCTGTTTTCTGGGAAAATTTTCAAAACTTCCTCCCATCCCTGCCCCCGATGCCGTCCACGCATCAGGGACCCTCGCATACTTTTCACACTCGCCGGGCTTTGCGAGTGCGCGTCGGCTCCTGCGGACGTCGTAGCATTATCTCGAAAGCTCTTAAACGTCATCAGCCTTATGATGTGACAAAATGTTCGTAGGTTGGCCTGTCACTAGGGCCTGTCGCCTGCATTCCAAATTTGGCTCGGCTCGCAGAAGCAAGCAGTTTCCAGTGGCACCACGTGGAGGAACGGACATCGCCACCACACGATGTAGCAAGTGTTTGAAGTATTTTAGTATAGTCTGTTTTCAAAATTTTTACAAGAAATGTCACTAGTTTTTTTTTGTGCATTTTTTGTAAAATGTGAGAAGAAATTTGTGAATAGTATCGACTTTTGCGAAACTTGGATAGTGCATAAGGTTGATTATTCGTTTTTATCAATGGTTAGAAGTAAGTGACTCCCGGACCACTGTGCAGACAGCATTGGTAGGATCCAACATATCTAATGTATACTAGTAAACTATGAAAAAGCGAGAAATGAGCCGCAGCGAACTCGTTTTATAATCGTGGGCCAAAATCGGCACGTGCGGTCGCACGCGACAAAAAAACTGCGACTCAAAATCGACCGTCGTCAATGGGTTAAGAAGTTGAGTTATGAAATTTAACACATTACGGCCTTGCCGGCTTATTCGGTTCGGCCTAAAAGACTTTTTATTCATGCCTTAATTAGTCACTGATCAGACATTGGTTTATCTCGCTCTATGTGTGTCTTCGTGTTGTTGGTTGACATTGGTATGACTCGCGCTAGGTGTGTCTTCATGTTGTTGTGCTATTGTAATACTTTTTTCTGGCGCTTGCGCTTATCGCGAACGTATTGAATAAATAAATAAATAAATAAACCTGCAGTTGACTGCGATATGTCTATGGATGCATTATCTTGTTGGAAGATGAGGTGGAGCCTACGAAATCTTCTGAAATATGGCAAAAGGCGATCTCAGGACAATTCCTGGTAGCCTTCACTGTTCATCCTACACGAGACGAACGAGACAAGTCCGCATCCAGAAAACACAGCCTAACCATGAGACTTCCACCGCCAATGTTGCGCCTAGATGATGCTCCACCTCTTTTCTCAGATCTCTACAGTAGTGTAAAAGAAGTGGAACCTTGAAGGGCCCGACGGGTGAAAACACTATTGAAGAGATTAGAGGAGAGAGAAACGAGTATTATACAGGCGCAATTTTATCGGTGGACGTATTAGGGTTGGGCTGCGTTTTCTGGATACAAACTTGTTGCCTTAGTGTTCGTCTCGTGTAGGATGAACAGTGGAGACTACCAAAAATTGCTCGGCGACTACCTTCTGCCATACTTCAGAAGATTTCGTAGGCATAACCTTATTTTCCAACACAATAATGCATCCATACACGTTTCGCAGTCAACTACAGGTTGGCTTAACTCCAACAGAAAACCTTTGAAGTGGCCTAGTTGTTCTTCAGACCTCAACCCGAAAACTAGGAAGCTTATAGGACATTCTTGTACCCAAAGTGTACAAAAATGGAACCACTTACATTTCGGTCTGTGGTCTGAAGAACGTCATACCATACTGCATGCATGGACCAATGTTACGCAAACTGTTATTGGTAATCTAATTAGTAGTATGCCAAATAGAATTTTCGATATTGTTTACAACAGAGGTGATATGATGATGTACTAATCTTACCTTGTCTGTAGGTACTACTGTGGTTAATCAGGTTTTCCATGAAGCGAACTTATATTTTGCACCTGTCTCCATTTGTTAAATTTTCAGTTAAAATTCGTGGTATCCTGCAATAAGATAAACTGCTTAGAATTCTTCTATAGAAGTTTTCGATAGTGAGGAATACGAGCGTATCATTACTGAGACTCGGCAGCGGGTTCTTCGGGTACTAATGGACAAATCGGGGTGAACCTTTTTCGCACCGGAGTGTATTAAGTTATAATGAATTTTATTCGATTATTCGATTTTTTCGAATATTCGATTATTCGGAAATTCGAATAACCAAATATGGGATTATTCGATTATTCGGAAATTCGAATAACCAAAAAACGGGGTTATTCGATTATTCGCTCATTCGAATTTTCGAAAAATGGGGTTATTCGATTATTCGTTCATTCGAAAAATTAAAAAAAAACACAAGTATAGAACCCACCCCTCAGCGATTTCGTGAAAGCTCCTTCGTTCGGCTGGCCTGCTGTTCGGCTCACCGAATTTCGACAGGTCACAACTCGCTTAGGAGTTCCATTTTGCAACTTTGACACCCATACTCGTCATCGGCATTCCGAGCTCTTTCTAATGCCCCTGATCTCCACTTAAGATCCACGGCGGGTCGAAAATATTCCCTAGTTAGATTATTACAGAAACTTTCAGGTCCGTTAAAGCAAATATTGAAACTCGTCCGGAAATAAGATGGATTCTAATTTTCTAAATAAGACGATGAAAAGACGTAAACCTCTTTTATGGGAGTTAGTACGCTGATGTTTGCTGCATAATTAATAATCGTCAAGTATTTCGATTTTTTACATCTGGTGATGCATCTCTTTCAATAATTACTCTCCTAGTGAAAGTCAATTGCCAACCAAAGTTTTTTTTAATAATTAGTGGAAACACACTTTTGCAACATGGCTTGGGCGGCTCCCCAGTTGCTCACTACTTCATTGACGGTCTCGTTGTCATCCCTGGGACGGAATCCTCCTGCAAAGAATATACTTTAGAAAAACTCGGAGTTGGTAGGGATGCAAAAATTCTTTACTAGGAGCCTGCTTTGGTCTCGGCGGTGGTGGCGGTGGCGGTGGTGGTTTTGCTGAATCACAGCAAGCAATGAAAACGATGCTATTTTCTCGTTTATTTTTATAACTAAGGTCAGCCGACAACGAGCACTCGTGTCGTAGACACATGGACAATTTTTGAATCAAAAAACAAGTTGCTCCCGCAAACCCTCTCACCAGGTACATTAACAAGTCCTTCCTTCCTGAAAGAAACACAATTGAATTATTTGCATCAAAAACCTTCACGAGATCATGTTTTCGGAGTCTTACTTTTGAAGCATTGCCTGAGCAGCACCCCAGTTGCTGACCACTTCGTTCACAGTTTCATTGTCATCTCTGGGACGAAATCCTCCTGAAGAATCAGTAACTTCCTGCTGAATGTAAGTAGTACTACATAGCTCACACCACTTAGGGTTTTGCTTGTTCAAAGTGATGAATGGTTTAGTTGGTTAGCTATTTTATCCACTTCCCAACGTACGAAGAATCTTCCGAGTCTTTCTTCATCCGTTGCACAGTAAGTCTTATTCCCCTCCTACATTACCTATTGATGGATAGAACTGAGGCTTCCTACAGCTGATTTGAAAGCTCTAGAAGGTTAATTATTACATCAGCAGCCTATTGGAGTGGGCTGCTCCACAATGCTGCAACAAAATTTGGCAGCCTTGTTAACTTGGCAAATGGCTTGAACCCTACAACAAATATTATGCTGCACTTTCTTCGGTACCATGCCCCACACAACTAGGTATCGTGGAAGAAGGCATTCATAAAGAGTAGTGGGCTTTCCAGCCGGCTGTGTTTATCTGATCTGGATTGGACTATTTTTCCGAAGCGGCTAAATTTCATAAAATTGGTCCATAAACATCTAATATTATGGTAGCGTGTAGGGCACTCCAATCTCAAATGTGAACACTGGATGAGTGCATCTGACAAGGAAAGAGTTCCAACTCAAGGTGAGCTTTTGCGATGCTATTTTGACAGGAAGTACATGAGGCCGTGGTCCAGAATTGCAGCTACTTTTTGTTGAACGCTTTTTTAAGAAGCTGAAAAAGAGGCGTGAAAGCGTGTGCGCAATAATCATCAACGCCTATGACACCCCACGATATGTGCGTCGGTAGCGCAGTCGGCAGGGGTACCACCTCATAGAAGCACACCTGCACTTCGATATGTGTGGATATTTTTGCACGTATTAGTTTGTTGTTATTACGCTTTTACATGATCACAGAAGTCAATTTTAGACCATCAATGCATACAATGAACCAAGGCTGTCTATTTGCGCCTTCATATGTATGTGCTCGTTTTTTTTCGTGGGTGGCAGTTGGTTATGTCGATGCTCGCTCAGGACCCATTTCTACACCCATAGTTTACAAGTTCAACGAGGAAGAAGTGGTTACTACTTGCCGAGGAGAAGATTGTTCCTCACTGGGTGATGTATGATGTTGTTGGCACGCTCTTGTGCTTCACCTGTTTCAAGGTTTTGTACCATAGCTGTTGACTGAAAGGGAAGAGTAATAATCTATTTAGACTTTTTGTTTCCAGAGAAATGATGTGGTTCAGATATGCATCGTTGAAAAACTATCACATATAAAGGCGCAAATAGACAGCCTTGGTTTGTTGTAAGCACCGATGGTCTAAATTTGACTGCTGTGTGCATGAGAAAGCATAACAACAACGAACAAATATGTGCAAAAAAGCACCTGCAGTACGCGAACTCGAGCTCAAAAGCCCACCGGTGTGCTTCTATGAGGCGGCCCTCCTACCAAGTTCGCCGCCGTGGTACATCTACGGGGGTGTCAAAGGTGTTGATGAGTGTTGCGCACACTTTTTCACATCCTCTTTTTCCTACATCCTGTCAAAATAGCATTGCAAAAGCTCACCTTGACTTGGGAACCTTTCCTTGTGAGCCACTTCTGAAGACGCTATTAATTTGTCGATCGTACGCAATGCAGCAACGAGCTCGAATAAATTCGACATTCAACCGTGTGTACTATTATTATACATTCGCAGTTTTTAAGAAAGTGCAGGGCCAACTGTACAAAATCGCAGGCAGAACGAGGAGAACTCAGCTAAGAAGAGAGGCATGGCGCACGTGCTGGGCATCCAGCCACTGATGTCTCCTTTGATGATAAATTCCTTATAGCTGAACCATTATAGAATGGGCAAAATACCAAGGTATTTAACGGCACATTGGCACAGGAAGATGGCCACTCATAATAAAACGCTCGGATGCGCTCAGAACAAAACATATGTCCGGGGTTTTCCAAACGTTTAAAAACCTCATCTATAAAATGGATTTTTTAATACCATTTTTACATCAAACTAGGTGCTGAGGTGCGATTTCCACGTGTTGCCACTTTAAACTACTTGCTTTGGCGAGCCGAGCTCGAATGTAGGCGGCAGGCCCTAGTGACAGGCAGGCCTACGAAGATTCTGTGTCACATCATATGTTTGATGACGTAACAGAACTCGAGACGGGCCGCTCGGCGAGTTGGTTGAAGCACTGGAGCGAAGAATGATAGACTTCTGTGCGGTGCTGGAGACGAGGTCCTGCGGCAAGTCAAGGGACATAGGACGAGACTTTAAGGCCGTTCTATGTGGAAGTCCCAGGGCCACCAGTGGTGTCGGAATGATCGTCTCCGAACGTTTCCGTGACGCGATTGCAAGCGTAGTACGTTTTGATGACCGCTTGATGAAGACTGTTGTCACCGTAGAACACCGACGATGCCATTTCTTTTCTGCGTTTGCTCCGCAGACAGGCTGTTCCGAGCAAAGCAAGTACGAGTTCGCTCCCTGCTTGATGAGAAAACAGCGGAAATGCCGTCAGAAGATATGGCTGTTTGGAATGTGACCTTAGTGATCAAGTCGGAGCAACGAAAGACGGCTACCACTCTAATGGTGACTCTGGCTATGCGTCACGCAACGCCGATTGTGAGCATATGCTTGCGTATGCAGACTCACACGACCTCATCGTTGTAGTGTTGATGCCATGACTGGATGGCCTACTGATTCACCAGCTTTGAGGTCATGTAGTAGAGGGCCAGGAATGTCAACTTTCGAAAACAATCATCCTGGGGTGAGATTCATCAAATGCTAATGAATGTCATATCAGGGGTTTTTCCATTGGAGGGCAGTAAGCGGTTGATGAAGCTGGCCACTGGAGAGTGTTATCACGAGTGAACAGCGGGTAGTAAACTGGCACATAACTGTTCTAGTGTGTGCAAGAAAAATGCTGCGGTGTAGTGTGAAGAACAAAGGATGCACATTCAAAAACGGCGAAAACTTTCTCTATAACCTAGTGTATTGCGGATTGGTCCTATCATGCATATTAGTTGGCTTTTTGATAACATGATTTTGAGAAACCTCCAGAAGGCAGGAAAATAGGATTTGCGAAAACGTGGTTCATTTTGGAAAGCAGCCAGCGCTATTTCTAAATCCGCATCTAGCTGAACTTTCTACACAAAAAAGCGATGTGATCTTCACGGAAGAAAAATTGGGGAGAAAGTAGCACAGAACACTATTCACCGGAAAGAAGATCACCACTAACATTCCCCAATCATTCAAGACAGGTCTAGCTGTGTTTGGTCTTGAGAAATAGTGACCTAGCAAATTCTAGACATCATATGTTGCGGAGTGACTGGTGGCGATGTCCGTTCCTCCACGTGGTGCCACTGAAAACTGTTCGCTCTGCGAGCTAAGCCGATCACGGACATTCGATTGCACAGGCCCTTGTGACAGGCCGGCCTACGAAGACCCATGTCACATCGCATGGTGTATGACTGTTCATGTTTATCGAGATAGTGCTACGGCGTCCGCGGGAGCCGACGCGCACTCGCAAAGCCCGGCGAGTGTGAAAAGTATGCGAGGGTCCCTGATGCAAGTACGGCATCGGGGGCAACTGAGTTAGTCCGAAAGTCCCGTAACGTAAGCAGGACCCGCGTGGCAACGCTGAATGTGGGTACGTTGACGGGCCGCTCGTGCGAGTTGGTTGAAGCACTGGAGCGTAGAAGAGTTGATTTCTGTGCGGTGCAGGAGACGAGGTGGTCCTGCCGCAAGTCAATGGATATAGGACGTGGCTTTAAGGCCGTTATATGTGGAAGTCCCAGGACCACCAGTGGTGTCGGAATAATCGTGTCCGAACGATTTCGTGACTCGATTGTGTAAGCGTTGAGCGCTTTGACGATCGATTGATGAAGATCGTTGTCGCCGCTAAGAAACGACTCTATCACTTCTTCTCTGCGTATGCTCCGCAGACTGGCTGCTCCGATCAAGCCAATGATGAGCTTTGGAACCTGCTTGATGAGAAAACAGCAGAGGTACCGTCAAAAGATGTCATCATATTCGCTGGTGACCTTAACCGACACGTCGGCGCGACGAAAGACGGGTACATCTGTCATTTTGGATTCGGCTATGGGTCGCGTAACGCAGATGGTGAGCGTATCCTTAATATGCGGAATCGCATAACCTCACCATAGTGAAAGTGCATAACCTCACCGAAAACGCGACTCCCACCTCATCTCGTTCTATAGCGGAAGCAGATAGACTTTGTCCCTGTGAAGGATCGCGACCAAAGTCTAGTCTCAGACGCGAAGGTTGTGCCGTATGAGATGGTCGCCCCACAGCATCGACCGCTTATCTGTACTTTAAAGATCGCCCCTCCGAGGCTGAAGCAGGTCGAGCGATGAGGTGCACCAAGAATCAAGTGGTGGCGAATGAGAGAGAAGGAAGCAGCTGTGATTTCTCGCGTGCGGTTACCGACAGTCACGACTGTCGACGAAACTTGGAAGAAGGCGACCGACGCGATTCGTCACGCTGCACGGTTGGAGCTCGGCATCACGAAGCCTGAACGACGGAAGGTCGATAAGCAGGCATGGCTGTGGTTAGATGACATGAAAGCCAAACTTCGAGAGAAGAAGACGCTCTATCATGTATTTCTCCGCGAAAAGACAGCTGATAACTGGCGGAAGTACCAAGAAGCGAGGAAAGCTGCAAAGAAGGCCGTGGCTGTTGCAAAAGCCACTCATTGAGGAGATGTCAACGAGAAGCTCGAGTCGCGCGATGGTGAGCGGTATCTGTACCGACTCGCAAAAAATCGCCATCGCCAGACCGAGGACATCGAGAAGTTCTTCCGCATCAATGATGAGAACGGCCATCTTCTTATGGACCGCAAGAAGGCATGGAAGCGATGGCGCGATTACTTTGAGGAAATCTCTACAGTAGAATTTCCTCATCCAGCTATCCCCCAACGGCTCCAACCCATGGCTCAGTCCAGAAGATCACCGTGGATGAGATTGAAGCGGCTTTGAAGAAGATGAGGCCAGGTAAAGCGACTGTGCACGACGAAGTGGCAGCAGAACTGCGGAAGTCGAAGTTGGTACCCTGCTGAGTGGTTGGCGAAGTTCTTTAATCAGGTTGTGGCGCTGAAAAGAGTGCTTTCCAGCAATCAGTGCGGCTTCGTGGCTGGCTGTGGCACCATTGATGCCATACACGCCGTCCGCCTCCTGATAGAGAAGCATCGCGAGAAACAGAAGCCGGTGCATATCGCCTTCCTCGACTTGGAGAGGGCCTTTGACCGCGTACCGCGTGAAGTGAGATGGTACGCCTAGCGACATCATGGAGTTCCTGAAGAGCTCATAGAGTGGGTGCGAATTCTCTACTCTTGGCCAAAGAGTCGAGTTCAAGCTGCAGCTGGAACCTCGATGGAGTTTCCCATCTCTGTTGGGGTACATCAGTGTTCTGCGCTTTCTCCACTCCTCTTTGTTGTCGTCATGGATGCCATTACGAGAGACCTTCAGAAGCCTGTCCCATGGACGTTGCCTTATGCTGATGACGCAATGCTCGCTAGCGAAGATAATAATGAACTCGAGCGGCAGGTGCAAGCTTGGTGCGACCGCCTGGTGATGTTCAGACTCAAATTGAACGTCAAGAAGACCGAGTACCTAACGACTGACGTAAACGAGTCCGGCTCCATCAAGATTGACGGCATCGAGCTCCCGCGCACTCCGATGTTCAAATACCTGGGATCAGCAGTCACATCTGACGGCAAACTGATGATTGAAGTGAATTCACGCGTGAGTACAGCTTGGTCCAAGTGGCTGTGACTGGGGTGCTGTGCGACAGGAAGATACCGGAGCGCTTGAAGTCGAAGATATACAGAGCAGTCGTCCGGGCAGTAGCGATGTGCGGAGCTTAGTGTTGGCCTGCGACAAAGGAAACGGAAAGTCGCCTAGCGTAATGGAAACGAAGATGCTGCGCTGGATGGCAGGTGTTACGCGCCTGGACCGCATCCGAAACGATGCAATTCGGCAGAAGTTCGGTGTCGCGCCGATAGCCGACAAGATGCGCGAAGCTCGCTTCCGATGGTACGGCCACGTTCTGCGTGGAGAAGAAGACAGCGTCCGCAAGATAGGCCTCAACTTCGAGGTAATAGGGAAGCGGCCTAGAGGGCGCCCGAAGCAGCGCTGGTTAGATACGTTATTTGCGGACTTGAAGATTACTGGTGTTAACCCTGATCTAGCGCTGGATCGGGAAAGGTGGCGTCATAACACCAGAATAGCGGACTCCGCTACGATGCGGGACAAACGCTGAAGCGGGAGAAGAAGAAGAAGATATGTTGCGGAGTAACTACGGAGATGTTATGCACACTTTTTTGTCACCACATCTCGTGTGAAAAGTTATAGTAACGGAGCGCAGATAGATATCTCCTAAGAATTTTGCCGGTGCCTAAACATTACTTTATAAAACGATTAAAAAGGCTAGTTTTTGCGAAAACAGTTCGTAGCTGGCGAATACCAATGGCCATCGCCTGAGGAGCTGCCCAGATTTCGCACAGAACAAGACAAAATTAGGCTCACAAAAAGCTACGTTACAACTAATCGCTTCTACAGTTCGGCGGGGCCAGCTTAAACGTATGCAACGTTCTTTCAAGATCTTGAGGAGGTCACACCTCCAACTGAAACTCGCTCATCTTTAAGCTAGGTTTCCGCGGTTTTCGTAGCCTACTCTAGAGGTTTTATTTTTTTCGTAACGAAAGTTCTATTATTAGCGACTTGTGTGTCAAATTTGCAAAAATTGATGGTGAACTCGGGAGTGTGTAGATTTTCATAAGACCATACTCTATTTTCGGGACGTCACATACACAGTTTCGAGTAACATTTCACATGCTTAAATCTGTTAAGCCCAACTGCAATGGCGACTGCAGTTGTGCGCTCAATGCAAGGTGTCATACGAGGTGTTTCCTTTCCTTGTCTCCTTGAGCCGCACTCCAGTTATTAACCACCCCATTCGCAGTCTTGTTGTCATCACGGGGAATGCAAGTCTTGTTGTCATCTCGGGAAAAGCGCATAATGCAAGGCAAAAGCATTCAACTTATCCAGGAAGCTCAGTTGCGAAGTTGAAATAATTTTCGTACGAGGTGCTTCCTTTGGTTTCGGTGGTGGAGGTGGGGGTGGTGGTTTAGCTGAAATTATTATTTTAAGAAGCGCAATTTAAGTTGATGTCGATCTTAGCTTGCACCTGGTACATTAGATATGCCCTCTTTCCTGAAAAAAAAAGTTTTCGGAAAGTTTTGTGGTTGCAGTCAAACTGCAGTTTAATTTCCTTACTTTTGCAACATTGCTTGTGCTGCGCCCCAATTACTAACCACTTCGTTCACGGTCTCGTTGTCGTCTCGGGGACGGAATCCACATGAAACAAGGCAAAAGCATTTAACTCATCCAGGCAGTACAGTTGCAAAGCTGAAATCAATTTCGTACGAGGTGCCTCCTTTGGTTTCGGTGGTGGAGGTGGAGGTGGTGGTTTAGCTGAAAATTATTATTTTACGAAGCACAATTCAGGCTCAGATCTAAGTAATCTTAACTTGTACCTGGTACATTAGCCACGCCCTCCTTCCTGAAAAAAGTTTTTTGAAAGTTTGGTGGTTGCAGACAAACCGTAGTTCAACTTCCTTACTTTTGCAACATTGCTTGCGCTGCGCCCCAATTACTAACCACTTCGTTTACCGTCTCGTTGTCGTCTCGGGGTCGGAATCCACATAAAACAAGTTTTAAAAATTAATAATGTGGTTGAAGTGCGGTTGTAAATTTGAAGCAATTATCGTACGAGGTGCCTCCTTAGGTCTCGGCGGTGGAGGAGGAGGCGGTGGTTTAGCTAAAAAAAAACGCTGCGCTTTGTACAGAAAACGCGAATCCAGACCAAGAGAAACACAGCCCTACCTGGAATGTTAGCCACGCCCTCTTTTCTGGAAGAAAATTAACTTGAAATTTTATGTTTCGAAGAAGCAAAAAATTTGCGGACATACTTCTGGAGCATTGCTTGGGCTGCACCCCAGTTACTGACTACCTCGTTTACCGTCTCATTGTCATCCCTTGGACGAAATTCTGAAAAGTAGAAATTAGCACTTGTTCATTTAGAAACGTGATAAAGTAATAACAGCATTATAATACACCTAGTTACAGGCACCGTCTCTTTCAGCTTAAGGAAGAAATGCCAAACCGTGTGTTCCAGACTTCGAAAAGGATGCTCGAGCTGAATCTCGGGAATACTAATGTAAACTAGAAGTTTGTTTTTGGGTAAGTGCCTGCCAGGCGTGTGTATTTAAAGATTAATCATTTATCGAATTGCCAGACTTAGAGGCACTGTTGTTACACTCCTTTGCCGGAATTTTGACGTAGGCACTTATCGCTCAAATAATAAACAAGGATTTTGCACGGTACAAAATCGAGTATTCTTTTCATCGCAGAAGCATGATGTTTTGGAGAAATTTACTGTAGATGGGTGCTTATCGTTACGGTACCACAAGAAACTTCCGCCGCTTATTTGAATTAATGGAAAAGGCAGTCGATGCCATCCATGGGTTTTCGATTCGATAAAGCATGGGTTTTCGGGGACAAACCGTCCTAGGTTTTCACTACCTTTTTCATTTCGTTCTTCACTACCTTCGTTCTAGGTTCTCCCAACCATGAAGAGCATAGCACCCCATCGTTCAGGACTCATTTCATGTTGCTCAATCCTGCCAAATAGCTTACAATGCTTGAAATGCCTTGTGATGCTGAAATGAAGGCTGCCACCATGCGCACTGAATTGTTAGCACACCACCGCTAGTCGGCGTACATCACTATTGTTCGCACGAAGACGGCGTAAGCGATGTATAGATGCAATGTATATGGCCACTCGCCGACTGTCATTAATGGTTATATATTGCAAAGCACTTTTTCAGGAAACTGTTGCGCTTGCAGAAATTTTTCATAAATTTTCGAGCATTCAAATTGGGAAATACTCGGAAAACACGAGTTATATGATAATTCGAAGGAAAAAACTTTCAAACACGTCATTCCGTAAATACTCGAATTCCAGTACATCTGAAAATGTGTTTTCCTCAACTTTCAAATTCGCATTTCCAAAAAGTGCGATTTTCTGATGATTCCAATTCCGTTGTTCAAATATGAGTGAAAAACATTTGAATACCTTTCGTGGGGCATAATTACAAAATATTTTCCTTGCCATATTGACATTGAGCAATCAAAGGACTCATTTCTAACAATTGAACTGCAGTGGTTCCCTTTAATTTTTCGAGAGTTCCAATGTGCTCGAACATCGTGAGAGCGGTTAATGAGCGGTGTTATCGCCAATCTTATTTTTACTGAACACCTACGAACTTCCGAACTATCTTACCAATCTGGGTGTCACCCGTAAAATGTACGCAGATGATGTGAAGGTTTACAAAAAAATTGTAGACACTTCTGATGAACTATCCCTTCAGTCTGCGATAAATTACATCTCCAATTGGGCAGACAACAGGAGTTGATAAATTTCAATGAATCATCTAAGATGTGACCGATCACATCCTAGGCAATTCATTCAAGCCAAACAATCCACCTCAATCAGGCCAGTATACAAGAAAAATAATAAGAAAAACACCCACCTAGCTCAGTTTCCGGGAGCTCGTACTATCGGGGCGGGTCCTCCAGCGAAAACCCAGAGTATCTTATTTCGCGCATTGTTGCGCACGCGAAATCAGAGATTTTAGGCCTTCGTGCCCATTCTTCGCAGCGGATCGGTGGCGCTCGGCCGTTGTGGCAGTTTTAGCGAAAATAGGGTCGCGAGGGGGTCATGATAGTACGCCGTGGCGGGCAAGCCTGGCGAGGATACACACATCGAATGTAAATGCAGTCTTCTCTCGTTCGTTCGATCACAGATTCGTGTCTTATTTACTTCCGAATTGGGCAGGGAAGGGAACTTCAGGATGAAGGCAATTTTAATACGTGTGCGTCGCTCGAGCCACACCCTGGAGACCCTTCCCCTGCCTAAATATGTGCTCTCCATTAAAGGTGACCCTCCGACCCTATTTGCGCCTCGTTTTCGGTTTTTTGAACTACGCTCTGGGCGCAAATAGGGTCCGGGGGGTCACCTTATAAAAGTCTCCCCAACACCAAGAAAACGAGACAAGGCACGCTGATAGTAAAGAGAACAAACAAATAATGCTGTAGCTCTATTCTGTGCTCTCCTCCGCGTCAGCGGAGGAGAGCACAGATTTAGGCAGGGGCAGGGACTCCAGGGTATGGCTCAAGTGACGCATCCGTGTTAAAATTGCCTACATCCTGGAGTTCCCTCCCTTTTCCAATTAGAAAACACATAAGACGCGGATCTATAATCGAAACGAAGAGATAAAACTGCATTTACATTCACTGTATGTAGCTACTCGCCATTCCGGCTCGCCGCGCCATGCTGTGGTGACCCCCCCCGGATCCTATTTGCGCCACGCTCTGTTCCGCGTTTAGTATATGATGTGGGAAAGAGGGAGGAAGGGGGAGTGTTTTTCCTCTGCTCTCCTCCGCTTCAGCGGAGAGCACAGATATGGGTAAGGGAAGGAACTCCGGGATGGAGGCCGAGTTACGCACTCGTGTTGAAATTGCCCACAGTCCCTTCACTTGCCAAAATATGGAGGCAAATGAAACAGCAGTATTCTATCCTGCGTCATACACCGTTGACGCGAGGGATCATAATTTTTAAAGCAATCTCCAACCCTTCGGCCAGGGGTTAGATTATCTGCGTGACCCCCTCCCCCAACCAGCATGGCGCCGGTGCAGTTGAGGTAAAATGGCTAGTGGTTTTGTATTGCTTACATAATTGTCTAACTAGGTAAGTATATATTTTTTAAATTCACCAACCCCTCTATTTTGAGATTGCGCCGAATTTTCTGGACATTCAGGTTCCAAACGTACAACTGTAGAAAACGCAAACTTCTGAATATTCGAATTCTAGTACGTTCGAAAAGCGAGATTTCCTCAATAATCGCATTTTAACACACTCGAAAAGTCATTTTCGAATATTTAGGATAAGAATTGGAATAGCAAATTTTGAGTGAAAATCATTCGAACAAGTATTCGTGCAGTACTTGAGCTCAGCTATAGAACATATACAGCTTCGCCGACAGAGTTTGCTGCCTTATTGTTTAGTGTCTAGAAATTTAATGCGTCCAAGACAACGAACTACACCACATCGAAAAAAGCGACGGAGAAACAAAGAGATAATTTGATACTAAAAGGGCTCCACCTCTGATCAGAAGAAGTCGCTAAAACAGCACTTCAGAAAAGAAGCTAGTTTTGTATCAACGCGATTAACAAACCTCTCTCTTCATTAAACAACATGTGCCTCGTCAAGTAACTTACGTTGCTTTTTTTCACGAGATTCCTTGGATTTCTTTGAATCTAAAAAACTTTCAAATGAATAAACAAGCGAATAAGTTTGCGTTCGTGCTACATCTGAAACTTCTGCTACGCAGAAAATGAATGCGATATAGTTGGAGTAGCATAAATTAGAAATACACCACTGTTCTTTAACTTAGCAACTTTACAGGACACTTTTGGCGAGATCTCACATTTTCTGATACCTTAGTTAATGCAGAAGATTCCCATGGATGGTGCATCGTAAAGAGCAGAAGCACTGTGATAAGATCGCACATCGGCAAGCAATGACATTGGGTACATTCAACACATTGCGAATGCTTATCATAGTATAACAGCTTTCTGGTGGCGATGTCCGTTCCTCCACGTGGTGCCACTGGAAACTGTTCGCCATGCGAGCTAAGCTAAGCACGGACACTCGATTGCAGGCGACAGGCCCTTGTGACAGGCCGGCCTATGGAGATCCCATGTCACATCACATGGTTGATGGAGTTAACTGTTTGTCGAGATAATGCTACGGCGTCCGCGGGAGCCGACGCGCACTCGCAAAGCCCGGCGAGTGTGAGAAGTATGCGAGGGTCCCTGATGCGAGGACGGCATCGGGGGGCAACTGAGCAAGTCCAAAAGTCCCGTAACGTAAGCAGGACCCGCGTTGCTACGCTGAATGTGGGCACGTTGACGGGCCGCTCGTGCGAGTTGGTAGAAGCACTGGAGCGAAGGCGAATCGACTTATGTGCGGTACAGGAGACGAGGTGGTCCTGTTGCAAGTCGAGGGACATAGGCCGAGGCTTTAAGGCCATTCTGTGCGGCAGTCCCAGGACCACCAGCGGTGTTGGTGTGGTCGTCTCCGAACGTTTCCGAGATGCGATTGCAAGCGTGGAACGTTTCAGTGACCGCTTGATGAAGGTCGTTGTTGCTGCTGAACAGCGTATGTATCATTTCTTCTCTGCATTCGCTCCGCAGACAGGCTGCTCCGAGCGAGCGAAGGACGAGTTTTGGACCCTGCTTGATGAGAAGACAGCAGAGGTGCCGCCAGAAGACGCTGTCGTTGTCGCAGGTGATCTCAACGGCCACGTTGGGACTGCGAAAGATGGTTACAGCTGTCATGGCGGTTTCGGTTATGGAGCACGTAACGCTGATGGTATGCGAATTCTTGAGTATGCGGACTCGCATAATCTCACCATCGCGAACACAATGTTTCGAAAGCGTGACTCCCATCTCGTGTCTTTCTATAGCGGGAGCACCAAGACACAGATCGACTTCATCCTTGTCAAGCATCGCGATCGAAGGCTGGTCACAGATGCGAAGGTTGTGCCATACGAGACTGTCGCCACGCAGCACCGTCCGCTGATCTGCACACTTAAGATCGCCCCTCCGAGGCTGAGGCAGGTCGAGCGATGCGGACCATCAAGGATCAAGTGGTGGCGGATGAAAGAGAAGGACGCAGCTGTTGTTGCTCGTATTCGGTTGCCGACGGTTACCAATGTTGAGGAGACATGGAAACGTGCAACCGATTCGATACTACAAGCTGCACGTTCCGAACTGGGCATGACGAAGCCTGGACGGCGTAAGATTGAGAAGCAGACTTGGCTGTGGACTGACGACGTCAAGGAAAAAGTAAAAGAGAAGAAAAGACTATATCACGCTTTTCTCAGCGACAAGACAGCCGACAATTGGCGTATGTACCAAGAAGCGAAGAGGGCGGCTAAGAAGGCTGTTGCCGTTGCAAAAGCTTCTCATTATGAGTATGTCAACGAGAAACTCGAGACGCGCGATGGTGAACGACAACTTTATCGGCTTGCCAAAGCACGCCATCGCCAGAGCGAGGACATCGAAAAGTTCTTTGGCATCAACGATGAGAATGGCCATCTGCTGATGAACCGCAAAAGGGCTATGGAACGATGGCATGACTACTTCGAGAGAATTTCAACAGTAGAGTTTGCCCATCCGCCTATCCCTTGCGTCCCTCCTACGCACGGTCCTGTGCAGAAAATCACTGTGGAGGAGACGGAAGCGGCTTTGAAGAAGATGAAGCCAGGAAAAGCAACGGGCCCTGACGACATAGCGGCCGAACTATGGAACTCGAGGTGCTGGAATCCTGCTGAATGGCTAACGAAGTTTTTCAACCAGGTTGTTGCGGAGAAGAAGGTTCCTGGTAGTTGGCAGCAAAGCACGACGATCCCGATCTGGAAGAAAAAGGGCAGTCCCGCGGACTGCACAAGTTACCGTCCAATCCGATTGCTCTCGCACAGTATGAAAATATTTGAGCGAATTGTGGATGGACGTATCCGCGAGATCGTCCGGCTTTCCACCAACCAGTGTGGCTTCGTAGCCGGCTGTGGCACCATCGACGCCATTCATGCTGTTCGTCTTCTTGTGGAAAGACATCGCGAGAAACAAAAACCGCTGCATCTTGCTTTCCTCGACCTGGAGAAAGCATTTGATCGTGTACCGCGTGAGGTCATATGGTATGCCTTACGACAGCACGGTGTCCCTGAAGAACTGATCGAGTGGGTGCGCATTCTTTACTCTTGTCCTAAGAGTCAGGTGCGAGCGCCGGCCGGCACATCCACGGAGTTTCCAATCTCCGTCGGTGTCACCAAGGTTCCGCGCTTTCCCCACTTCTTTTCATTGTCGTAATGGATGCCATTTCGCGAGACCTTCAGAAGCCTCCTCCTTGGACGCTGCTCTATGCAGATGACGTAATGCTTGCCAGTGAGGACAAGGCCGAGCTTGAGCGACAAGTGCAAGCTTGGTGTGACCGCTTGGCGGCGTTCGGGCTCAAGCTAAACGTCCAAAAATCTGAGTACTTGACGACAGACGTAAACGAGACTGGGTCCATTGAGATCAATGGCACTGCGCTCGTACGAGCGACACATTTCAAGTACCTTGGATCTGCAATTGCGTCTGATGGTAGTCTGACGTGCGAGGTGAACTCACGCGTGAGCGCAGCGTGGTCCAAATGGCGCTCAATGACAGGCGTTCTGTGCGACGGAAAGATACCGGAGCGCTTAAAATCAAAGATCTACAGAACCGTCGTCCGACCAGTAGCGATGTACGGTGCTGAGTGCTGGCCTGCAACGAAGGAAGTTGAGAGCCGCCTCAGCGTGATGGAGACGAAAATGCTGCGCTGGACGGCTGGTGTCACGCGTTTGGATCATGTTCGCAATGTCTCCGTACGTCAAAGGTTTGGCGTCGCTCCAATTGCTGACAAGCTACGTGGAGCTCGCCTACGGTGGTATGGCCATGTTCTTCGTGCGGACGGCGACACCGTTCGGAAGATTGGCCTCAACATAGATGTGCCCGGAAAACGGCCTAAAGGACGACCTAGGCAACGCTGGCTTGATACGTTGCACGTGGACTTAAAGGAAGCTGGTATCCACCCCGATCAAGCGTTTGATCGTGCGAAGTGGCGTCATCATACCAGAAGAGCGGACCCCGCTGCTAAGCGGGACAAACGCTGAAGAATAAGAAGTATAACAGCTTTCTACCAACGTATAGCAGAAAACCCGGTCAGAGGGACTCGACAGCATATTTCAGATGGGGGGCGCGTTATACTTCCTTTTTGTTTCTTGAGTATTCGCGAGTATTTAACCCACCTGAATCGACGAGTGGCGTGTCGCTGCTGAAACGAGAAACACGGTTTTGAAGTTGGGTAGGCAGAAAACTACAGACTCCATAAGAAATCGGGAAAGAAAAGAAAAAGAAAAGAACTGTATCGTCATCCAGAACTGAGAAAGGTTTGAGCTTTTCCTCAACAAACAATCTTTTACATGCGTTAGATGTCGCGGCAATCACTTCTTTGCACATGAGAGAGCAGCTTAAGAGATGCAGAAGCTCTCGGAGATAGGCTTCCCACTAAAGAAGCTCTGACAGCTAAAAAACGAACCTCTGTGGTTTAGGAGCATCGAAGTATTTGTCGTCTCCACGAGCTGCGGCCATAGCTTGTGCGGCTCCCCAATTGCTCACAACTTCGTTGACAGTCTCATTATTGTCGACTGGGCGGAACTCGCCTAAAAAAGCGCAACTGCACGGGACACGACCAAATGTAGCGACATTGGCCGTAACGTCTGCTAACTGGATTTTCAAAAAAGTTTCTAAACGGTATATTCTACAAATTTTGAGTTCTAAAATCGAATAAACAACAAGAGTAACGGCAAAGATGATCGCTTAAAGTGTTAGAGGATCGTATTTAAAAAACAGATCTATTATAGCTATTATGTTACAAGAAATCTTTCTTCAATTTCCGCTCATATTTAAAAAATCACCTTAGAAAGAGAATGAGAATGCACCTTCTTATTAACACTGAAAACTAGAACACGTTTTCGTTACTAAGTCACTTATGGTTAGAATGTGAGAGCGAACGTGATAGATGTGATTTCCATTCCCACTCTGCGAATTCTTTATAATTATCTGTCACCACGGTATGGTGGTGTCCGTTCTTCCACGGTGAGAAACTGGAAACTGCTGCTTTTGCGAACTGATTGTGATTGCTGAGTACGGGCAATCGAAGGCAAGTGACAGGCCGACCTATAGTACCGGACGCGTCTTTTGAAGGGACGCTGCAAAAGCGCGATTTTGCGGTTTTTGGGTATTTTTGATATAACTCGCCAAAAAATCATTCCTTTCAAAAACTAACGATATATTTAAGCTCGGGAGCTCAAACTCTATAGTTTTTTATATGGAGCCAGAAGATATAAGGAGATATTGTTCATATGAAGCCATGAAAATGTTCGAAATTGAAAACTTGCGCTCCATTGCGAAGGGCGGTCGCGGACGAGTTGTCGGTCGCAAGCCCTCGAAAACCGTTGCGAGCTCACAACTCCTCTAATTTGAGTTTTTTTTTGAGAAACGGTTGGCTCGAGATCTATGCAAGCATGTATACAGCTTCGCCCACCCACTGTATACAAGATCACCGCGTTTTCGCAGTGGGTGGTCAAAAATGTCTGGAGTAGAATTTTTGCGATTGGAGAAGCCTATATTCCAGGACTTGCATGTTCTCGAAGTATCTCAAGCACGACGTACAATGTTCTGTCATGCCAGAAATCATCTGAGAGTGCGCCATGCACAATGCATGTGGGATCGAACCTATCAATTGAGTGGGCGGCGCGACAGCTTGTAGAGTGAGCGTTTGGGTAGCTTTAAAGAAATTCCCAGCCGCCCTACTCAGGAATCGCTGTACTCTGTCCCGGCAAAACTGGAGTGCACAGTGCACAACGTAAATAAGATCGAGCCTATCAATCAACTGGGCGCGACAACTCGCAAACTCCACCGCGGGCGTGTTCTAAGCGCAATAACTCAGGTCAAGTTTGAATCCTTCCAGCTGCAACTTGTGCATTTTGTAAGCAGTAAAAAATTCAAGAAATGCGCTAAAACTCAGCGACGTAGGTCATGCCTGAACAAAGCTCCAGCGGTGCGAAAATGCAGTTTGACCTTCTGTATGACACGATTTTTTCCGAGTTCAGTCGACTACTGCAGGAAGACAAGGAGATCTAATGACATGCAAATGCGTGGGCTAGCATGAGACTGAAAGCGCTTTCCGCATGCTTTCAACTCTTCAGATGCCTAAACTGCATTTGCCCCAGGTGCCCTTTTAGAGCGGAGGAGGGCAGCGGCGAGGTTCCTTCCGTCCCTACTCGCCCACACTTGAATTCTCGACGCTCCCAATGGTACCATTCTGTTCAGCTCAAGAAGCTCTATCGAAAGGTGTCAATCTCGATCAATTCTGGGAATATCAATTTTTGACAATTTCGTGTCGAAAAAGGCGCTTTAGGTCGCGGTAGAGGGCGATGACGCCATCGAAAATCGATATTTTCGGACCGGGCCAAATTGGTTACCGTTCTATAATGCTTTTGGTGATGAATTGAATGGTGTTACTGCGAGCAGCAAGAACTGTAATCTGGGCGAGTAAGAACGCGGAGAACATTGACCGCTGTTATGCTAAATTGGACGCACGGGCGTGTTCTGAGCTCAGTAACTCTCTCACGTTTGAATCTTTCCGGCTGCATCTTGTGGATTTTGTAATCAGTAGAAAGTTCAAGAGATGCGCTGAAACTCAGCGACGTAGCTCATGGCTCCAGCGGTGTGAATATGCAGGTAAACCTTGTGTGACACGATTTTTTCCGATTTCAGTCGACCACTGTAGGAACACGCGATCAGCTAGCCGCCTACGAATGCGTAGGCTAGCAAATCAGTTAAGGTGCTTTACGACGAAGTGTCCATAACCCTCCAGCTGCCTAAACTGCATTAGCCCCAGCTGCCATTTTAGAGCTGCGGGGGCAGTTCCGCCCTTTCTCGCCCACATTTGAGTTTTTGACAAAAGAATCGTTCTGTTCAGCTCGAAAAGCTCTATTGAACGGTATCCAATCTCGGCCAATTCCGGGAAAATTGATTTTTTGACAATTTCCCTCGAGGACGAGGGCGCTCTTTGTCGAGTCTGCCCGGACGATGACGTCATCGAAAATCGATATTTTCGAAATTGGCCAAATGCCCTCATCCAAAATCATCTAGGGGGCTATCTGGTGCGCTGATTACGAATCCGATGTCCGTCTTGGAAAATTCTGCCGATTTCGATAGGTTTTGGATTTTCTTCTGGATAACTGAGGGTGCTCGGGACAAGAACACCGAGTTTGATCAAACTTCCTATAAGGGCAGGGGTTTCTCAGGGTGGCGAATACGATGTCGGGTCCATTTGGCTGATTATGGCAGGAGACCATCCATACCGATAACAGAGGGTGGTCAGTGATCCTGACCCTAACAAACTCAAATGGCTGTAACATGCCAACGTCGGTGGAATTTTCAAAAACGGACGTTGGAAACGTAATCGGCGCTCCAAATAACCCTCTTAACGATTTTGGACGAAGTTTGTACAAGAAAATCTGGCAAATTTCGAAATCGTCGACTTTCATGACGTCACCGTCCGAGCAGGCTCGGCGAAGAGTCATCCTCGGGGGCAATTGTCAAAAAATCAGTTTTCCCGGAATTACCCGAGATTGACACTGCTCGATAGAGCTTTTCGAGCTGAACAAAACGGTACCAGCTCTTGTGTCAAAACTCAAATGTGGGCGAGTAAGGGCGGAAGGAATATTGCCGTCGCCCTCCGCCGCTCTAAAATAGCAGATTGTGCAAAGCAGTTTAGGAATCTTGAGAGCTGCGTGCATGCCATCGTAAAGTGTTTTCTGCCTCGTGCTCTCCCGCCTCTCCTTGTCTTCCCGCGGTAGTCGACTGAACTCGGAAAAAATTGTGTCACGCAACGCCAATTGCATTTTCGCCCCGTTGAAGCTCTGTTCAGTTATGAGCTACGTCGCTGTGTTTCAGCGTATCTCTTGAACTTTCTACTGCTTATAAAATCCACAAGTTGCAGCCGGGAAGATTCAAACATACATGAGTTACTGAGAAACACTCAGAACACGCTCGCGGTGCAATTTGCGAGCTGTCGCGCCCAGTCGATTGATAGGTTCGATTCCTATATATCTTGTGCACAGGGGACTCAAACTTTTGTCGTGACAGAGCACACCAATGCCTGAGTAAGTCGGCTAGGTTCGATCCCACATGCATTGTGCATGGCACACTCTCAGATGATTTCTGGCATGACAGAACACTGTACGCCAGGCTTGAAATACTCCGAAAACATGCAAGTTATAGAATATGAGCTTCTCCAATCGCAAAAGATCTGCCTCAGTCATTTTTGACCACCCACTGCGAAAACGCGGTGATCTGGCGAAGTTGTATATAAGGCTGTATAGACCTCGGGGAGACGGATCGAACGGGTACCAACAGTTTTTCGAAAAACCTCAAATTAGAGGAATTGTGAGCGCGCAACGGTTTTCGACGGTTTGTGACCGACAACTCGTCCGCGACCGCCCTTCGCAATGGAGCGCAAGTTTTCAATTTCGAATATCTTCATAGCACTATATGAACAATATACCAAACGATAGAGCTCGGGCTCCTGAGCTCAAATTCATCGTTAGTTTTTGAAATGAATGAACTTTAGGCGAGTTATAAAAACGCAAAAACCGCAAAATCGCGGTTTTTGCGGCGTCTATTCAAAGGACGTGTCCGGTACTGTACGAACATCCTCCCCCCTCCTCCATCATATGGTTGATGACGTTTCAGAGCTCTCGAGATAATGCTACAGTGTCCGCGGCAGCCAACGCCTTCTTGCAAAGTGCTAGGAGAGCGCGGCAGTCCGCGATTTCACCAGTGCGTAAAAAAAGATGTCGTTGTTTGGTGGGTGAGCTCTAACTAGAGTTGTAGATTATGTATTTAGGAATTGAGCCCTCTTCACTCGTTATAGTTTAGCGATGGTACAGTGCATTCGCCTTGGTGAAAGAAGCAAAAGTGTTTTCTCGCATCGGTTTCTAGCCTATGAAGAACCGTACTTATTTGTTTATATTTACACTTTTTCGTCACGTTTTTATCCGCAGGAGCTGCGACTGTCCTTTCCCCTCCAAACTAGCGATAAGATTGAGAACTATCCCATGCTTACAAGGTAAAGATGCCAGGCTGATGTGGCCTTTTGAGTTGAGATGTGTGTCACGGTTTTCGCCTTCAAACGCAGATTCCAAACGTTTTTATGTCCGCTAAACACTTCTCGGGATGATTCTGTGGTCTTTGCAGATTAGCAGTTTGTCTTCTTTGCCCCATAGTTGCGCGTACAGTCCAACAATCACAAGACGATAAGATTAAGCAATATATGTCAAATCGCAACGGAACGGCTGCAAGAAAAGGGGTCTGATCTATAGCATCTACAGTACCGGACATGCCGCTGCGTCCAACAAGCACAAGCGGTGCGAAAGGGCGCCGGAGAGCACCGTTTTCCTCTCGCCACACGTCGCGCCGGATGCAAATCGTTTAGGGCGCGGCGTACTCAGCTTCTGTAAGTTAGGCTGCTGGAAGGAGCCTACCCATGCGCTTGGACCAGCATGGCCTATTGTTTGAAGCTAACTGCCGGCATTGCGTGCTGTAAACAATGCATATAGGCCCGACAGAATGAATAGAGTGGGCGCGACAACCTATAGAGCGAGCGACAGCTTGTAAAGTGAGCGTATGGGGAGTTTTAATTTTGTTTTATTCCTAGCCTTCCTACTTTAGCGTATGGTGAGTTTTAGTTTTGTTTTATTCTTAGCCTTCCTACCCAGAAATTACTATAAGACTGCTCAGCTTGCATTTGGAGTGCGCCGTAAACAATGCATATAGAAACGAACCTATCAGTCGAGTGGGCGCGAAAGCTTGTAGAGTGAGAATTTGAGGAGTTTTATCAGAAATTTCTAGCCGCCCTACTCAGGAGTTGCTATAAAGCTGTCCAGTTTGAATCTGAGTGCGCCGAGAACAATACATAATACAATTGAACCTATCAGTCGAGGTGGCGCGACCGCTCACAAAATACACGGGCGGGCGTGTTTGGAGCGCGATAACTCTGTCAAGTGTGAACCTCTCCGGCTGAGCTTGTGGATTTTGTAGCCAGTAAGAATCTTCGGCAGTTCGCCAAAACAAAGCGATGTAGCCTAAGAACGGGCAAAGTTAGGTGGTGCGAAAATGCAGGTCAGGCTTGTACAACCCATTGTTTTCGATTTCAGTCGATCACTGCGGGAAGGGGCGATGAGCTGACGGTCTACAAATGCATGGGCTAATAGACCACTTAAGGTACTTACGGAAAGGCGCTCACAGCTCTCCAGCTGCCTAACCTGCCTTAGTTACAGCTGCGTTTTAGAGCGGCGGACGGCAACAGTGAAGTTTCTTCCGCCATTACTCCTTCCGTCCTTGAGTTTTCAGCACTCGCAATGACATTGTTCAAAAAGCTCTATCGAACAGTTTCAATCTCGACCAGGTTTAGAAAAATCGATTTTTTGACAATTTCGCGTCGAGGAAGATGGCGCTTTAGGTCGCGGCAGAGGGCGATGAAAATCGATATTTCCGAACCGGACCAACTTGGTTATCATTCGATAGAGCTTTTCGTGCTGAATTGAGCGGTGTTACTGCGAGCAGCAAGAACTGTAATCTGGGCGAGTAAGAGCAGGGGGAACATCGACCGTTATTGTGCTAAATTGCAGGCACGGGCGTGTTCAGAGCGCAATAACCCTGTGAAGTTCGAGTCGTTTCAGATGCAACTCATGGATCTTGTAGGCAGTGAAATGGTTCAGTAGTACACCAAAGTAGAATGGTGTAGCTTGGGAAGAGGCAATGTTACAGTGATTCAAAGATGCAGATGAGGCTTGTGCGAAGCATTTTTTCCGATTTCGGTGAGCCAATGCGGGAGGATGCAGCTAGCTAACGCGCTTAAAACAGGACGTTTAAGGTACTTTACGGAGACATACTCAGAACGCCTCAGCTGCCTTACGGCCTTAGCCACAGCTGCCAATTTAAAGCGTCGGAAGATGGTGGTTAGAAACAATTCAAATGTTGCGTTCGATCAAACGGCTCAGGTGGTGTAAAGGCGTAGAGCATTCCAGCCCGGTCAGAGGGAGGTGCGGGTTCGAGTCCCGCCTGGCGCTAGAAGTTTTGATCGCAGCAAAACATCGTTGTGATAGCGGCTAGAGTTTCTTGCGCTCTTCTCGCCAAGAGTTGAGTTTTCGACACTCGCAATGGTACTTTTCTGTTCAGCATGAAAAGCGCTATCGAATGATATCAATTTCGACCGATTTTGGAAATATCGATTTTTTGACGGTTTCGCATCGAGGACGAGGCCGCTTAACTTCGCGGCAGAGGGACGATGACGTCATAGAATATCGATATTTCCGAACCGGGCCAACTTGGTCGCCTTTGGATAGAGCTTTTCGTGCTGAATTGAACGGTTTTATTGAGTTTCAGAAAAACTGTAATATTGGCGAGTATGAGCGCATGAAACTTTAACCTAAGCCCGCCACCCTAATATGGCAACTGGACTAAGGTAGTTTAATAAGCTAGGGTGTTGTGAGCCTGTCACCTGAAAGCACCTTCAGTGTTCTGGTCTGCGCATTTGTAGGCCGTTAGCTCTCCGCGTCTGCCCGCAGGGCTGAAATTGGAAAAAATCGTGCCACACAAGGCTAGCCTGCATTTCCGCACCACTGTAACTTTATCCAATCATAGGCTACATTACTGTGTTTCAGCACACTACTATAACATGTTGCTGCCTATAAAATCCACAAGCTGCAACCGGAAAGGTTCACACTTTACAGAGCTATCGCGCTCAGAACACGCCGCGCGCGCAATTTAGAACAACAACGGTCGATGTTCTCCTCGCTCTCACTCACCCAGATTACAGTATTTTCCTACACTCAATAATACCATTAACACGTTGACGACTGCGCCTTTTTCGCGTGTCTGGCGCGTGGGACCAATCGAGTTTCCGCAACGCTGACAGTGTGGCATGACATCATGTCGGACGGTCTAACGCGACCGCAAAATTCGTCTCCTGGTGGAAAGCGATGACGAGGCGGACGAGGTGGACCAGGACGACGTTGATACTGAGGCCGATATGCTTGCACTACCAGCTGACGATGATGATGGCTCAGAAAGTGAAGTAATAGAATCTGGAGCAGAAAATGAGGATGAGGAAGTTTGGAAGGGCTATTTTGAAGCCCCTATTTGGTGGGACTTTGCAACGGAGCCCGGCTTTCATGATGATGTGTTCGACTGCGTTAAGCTGAGCGATTATTATCGATTATTTTTCAATGACAAATTGTTAATTGAAGCCATTTCTTGACGAGAAGCTCAATAAATCAGTAACTGAGAATCGTTTTTGGGGTTCACACTTTTTGAAGCAATGTCTAAATATGAAGTGCACATAACACAAAAAAGTTCATTGGAAAGATCTGAATAAAACTAGAAAAATAAATTATAAAGCTGTGGCGCCCAATTCGAAGATATCGATTTTTGATGACGTCATCGTCCTTCTGCCGCGGCCTTGTCCTCCATGCGAATTTATCAAAAAAGTCGATATTTCAAAAATTGGTCGAGATCGATACCATTCGATAGAGCCGTCCGCCGCTCAAAATGGCAGATGGGACAAAGGTAGTTTAAGCAACTGGGAAGCTGTGAGCACGTCAATTTAAAGTGCTCTCAATGTTCTGCTAGCACACGAATTTGCATGCCGTTAGCTCGCACCGTTTTACCACAGTGGTCGACTGAAATCGGCAAAAAATTGCGTCGCACATGCCTATCCTGCATTTTCGCGCCACTGTAAGTTTGCCGTTCTTAACCTACTTCACTATGCTTTGGCAAACTGCTAGAACTTCTTACCTACTACAAAATCTACAAGCTGCGGTTGGAAGGGTTTACATTTGACAGAGTTAACGCGCTCCAAACACGGCCGCGCGTGCAATTTAGCACATCAACGATCGACGTTCCACGCGCCCTTACTCGCTCCGGTTACAGTTCTCGCCAATCTGAGTAAAACCGTTCAATTCTCCATCAAAAACGCTATCGAATGGTACCCTACTTGGCAAAGTTCGAAAATATTGGTTTTCAGTGACGTCATCGCCCTTCCGCTGTGGCCTTGTCTTCGATGCAAAATTATCAAAAAATCGATATTTGTAGAAAATTTTCCGCTCCGCTCTCTCGCGTCTACTCGACTCGCGATTCTGTCGGGCCTATATGCATTGTTCACAGCGCGCGCCATGCCAGCAATTCGTTCCAAACAGTAGGCCATGCTCGTCCAGACGCGTGGATAGGCTCCTTTCATTAGCCATCAGCCTATCTTCACTCAGCTAGCTGTCGCGCCGACTCGATTGATCCTGTCGGGCCTATATGCATTGCTCACACCGCGCGCCGTGCTGGCAATTAGCTCTAAACAGTAGGCCATGCTCGTCCAAACGTGAGAATAGGCTCATTCCATCAGCCTAACGTCCAGATGTTGAGGGCGCGGCGCCTTAAGCCCTACTCGGACAATCGAGTTCGAAGAGCCGAACAGTCTCCGCCCAACCACGCCCATTCAACAGAATGGCAACTGCACTTGCAAACAGAAGCTACGGTTGTTATTCTTTTGCAACAGCAACAGTGTGTTGCTATGCTGTTGGACGCTCGCAGCACACTGTTGCTATTCGTGCGCAGTGACTAGCGTGCTCCAATCGGGCACGCTCGCGTCGCAAGGAAGAAATTAGAGTTTAGCAACACACTGTTGCTATGCAGGCGCACCCAGTCACTATATAGTGACTATATAGTGGTTGGGTGCGCTTGCTCTGTATAGACCAACGTGTTTCATAAAACTTGGTCGTAATGTTCGACGACACAGATGTATTCAGGACAGCAGACATTTGGGTCCTTCACATTTCCTTTCGAAGTAGGAGCTGATTCGAGTGCTAATGTGTTTCTAATCTTAACTCTATTTTTTTTCTAAAGTCCTGAGGAGCAGCGGTCCCACCACGGCGCCTTTTAGGTGATTTGTTCTCTTTTTGTTCCCTTTTGGTTATTTAGGTGTCTCCCATTACTGGAGGAGGCGGAGCGACGCGTTCGTTTAAAGTAGGCAGACCTGGTGCCGCACCCGCACCGGACGAGGTTTCAGTACGGATGAGGCGAGTCGAGCAGAAACCGGGACGACAGCTTTGCAGCTCTCGCTCAACCCATGGTCTCTCTTCAGCTTTTCTATGTTTTTTCTTTTAGTTGTTTTATACTTCGTTAGTTGAGTACAGTCCTTACTAGCACGAGGCTAACTTGATCTTTATTGCCTCGTTAACGTGTGTTATAAGGCGAACCCCCTCCGCCTCCCAGCAGGAGTCACTTGGAGCCAAAAGCTATATGAAAACTAGAAGGGCAAAGAGAAACAATAGCAGCAAACGAAAAAGGTCGTCAATCACTACCCTACGAAAGTTTGCTCCACGGCGCATGGTCTGCTCTGTTCGGCTTCGTATACCTTCCTGCCATTGCTGGCGAAGACTTGTCCTCAGAAGACGTCTCTCCAGCGCACGATGCGTAGCTTGCATTGCTCTGGCGATTGTCTTGTTGTCGGGCCAGGTTTCCGTCGCGTAACACATCGCAGGCAGTACGGAGACGTTGAATATCGATGCCCTGAGACCAGATGATCGGTGACTTCGCGAATCGAACTGAAGGCTGCCCATGCTGCGCGTCTCCTGCGGGCGATTTCAGGAGCGAGGTTGTTATCCATGTTTAGCTCTCTTTCCAGATAGACGTAGGAGCCGACCTATTCTAGAGCGACTCCATTTAGCCTTAAAAGTCCCGCGTCACACCACTGGTTGACCATAAATTGCGTTTTGCGCATATTCATGTCCAATTCAATCTTCATACCTGCCACATTGAGCTCGTTCAGCATTTCTTCGACTTCTGCCGTGTTGGTAGAGAAGAGAACAGTATCGTCGACGAAGCGAAGGTTGCTGATCCGTTTACCGTCGACATGGTAGCCTTTGTAGTTCCAGTTCAAGTCCTTCTTGGCATACTGGAGTGCCGCTTTGAATAGCTTGGGAGAAATCGTGTCTCCCTGCAGTACTCCTTTCCCGATAAGAATTTAAGCTTTCGATCGAACAATTGGATCGTGGTCGATGTGTTCAAGAAGCATTCGTCAAGAAGTCGGATGTAGGGCGATGGTATACCAGCATGCACAAGCGCGTTCAGAATGGCGTTGATTTCCACATTGTTGAACGCTCTCCGATAACACCAAGACAAGAACAAGTGGAATGTGGTATTCGCGGCTCCTTTCGATGAGTTGTGAGACAGTCTGAATATGGTCCATGCAGGAGAAATCCTCGCGAAACCCTGCTTGCTCACTGGCTTATACTCATTCAAGCAGCGCTCCATGCGGTTAAGCAGTATCTTGGTGAAGATCTTGTACACAACCGAGAGAAGACTGATGGGATATGGATAGTTGTTGATATCCTACTGCTGACCTTTTCTGAAGATTAGAACTGTTTTCGACTCCTTCTATGAGTCCGGAATCCTACCAAGTCGAAGGTAGTGCTTGAAGTGCTTTGCAAGAAGTGAGCAGAGGGCACTGCCACCAGCACGAAGGAGGTCGGCAGAAATGCTTCCTTGAACAAACTAAATTTGTTTAACGAATTGGCAAAAAACAAACACATTTGTATACCAATGGGGAGATGGGGATTCTTTCTATATGACTCGCTCTCCCCGTTCAGATATACGCTTCAGACCCTTCCCTTGTTAGTTTGCGTACACACAATTCGTCGCACTTTGAACGACGCTCAAAACACAAGCATCTTTTCATCATAAGGTCACACTTTCCTGATTTTCGAAGAGGAGTGCCTCTAACTTATTAAGAGATTGATAAAGAATAATCGAATTTCGACCATTCGATATTCGAAGCCTTCGAATATTCGAATCTTATTATATAAAGCAGAGAGGCATGAATCACTGACTGGTGACACTCCCAGCGTGGTGACATTCTCAGTGACCGCCGACATTCTCAGCGACCGCCGACATTTCCAGCGACCGCCGACATTCCCAGCGAGCGCCGACATTCCCAGCGACCTCCGACATTCCCAGCGGCTGTACCCAGCCGTTCGTTGTACCCCCGTCGCCAACCGTAAACACCACAACGTGGCAGCGTGGCAGGCAGCCACTGCTGCCGGTGCCTACCACGAGGTGTTTACGACCATGACGCTTCCACTGCCGGGTGGTCACCAAAGGACGCCCACTTGATGAGATTTCGCAAGACGTCACCACGACTATGACGAGCCGCCGCTGCCGGGTTCAGAGAACACGTGAAGAGTTGCGGAAAAGGTCTGCGCCACGGCACGGCTCACACCTCATGACCTGCGATGGAAGCCGTCGATGCGCTGCACCGCTTGCTTCTGCTTTGCGCGTTCTTGCCAGTGTGTTCTTCTTCATCCACCTCCCTACACATTAGCAACAGCATATGATGGCCTAAGGCGTTTCTATCGTGCACTTTCCGGGGTGGGTGTTGCATGATTTTCACGTCGAAATGAACACCTTTTAAATCAAATTGGACAGTTTTCAAACCTAATTGGACTCTCTTCCAAGCTGCCCGATGAACTCTGAAATCAAATTTAACGTCTTCCAAATCGAGACGAGCTTCTTACAGGTTAAACTGCAGGGTCTTCAAGATGGTTAGAATATTTATTTAATTTTTGAGAAAAAATTGCATCGAAGGACTGGATTGCGCCATGCGCTCGAAAAGTTCAATGTAACGATAGTTTGATGGACTCGCACGTAATCGGTCCGGGTGGGTGTTGTGTGATTACGATGGCCGACGCAAGGCCTATCAGGTAAATATTAGCTTCCCTTCAGACCTTATATCGATCGATATCATTGATCGTTTCACCTGTGTTATTGGTTCTCTCTCAGACTTAATCGATCGGGTGGGTATTGCGTGATTAGCTCAGATCGCGGTCAGACAATCTATCCCGTCTCGATTTGGAAGACATTCAATTTGATTCCAAAGTTCACAGGTCACAGCAAAAGAATGGATCGCGCCATGCACACAAAAAGTTCAACGTAACGTTATTTGATTGACAAAAAAGTTAGAATATATTTGTGTTTATTACAATTATTTGTGTTACGCCGCTTGCAGGTGTGAAACTGCACGAAAACAGAAATTTTGCTATCAATCGAATGAAAATCGCTAATTTTCGGACGGGGCATGGCGCATTCTCTGTTTAGCAATATAAAGTGGCGGCTTTTCTGCTCTTCAAAACAAGCTTTAATTCATTGTTTTTCTCAACAAATAAAACTTTTAAAAATTTTAAACTACGTGTTCTCTCATTGGGAACTAAATTAAAACTTCAATTAAAGTTATACTAAAGTTTTCTTCGAACAAAAATTATCCTAACACTTTTGGAGAGTCCTCTCTAGTCTAATGTGAATGATGCATATTTCAAATTGGAAGAGTTCTCTTTGATTTGAATAGTCTTAGACTAGCTTAAAAGAGTGTCCAATTTGACATGAAAACTGTCCAATTTGATTTCAGAACTGTCCAACTGGACGTGAAAATAATATATGTCAACCGATATATACGTTTCTCTCTGACTTAACCGATCGTTGTGGATGTTGCGTCATTAGCTCAGACCTCAAGCTCAGACAATCTATATCAACGGATATATTAATATTTCTCCCTGACTTAATCTACCGGGGTGGGTGTTGCTTGATTATGGTCCAGATCTATGAAGTCTGAGAGAGAAACGATAGCACTTCTTAAACGATCGATAATATTGATTGATAATAATCGTCTGAACGTTCAACCACTGCCACTAAGACTTCATCGATCGGAGTGGTTGTTGCGTGATTAGCTCAGAACTCAAGCAAACAATCTTGCTCGTCTCGATTTGGAAGACTTTCGATTTCATTTCAAAGTTGACAGGCCACATCAAAAGACTGAATCGCGCCATGAACTCAAAATGTTCAACGCAGTGGGTGTCCCGCGATTATGATAGCCGACGGAAGGCCAACCAGGTAAAAGATTTTTCGATCGGGCAGTCAATCCTACTATAGTCGCTATCCATTCTTGAGCGTTGGTATCGGTTCTCTGCAGACTTGTTCGATCTGGGTGGGTGTTCCGTGATTATGATGGCCGACGGATGGTCGATGGCCTGTTATACATCGGCAACGAGTCGCCGACGTCGCCGGCGGCGTCGCCAGGAGCTCCTCTGATGGAGTCTTTTGGTTGTTGGTTGGTTCATTCCCAGCACTGCCATCATCTCCACCGTACCTTGAGTTACGGAATGGAGAAGTGCAAAAACACCCGTCCGGCGGACACCAATAGTGTCATTTTTAATCTCAACGGTCTTTTATGGTTAGTCTCACAACCATTACCTAATGCTGTACGAAAATCCGTTCAGCTTGCTGGAACGCTGAGTGCTTGAAGAGGGAGTGCGGGCCTAATCCTTACGTTCCCTTCCCCTTTGTCACCTTTCTTGCTTCTCTGTCGTTATCACCCGTTTTATTAGCGTTTTCTAGGCATTTTGGCGCTCTTGCCAAAAAAATAACACAAAACAAAACTGTGAAGGAAACTGAAAACGTGAAGAGAACAGTGAAGAATTGCGAATAACTGATACTGAGCAGCCAACATATGAAAGACGGCCTTGAAACAGAAATATACAAAACGGCTGTAGAGAAACTGATTCAAACAAGTAGTGTTTCCTCGCTTTCTCAAAAGATACAGCAAACCTCGCTTTTTCGAAATACAACTTACACTAATTAAGAATTAAATTTTCATGCGATCTCAGAAAATTCCGCGTAAATTTAATTTCAATGCGATTGAACGGAAAAGGCCTTTGCTAAACTCCAATAAAGAAATTTAAGGAAAATGAAGGTAAATTCGTTAGATCGCTAAATCATAGTCCTTAAATGCTCAATACTGGCCCGTACTTCTATTAGTACACTGCGCTCCAATGCTCCCTCGACGACGTCGCCGACGCCACCACAGAATCTGTCGACGACGTCGCCGACGGTACCGACGACGTCTGTGGCAACATTGGCGTCGGCGACGTCGGTGACGAGTCGCAAAGTCGGCGACGCGTCGCCGAAGTATAACATAGTCCGATCAGGAAATCAGCCACCATGGTAAAGCTTCCACCAGACAACCAATATTAACCGATATTATTGATTGGTCAATCATTGTCTGGAAGACGCTTTTGATTTGGAAATTGTCCACTTTGTTCTCAAGAACATACCTACTTCGCGCGCTGAATTACTAAGCTACTTCTACCTGCCCAGATCCTTCGATTTTCAGCGAGGACCAGAGAAGGTCAGCGAAGAGCGTGTTGGGAGGACCTCCACTTGATTCGACTACGCTTTCAATCAAGTCTTGCTCCTTGGTCCTCTATTTTCGGCAATGCTTTGACCAGTTTCCATACTACAGTATGCAGGGGAATATAGTATTTTTTGTCCTAAGTTACACTTTCCGAAATTCATCACACCTCGTAGCTTAAAGCACGACGACTGGACAGAAACGTCAAACATTCGATTAGGCTTGACGAGCTGCAATGGGCTGTGAACAGAACCTTACACGGAGCAGGAGTGCTGCTGACATTTTCGTAGTGCTGTACTAGGATGTGACTGATACTCAACAAGGCGTCAATCGATCTGTAGGAGACGTTCGTTTCAACGTGTTCGACTTCGACGCTAGGGATGCTTCCTTACCCAGCGTTGGTTGCCGGCGAAGCCGGTTTGAATTTTTACTTGGCCTATGCTATGACTTGCGGTGGCCAGTCGATGTACAAGTGAGTACTTTGTCCTTCTCAGAAAATGGTGGTATATCTACTTGTCATTCAAGATCAAAATTCGGAATACTGCCCGCTTTACGATGAAGCGATGATGTCAAGGTTCTTCACCTCAGTCAATTAAAAAATTCATCTTTTCACCTTCATTGTTCATCTCATAGTCATTTGCCCTCGATTATAGCAATGTCATGGTCGAGTGGGAGTCTACGCGGCCAGTGTGATTTCATCCCCATTGCCGATTGCAATTTCAAGCTTTCGTAGTAAAAATTCTATTACAGATGGTTTGAAACGCCTCAGAAAAGTGAAAGACTTTGATAGTGGGTGCCCTACGATCTGAGTGACTGCCAGAAATTGTCGCGTTTCGAAACCTCTTCTTCTTTGCATCTCCGGATCCTAAACCACCCGTTTTTGTATCGAGTCGTCACATGAGATGAAAAGTGGATTTTTTGATAAAAGGAGACGTTCCGGACAGTGATTGGATGTCGACGACAGACCCCTAGGCATTTTCCATAGGCGAAATCTCACCATAAAAAGACGATGATAACAGCGTGGTGGTCAGCGACAGGCGTGAATCACTCAACATTCTGAACTAGAAGTTGGAGTTCTGTCTCACCTGCCATACTCACCATACCTTGCGCCAACCGACTACCAACTTTTTAAGCACTTTCAGGACATCCTCGCTCGTAGAACCTTCGCAAATCAGGACACGCTAATATAGCCTGTCTAGAATTTGTCACATCTCGAGCATCCCTTTTTTTGCTGACGGAGTCAATCATGCATTGCAAAAAGTCTAATTCGAATGGTGCTTATTTCGAATGAATCCGATGGCTATGGAAAAAGTTAGGATCGTTTGAAGTGGACCAGTCAAAACCTTCAGAACTTTCCGGGTAACCTAATATCGAGAGGATGGCGTCGCACTTACATTTTTTAAGAACATTCCTAACTCGACACCTGAACTTCGAATGAGGGGCTGCAAATCTATTATTTCTTCTTAATTTCCCTTTTTATGTACCAGGCTGTCCAATAATTCTTGTCCGAAAATTTCACCATTTTTAATTTTTTTTCAACTTTATTGAAAGACAAGTCTAATCAACAATATAATCACCACAGTTATCCACAACAGTGGCCCATCGATTGGGCAGGCCGCCGATGCCCTTCGCCCAGAACTCCGGGGGCTGCGACTCGAAGAAGTCCGCGATGTCGGATTTGAGGTTGTCGTAGTTGGTGAATTTTCTTCCGGCCAATTGTGCTTCAGCGGGCGGAACAAGTGGTAGTCGGAGGGGGCGAAGTCTGGGGAATACGGCGGATGGGCAACCGTCTCCCAGCCGAGCGTCGCCAACTTCTGCTGGGTCCCCTTCGCCACGTGGGGGCGCGCGTTGTCGTGCAGCAGGTGGACCGAGGCCCGTCGGGGACGCTTTTCTCGGAAGGCGGCGGCTAGTTTCTCGAGCTGATCGGTGTAGATGGAGGCGGTGACCGTCCTGCCTTGCGGGAGCAGCTCGAAGTACAGCATGCCCTTGGCGTCCCACCAGCAGCAGAGCATGATCTTCAGCGGGTGCAGGTCGGCTTTCTGCGTCGTCGGCGGCTCTTCTCCGCGCGGGATCCAGACGGCACGGCGGGCGACGTTGTCGTAGAGGACCCAGCTCTCATCCCCAGTGACCAGGTCCTCGAGAAACTCCTTGCGATGCGGACGACACTCGTAGTACACGAACGTACAAATTCAACCTTGGTCCATTTTAGCTTGTACTGGTAGCTAGACGCGGCGACTGCGCCTACGACTGTATACGCCTAGCGTGGAACTCTGGAGAACCTTCTAGAAGGTTTTTACACTTGCCTGATATTATAACACTTCTAAGGAAAATTGTAGAATTTTGAAAATTTTCGGACAGGAATTATTGGACAGCCTGGTACTATCAATTGTTAGAGGTTTGACGTCTATTAATATTGTACGCACCGACAAAACTGATACTATTCTGGTAAAAAACTTTTTTAATCGAAGAAGAGCGTGCCTACTATACAATGGATCCGACGTTGATTCGGACAGTTCGGGTCTGCTATTTTTTCAAAACAAGCAATGGATAATGGCAGCTTTGAAAAGCCCGGCTCGTATGATAGTTCAGATAAAGGCGATTTTCAGCAGAGCAGGTCCACAGATGATTCATAAAAATGACTATGATTTGAAATATGATACACCAATCAAATCCGATATCAAATCCTAAAAATCTGGTTTCTAGATCATCCGGAAATCCGTCCTACTGAAAATCACCCTTATCTGATTCATCCTAAGATCCAGGTCTTTTCAAGATCTACGTGATTCTTTTAGCCGGGGTTCAAAACATGACGGATCCGAATTGGCGTCGATTCCAATGAATAGTAGCTACCGAATCTTCAGAGGTACCTCCAGGTGCCGGCACGTGTTGCGCAGTTGGAGGACGAAAAGCTAAGTTCGATTTTCGAGTCAGGCCAGGCCGATCAACCGTGCGTCCCTCCGTCATCGATGTCGGTACCGTTTTTCTGATCGAGGTCTGCAGAACGACTGCATGGTACAATCTCAGTGTGTAAAACTCGAGGAGATTTAGGTTCTCTGCCCTTTAAAATAACCCCTGACACTTCCATGTATTAGGTTGTAACGAATTCAATGGCACTGGCTCGCGCCATTTTGGCGCGTTTTTACGCGTTTGTTCAGGCATTTACTTGTATGAATTCAAGCTGGGCACTACAGCTAAGGAGGCGGACGATAAGATCAACGCCGCATTCGGTCAAGAATGTTCCAGAGTGACAGCGCATCGTTGGTATAAGAAGTTCCGGAAAGGAGATGAGAGCTTGGAAGAGCATGAAGGTCGTGGGAGGCATAGTGATGTTGATGAGGGCAAGCTGAGAGATGTGGTAGAGGAGGATCCACACAATGGTACCAGGGAGATAGCAAAGGTTCTTGGCGTCAGTCACAACACAGCTGCCCGGCATCTGAAGGAAACTGGAGAGACCAAAAAGCTGGAAAGATGGGTGCCTCACGAGCTGTCTGTGGAGGAAAGAAACCGACGATATGAGATCTCGTTCGCACTGTTTCTACGGAAAGAAACGGACCCATTCCTTGATCGCATCGTAACCTGTGACGAGAAATGGATAACGTACGACAACAGGCGACGATCGGCACAGTGGGTGGACAGCGATGAGAGCCCCAAGGTTTTTGCGAAGCCGGAATTGCACCAAAAGCAAGTAATGGTGACAGTATGGCTGGGAATTATTCACCACAGCTTCCTCCCTCCCGGTGAATCCATCACGGCAGAGAAGTACTGCATTGAAATTGAAGAAATGATGAAAAAGTTGATAGGCTTGGTAAACCGAAGGCGAGTTCTCCTTCTGCACGACAATGCTCGCCCCCATGTAGCACGAATGACGTTGCAGAAATTGAGTGAGCCGAGCATTGAAACTCTACCACATCCTCCGTTTTCTCCCGACCTCTCCCCAACAGGCTACCATTTCTTCAAGCATCTTGGCGACTTTTTGGTAGGGAAAATATTCAAATACCAACAGGATGCCGAAAGTGCCTTCGAAGATTTCGTCAATTCCAGAACTTCTGATTTTTATGCTACTGGGATAAAAAAGCTTGTGTCACGTTGACAACGATGTGTAGAATCAGAAGGTTTTATTTCGATTAATAAACCTGCCTACAAGCCGAGATATTAACTGTTTAAATTTACAGTGGTTCAGTGCCATTTAGTTCGTTACAACCTAATAGATGGGGTATGGCTTCTATGGTCATACACACAAAGAGTGTATACATCCCACTACATATATATATATATATATATATATCTGAGAACGAGAAATAAGAACGAGAACCGTGTAATAGGAAAAGGCCCTTCGAACGAACTAATGCCTGTTTCTTTTTCTCATCTTACTGAATTTCTTCTGATGTCAGGCAATAGCGAGTCAAAGCTTTGCTTAGAAATATAAGCATTGAAATAAGGTCTTCAATCATAGTGAACCTCTTCCGCTCCGCAAAGTGTTAGACGAAGCCGAAGGGAGAGTGATACCGCAAAATCTGCGAAGAGGTTAGTGCTCCAAAAGCGGGATGGAAAGATCTGAGATCCATCATTCATCAGACGACTAACAAAGGCACACTTGTAAGGCACACTCGGCAAATAGATATGGCAAGATCTAACCAGCAAACCCTCAGAGTGGTAGGTCTGGATGGCGGAAATAGAGCGCCTCTGTCTTAGCAATACGCATCCTCTGGGTGAAGATTTGCGTAGGTAGAGCAGAGGTACGGCTCATGAAAAGCTGGAGTGTGGTAGCCCCTTGCTTCGGCTTCAGAAACAGTGCTTGAGTGAACTAAACTAAACGAAAGAAATCAGGTTAACTCTATGCATTATAACAGGATAAAGATCGGCGTTCGTAAAACCCTTTGCAAGATGTTCTACGCGTTCTACTTCTGCGGATATCGTGGAGGCAATTTGATTTTCGGGTTCGGTCAGTTGTTAACAGACTGGACTGGGTAAGATAAAACATTGACTTCTCAACATTTCGAATTCACGTTGTTCGAACGCCATCCCATAGAACTGGAATGCGTGGCGCACCCCAAACAAGGATTCACTAACCCCGCCCTTTGTTCTCTATAAAGTGGCCTAACTAAATTAAGTATTCCTGGCCATGCGAATTAACCTAAATTAAGTACTATTCCTGGCCATGCGTCTGACATCCCATATTATCTAAATGTAATTACATGACATTTCAAAAAACAAAAGCATTACCTTAGTTAAGTTGGTTCCTTGACCCTAGTACTAATAACTACGTGTGGTGTAAAAATCTAATGGAAGACAACAGCCAAACAGAAATGGAGGCCTGGGTGTGCCATAGGTGAAAAATCGAAGTCGTGAGTTCGAGGACGCTATTAAAGTGAGCGAATTCGAGCGGTCTTTCAGGGATGCGCCACGCATCCAACCAGAATGAAAGCGTAAATACGAGATAAAAATGCAAGCATGTTAAATAAAGGGATATCCAAACCTTGTTTGGTGTCACTCCGTGTCCTACTTTACCGTTATTTAGAAGGACCAATATCGCGCCGCAGCACCGGAAGAGTGAAGATCAATTTAGGCGATTTACGGCGTCCTCAGATGGTGCGAGGGGTCACAAGGGCAGACGAGGGGACTGACGTCGGATCTAATCTGCATTCCAATCAGGACAATTAGATGTTTGGCTTGTAATAAACAGGTTTAAATGAACAAAAATTTGAAATAGAACCACCATTCAAGTCAGAATTGACCGGCGAATGCACTCACAGACTATTTTTAAATTTTGAAAAAAAATTTAAACGACACTTTTTCCATTTGGACTGAGTTTGCTGCTGAGCTGAGTGGCCAAAATCTCCTCTAGCCTAATCAAAATCTCACATATGGAAGACTATAAGGAGTTTCCATAGACCTCCAAATCCCTAGGTTTCCTTCTTCAAAGCAATCCTTCTGTGGTCACTTTAACCATAAGAAAACCGCGCGGGTAACTGCAAACAGTGTCGTGTGGGCACCTTTGTCAGCGTATAAGTACTAACGATTTCAATCCCAAAGGTTCCTTTTTCGCAGCTTGATAAGCATACATAAACTTGATATTCCAAAAATAGAGACCTCCAAAGTGGACACATTTTCTGAAACTAAAGCCAAATAAATCATCGGACCCTTTAAAAATTACATCACTGTGAGGCAAAAAAAAACTAGAGAATCCAGAGAACTATGTGCTACTATATATAATGTAGACAACAAGCTTTAATAGGTCGAATCTCCTCCTTCATTAGCTACATAGGAGCTGTGGGGGTATATCTCCCGCGAGGGAAGGGGTCAGGCGCGACAGGCAGAAATTAGGTCACTGAAATATTTTTCAGGCGCTCGCTGGGCGCCTTGCAACTCATCGGGAAGAGTGCTCGGTGCTGACACCGAATATGCGTTTCTATTTACAACGCACTCAATTTGAAGAGCGCTACAGAAAAGTGGCGGAAAAGACGGTTTTTTCGCTTTTTCCGCCCAAAGACCAAAAGTTAAGGCCGGTATTGTACTTCACTCTGGCTGCTCAAATACTAGCACCATCAACTAGGAATATTTCACCAGAATATCCTAGTTGGAAGGGATCAAGGCTAAAAAGGCGAAACACAAATATAGCGGCCTGTTCCAACAAAGCAATTCTAGAGAGAGGTTTTCCCGTAGGCGAGCTCAGTGTGTACTACTTTTGAAATAGCTGGTTTCAACTTTGCTGTATTTGTCAGAAAGACCTGATGAGGTGTCCCCACCTCGCCACCAGGAAAAATCCCAGCTTAGTCTGTGGATAGATTCTCACTCACCTCTTTTAAGTCCCTCTTGCATACGTTCCTGCTCCTTTTTCATCTCCTCCCTCCGTTTCTTAAATGTGTTAATATATTAAAACATGAAGTGCCATGATGTGTAACCACATGCATAGGCATTTTTGCGATAGATAGTTGGGGAATGTAAAACCCATCGAGCGACTTAGCCTTTTGAAAATCTGAAGGTTCACCTTTTCTGCTGCTCTTTTCGCTCTCTGAAAAAAAATCGTAATCACTCATTCACAGACCGCAAAAAGAAATAGACTCACGTTCGCTGCCGACTCAGCTGAAATTTTTTGTCTGTTTATGTGCCTTGTTAGTATTCAATTTTTTGTTCATATCTGTAACTTCGGTGAAACTTACGGTCATCGTCATCAAAACGTTCGGCTGAAAGAAACGAGGGTTGCCGGAATACACATGATATAAGGATTTCGTCGCAAATAGGCTAAGCGAGGTCACCATACTTTCGCCTTTCGCGTCACGACGCAACAGTGCGTGGGGGATGCGCATGACGTGGGAATCGTTCGCAGCTTGGAGTCATTAAATGAGAGATGTCGAAAATCAAAACAGATAAATGGCGTTAATGTGGCGTTAGATCTGACTTTGTTACGACGGCTTATGTGATTTTTTGTAGCTTTCTTTAAAATCCCACATCTTCAAATAAGGCACGAATTCGGAATACCCGTGAAGTCACGCCTACCCTTATCTAAAAACATTTTAGCAATAGTAAAGAAATTGTAGAACACCTTCAAAAGTACTCAGTCATATAGGCAAATCAACACGGCTTTCAAAGGGGCTGATCTTCTGTGACGGCGATGATACAAACTCGTAATCATTCGACTAGCGATTTGGAGGAGGTAGAAATGTGAACGTTGTCTATTTCGGCTTCGGCAAGGCTTTTGACAGGGTTTCACATAACAAGCTGTTAAACAAAATGTAATCTATTAGCATCCGTCCGCGCATAGTTTTCTGGGTTGCATCGTTCTTGTCTAACCGAAAGTACATTGTTCGTGTAAACGCCTCCTTTTCCGCTCCTAGATCTGCCATCTTCGATTGCCCCAAGCGGGCGTCCTTTCTCCGATTTTGTTCAACATTTACACTTATGAATTAATTAAATTTCTTAGCGAGAGGGAGGTTGCGTTTTGTGCATTTGCTGACGATTTCAAAGTCTATAGGCCAATATCTAATGCCGATGACATAGACTTCAGAAAGCTGTTGCCACCAGTGGTCACTGGATTGGGACCTCCCTCTCTGAGGGAAATTCAAGAGTGCTTCATTTAGGCAACAGTAACAAGCATCAATAACCATTAGCGAAACTTTGCTTAATTTTGATAAGCACTATTCTATGATAGCCAACAAAGCTACACAGGTAATGTTCAATTTCTTAGAACACTATCAACTAAATAAGCCTATGTGTTTCTTCAAGCGTACAAGGTATATGTCAGACATATAGTGGAATATGGTATTCCTGTTTTTAATCCCCATAAAACGAAGACAATTGCTCTGCTAAAAAGTGTTCAGAATAGCTTCACAAAGAAGCGCATGGTACGTGCGCTAGGGTTCTTATATGATCAGATTTCTTCGAGTATTGAGAGAAATCTCAATTTTGGATTGTCCACTCTGTCTGTTAGACGGAAGCGCAACGACCTCCTTCTTTTTCACAAAAACATTCGTCGGGAAATTGGGATCAAGCTCTCGGATCTTGTGACTGTGAGAGCAACAAGCACTCAATGTGGTCCAATCAAATACCAACGGTATGATTACTGCTAGACTAAATTGTAGACGTTTATGTTTTACTCACAGGACACTTTCCTCGTTAAAAAAGCTTCACAATAAGCACGATTTACCACGCAGCTGCAATGCCTTAAAGAAATGCCTCAAATTATACCTCAGACTATAATACCAGCCTAAAATGTCGTTCATCGAATCGGTCGCTGATCCTTATTCTTCCTTCTTGTTTAGGTTTGTTTAGTACTCGTTTCTCCCACCGCTTAATTTGCGTTTAGCAATACATAGGAGGCAGTCTCTTGAAATTTGCCTTTGCGTCACTGTCTGCAAAGATACCACCTTCGTCAGCGGACATGAGGTCCGCAACGAGCTGATCTTCTTCTAAGCCCAGCAGAGAATGCGGGGTTTACTCCTTCTTAGTAAGGTGGACAGAGTCATAGAGGGTATCCCAAAAATGCTAACACTGTTTTAATTGTTACAGAACTCTTAACATTTTGACTATTTCTTGTAGCTCCTCATTGAAACTGTGCACGGCGAAAATAAATTCTACGATGGCCTCGGTGATGAAGTCGCCCTATGGGCGTCTCAATTGTATTGCAACGTTTACCTGATTGGTAGCTTAAATGCCACTTAATGAAGCTTAGTGGTTGAAATACGGTTGTGTGACTGTAACCATTACTTTGAACAAATATCTTTCTAAAACTGCTGTTTTTAACCACAATACTACAATTTTCCAGTCGCGTCCAGGTACTGAAGGCTATAGCAGAGAAAATTGAGCGATAGTGACGTAATTCACCATTCTCAGCCGCAACATATTAGAGTCCTTTAGGTAGTTAAAAAATAAAATTTGTTAAGAGCCAGGTGTAAAAATCAAACATGTCATAACACAACTTCGTCTAGTAGCATTAATATGTAAGTAACATTTTCTCTGTAAATCGAGTAGCTATTGCAAAGCGTTGAAAAAATACACGGAAAAATCTTTATGCCAAACCAACTGTTCGATTTTCACTTTCTTGGTATTCACGATATCTTATGGGACTTTGATAACATTAGGTAGTTAACAATCTTACGCTCACTCTGACAGTGATAAAGCATTTGAGGCGCATTCATAGTTCGGTGGTAATGGATTTCAATCACAGATAGTTCCTACGAGTTGTTAGCCCAGGGGACAAGAACGAAGGCAACGGACGGTGACATTGGGTCTATCGTAATCTTCACGCGCGTTTCTTTGTGTATGGTGCAATCCCGGCACCTTGCTAAGTGGTTTTTAGTCTGGAAGTGAACCGCACGCAACGTCTTCACAAAGCTATCACGTGACGTCATCAATAAAACTGCACGTCCAAGATCTGTGCTATACAATACAGATGGCTTCAACTTTCTGCTAAGCAAGGGTCTTTCCCTACAATGTGTGTGTACGAGGTTGAACTGCATGTTACCACCGTGAGGTATGTTAGAGAATGTCTAGAGTCATTTTCTAGTCAAACTCCAGCCGAAGAAGTTCAATTGTGGAAACGGTAATCAATTTCTAACAGAACCGCAGCTTTGAACCCCTCTAAGCGACGAGAGCAGTTTCCACACGAGCAGCATGGATACAACACACCCTGTAATTCCTTCCCTTGCCTGGTTCTGCGCTCGCTAGATAAGATGACATGCACATTACTCCACTAACACACTACGTGTGGAAACATTTAGTTAAAATGTCTCATCTCAAAGCATTTAGATTCATTTTCTAAATAAAATCATACTGAAGCAGTCTAAGCGTAATCATAGAAACAGAACAATGTCAAAAGGACAAAACAAATGATGTGTGATGCTTCGTTTTGACTCATCTAGGTTCACTACACTTCCTGGCGGTTCACTTGCTTCACGCGTCATCATCGGACGGCCTTCGTGATTGCACCAGACACAAAGAAACGAGCGTGAAGTTTACGATATACCCAGTGTCAACCGTTCGCTGCCTCCGTTCTCCCAGGGGCCGTTGCTGGTGCTACCCCGGGGCAGGGTCAAGCGTGGGGTTCGATTTTTGCTGGAAATTTACGACCCCCCTCTGAAGCGGAATTTGTACGACTCCCTCCCTCTCTCTTCCACTGTTCTATTTCTTGTATTTCTTGATTTTTTCAAGGTTTCTTGTGCAGTTTGAACTCTTTAATAGATTCTTCTTTTTCAGGTGCGGCTTCGGCACTGAAGAGGACAATGAGACGAGTTCCCTGATCAATAATGTTTTCAAAACACAATAAAATTCTTTAAAATTTTGAACGCTATTTTCGACACTTCATAATAAAGATCTTCTTGTAGCAGTTTCCAATCATCACTGTTCAATTTATGTAGTTTTTTTTTTCAGGACGCCATGGACACGGAACATTCTTCTACCTGAAGTAGCGACGTTTGCATCTGAAATTGTGCTCCGAAATTGTGTTATATAAAAACTTGAGTATTACTTTCTGACGACGACTTAAGTGCTTTCCTTATAAATTTTTTGAAGCGTTCCTCGAATCGATTATGGAGCGGAAAAAGGAAGGATTGGACTTCTCTCGGAAATAATGTTCTCCCATCCTAAGAAAACGTCATAAAAAACGAAAATGGAGCTAAAAAACCCCAGCTCTGTACATGATGCAGCAAAAAAAAAAACAAGATTCTCCGCAGCGATGACGGAACTGAGATGACGATATGATTAGGATGGATCGTAAGCAAAATTCTCGTTTTTCATGAAAAAAATATTTCTTAGCCGAAGCAGACCACCCATACGAATAAAATTTTGCCACAAAAACTTCCAAGTTATGATCAATGCACAGTGAAAAAATCATGATTTTCCGGATCGAACAGGATGAATCGACCTCAGGTCGACTTTGCACCAACGTCATCGGAGCATGAAACTAGACGTTCACAAAAAGGTTCATAACTCGGTAAGTTTTTCGTATTTTGAAAATTTTTCTAGCCTGTCAAGGAGAAGATAAAACGCTCTTTCTCACAGTGTAAAAATCTTTTCCAAAAAAGGAGTCGTCACGCGTGGCTGCTGGTTCGATTTTTAAGCGAAAAAAATTGAAGTGGCTTCACAAAAATATTCATAACTTGACCAATTCTTCGAAGTTTCAAAATACCGCTAGCTTTTCAGAAACTAGAGGAAGAGTCCTTTCTTGCGATGTGAGAATGAATGTCCAAAAATTCGGTCTTCATGCGCGGCAGGGGAGGTTCAATTTCGGCTCCATGTCGCGAAAATAATAAAGGATAAAGGATAAAGGACGGCGTTACTCAATCCCTTCTGGGATGCGCCAGCGCATTCTACTTCTACGGGATGTCGTGGAGGCGACATGAATGCGTATTTGGCCATACAATGACTTGCGGTGGCCAGCCGATGGACAAGTCAGCACTTTATCCTTCCCAGACAAGTCTGGTACCAATTCACCGACCCCGGAGGGATGGAAGGCTTGGTTGGCCTGGGCGGGAAATCCGAACCAGGAACCTGGTATCGGGTGCACGCGGCAGTCGCGCCTCCTCCGACTGCGCTACACGCGCCCTTGTCGCGAAAATACGTACCGAAAATCGAACCCCCCCCCTTTCTGAAAGCGTATTTCGTGTACTTTCAGAAAAGCTAGCGGGATTTTTGAATTTCGAAAAACTTGCTGAGTTATGAGCATTTTTGTGAGATCACTCCGATGACGTCGGTGAAGGGTCGATCCGAGATTCAGTTACGACTTCCGAAAATTGATCATATCTCGGCTATTTTTTCGAAAATCAAAAATCTTGCTCGCTCATCAAAAAATAGAGCAAATGTGCTCTCTAACCATGTAAGAACTGTTTTCCAAGAAAGGGATCTTCATGCGGGGCGGGGGGTTCGATTTTCGGTACGTATTTTTGCGAAATGGACCAGAAAGAGGACCCCTCCCGCCCCGCACGAAGACCCCTTTTTTGGAAATCGATCTTTACATGGTAAGAAAGCGTTTTTCATGTACTTTCAGAAAAGCTAGCGGGATTTTTGAATTTCGAAAAACTTGCTGAGTTATGAATATTTTTGTGAGATCACTCCGATGTCGACGGTAAAGGGTCGGTCCGAGATTCAGTTCACGACTTCCGAAAATTGATCATATCTCGGCTATTTTTTCGAAAGTCAAAAATCCCGCTAGCTCATCAAAAAATAGAGCAAATATGCTTTCTAACCATATAAGAACTGTTTTCCAAGAAAGGGGTCTTCATGCGGGGCGGGGGGGGTTCGATTTCCGGTACGTATTTTTGCGACATGGAGCCGAAATTGAACCTCCCCTGCCGCGCATGAAGACCGAATTTTTGGACATTAATTCTTACATAGCAAAAAAGGACTCTTCCTCTAGTTTCTGAAAAGCTAGCGGTATTTTGAAACTTCGAAGAATTGGTCAAGTTATGAATATTTTTGTGAAGCCACTTCAATTTTTTTTCGCTTAAACATCGAACCAGCAGCCGTGACGACTCCTTTTTTGGAAAAGATTTTTACACTGTGAGAAAGAGCGTTTTATCTACTTTATGAAAAGCTAAAAGAATTTTCAAAATTCGAAAAACTTACCGAGTTATGAACCTTTTTGTGAACGTTCAATTTTATGCTCCGATGATGTTGGTGCAAAGTCGACCAGAGGTCGATTCAACCTGTTCTATCCAGAAAATCACAAATTTTTCACAGTGAATTGATCAAAACTTCTAGGTTCTTGTGGCTAGATTTTATCCGTATGGGTGATCTGCTTCGGCTAAAAAATAATATTTTCATGAAAAATGAGAATTTTGTATGCGATCCATCCTCGTCATATCTTCATCGCAACGGAGAAGCATAGTTTTATTGTATGTTAAGCATGACTTAAAATTTTATATAATGCGATTTCACTTTCTGTCGTCCTGTCCTTCAGAAGGCAGAAAAAAAATTCCAGCGAGGAGTCCATCCATATTTCAATTGCGATTGGTCATGTCAGAGAACGCAGTAGCCGCATTAAACTGCCGTAACACGGAGATTTTTTGGGGCTCCTGGAAAATTCATAAGGCTTTAGTAGGTGTGTTTTCTATGCTTTAAAAGGCAGGTTCTAAAAGTAACGTGTTCCATGTGATTAGTGTGTCGATATCTTTTCGGTAAATCGAGACGTCTGATCATATAGAATATCGTTTCAGAGAAACATAGTTTTATCACTGTGTGTCCAACGTGCTTAAAATTTTATAGGGTGCGATTTCATCTTCTGATGCTGTTTCCTGCAGGAGAGAAATTACTTTTCAAGCAAGTCCGTCCTTCGGTTGCCATTCCGTCATCGACTCGAAGAGCGCTTCAAAAATCTTGTAGGGAAAGCACTTAGGTCGTCCTCAGTAATTAACACTTGAAATTTTATAGAGTGCAATTCTGGAAGTAGATGTCGCTCATCAGGCAGAAAACTACCGTGTCCATGACGTCCTGGGAAAATCTGAAAAAATGAAAATCTCTCATTGACCATAAATCTGCAGACAGGAAATTTTTATTTTTCACTGCACAGTAATCGGCATTAAAATTTTTTTGATATTCAATCCTATTTTTTAACTCCAGGAAACGCAAGTGCTTGTATATCTCCGCATTGTCGTAGTCACACCTGGAAAAAACAACTTATTAATAGATGCAAACATCATCTAAAAACCTGAATTTGGAGAGAGTCCTCTGCCAAAACCGAGAGAGTACGACCCCCCTCCAGACGAGGCCGCAGTGCGACCCCCCCCCTTCGATTCCCGAACCTCAAGCTTGACCCTGCGGCGGGGGGGGGGGGGGAATCCAATCGATATAAATATATATTATCACGCTTCAATCACTAATCGGGGGAGACTATGGGTAGGCGATCATACGGTCCCAGTAGTAAATAGATTTAGTTGGTGTTAATGTGAAACGTACATTGTCGGCTACGAGGTGGTAGTCGCCAGGGGTGAGCGGATTAACCGTTATCCGTTATCCGTTATCCGGTTTCCGGGGGTTTTCGCCTATCCGTTTTGTTGTTCGTTATCCGGCAATTTTGGGCCGGATAACGAACAACAAATTAGCTGATACCCAGGTTTGGACGTGGTAATGGATAGCTGTGTAGAAGCTTCACATTCATCGAGGGATCGCGAGCAACAATAGTGGGCATTTTAATCAAGAAGGGTGATGTGACTTCAGGCACAGGTGACGTAGTTGGAAAGACGTCTAATTTCCATCCTTCCAGGGTCGTTCATTTATACCATATATCTTCGAAACCTACTATGGATTGATTTGTTCATTGAGTTTGTCACCACAAGCCATGTGCAGACCAAGAATGCGTACGAGCTGCCTTGAATATTACTGACGGTCACAAATCAGTAACATTCAAGGCAGCTCGTACGCATTCTGCCTGGCACATCCCAAGATGAGGGCCTGGCACATCCCAAGATGAATTGCTTAGTGCCGAATTGAGCGCCCTCTTCCACGATTGCAGGTGTAGGTAGCATGTGACAAAGATACTTTAGTTTTTACTGATAGGCTGTTGTAACGCATTAAACACATACCGCTGAGCAGTAATGAATACAAGCAAAATGGGCACAGGTTCCATTTAAATGAGTGGAAAAAGCTACGCTCCTACAAATTGTTGAGGTGTGTTTATAGAAACGATTTTCTGAAAGCATTTTCCGTACGCTGGTACTGGTGGTACCTTCTTAATGTTAAGGAATTGATCCTCTCTATTAAAAATCAAAATAGTGCAATTGAACTGTACTGGATTGATTCCCCGCTGCGCATGTTGGAGTTTCATTTTAATTTAAGATTGCCTTTCAGGGACATTCTACTTCCGCTTTTCTAGTTTTCTATCTCTCTGCATTAGGACTGCACAATGGCTTGTAGTGGCTAGCCTGTAGAAAGCTGATATTCCATCCGTCTCATTCCACGTTCTTCTTAGATCATGGGATACTGTCGAACAAAAGTACCGATCCGAGTGAAGCTGCGAAACCAAGATTGTTATGCAGACTTTATACGGCTGAGTCGGCCTAGCATAGAAAGGTCAAGAGGCGTCGGAGGAGCCATTCGTCCAAGGATCATTCTGTTTGGCCACAGCTTTAATTGAAGAAGAAAAGCTGACGTTTGATCAGTAAAACAACCCAACAATGGAAACTTACAAAATGCCTGCAAGTTGCTATTCAATGAAGGAAATGTGAGTGAATAAGAGGTGAGTGAATCTCACATTTTCTCCCTCCAAGGACGACTTATGAATGTTTCTCTACTGTTAGTTGGACTGTTTTACGCATCCTTCGTCTCGTTCTTCCCATTCGTTTTAACGGCAAAATCATGAAAAATTGTAAATTGTACTATGGAAATGTGCTTTGGTGAACAAATTCTCAATCTCTCTTTATCTTTTCCACACTTTGATTAAGGTGATCATAGCGAAACATCAGCAGAGTAGTGCTTGCAAAGCAGTTTTAGTTTCACATCTTGGTGGTCTTGTTCGCGGAACCTGGTGAAGGAATTGTGGTTCGCAAATCGAACTGAGCATCGGTTTCGATGGCAATGAAGAAGGGTTTCTTTTTACTAAAGTTTTATGAAAATCCCATTGGGCCTCGTTAAAGTGACTGCACTATGCTTCAAAAAACCCCATTAAAGTCGTTAGAAAAGATTTATAATTTGACAGTAATTGCGCTCCATATTTGCAGTTGAAGCAAGAGTAATTCAAGCCCAGTTTTATTTTTGTTGTTTGTTCGTTATCCGTTTTTCCGTTATCCGGTGATTTTTGAGCAAAATTATCCGTTATCCGTTATCCGGGTTTCAAAATTTTGTTATCCGCTCATCCCTGGTAGTCGCCTCGTCATAGTACCGGAATTTGCCAGAATTAATTGAGAGGCCATAGCCAGCATAGAAGAGACAAGGAACTTATTCCAATCTATCGCTCTTCCTGCGCTAACGTGCGCCTGACGAGTGCGCTAGGACAGCAGGATGAGCACTAATCAGCGCCACGCAGAGGATTCAAGAGAAAGATGCTCGGAGTGGCACAATTCATGCAGATCCTAGAAGGGATCCGTAGCTACGGGCTTCGTCGACGCGCAAGAATCAGAGGCGCTGTCGCTTGGTTAGTCTCTGAAAATCATGTGAACTAATAATATGGCCCCTTCACTCTCGGTTGGAGCTGTTACTGACAGGATTAAGTAGGGTTTTAACAACAACACAACACCTCGAATATGACTAGACTTTTTCCTGGAAATCCTTATACACAAATACCGGTGACACATGTCGCATATCCGTGACACTAGTTATGAGCGGTATTGTATGACACAGCAAGATGAACACTAATCAGTGCCGCGCAGAGGGTTCAAGAGGAAGATGCTCGGAGTGGCATGTCGCATGTCCGCTACACTAGTTATGAGCGGTATTGTATGTCCACCTACATACATCAGATATGGCCTAGCTTATTCCTTATGGGTAGAACACACAGTGCTGCTTAAAATTTTTAATTTCCATTTAACAATACAAGCACTGCATAGAGCTGTCCTACACGGTAACCCCCAGCCTATTTGAGCTCGGATTTCTTACAACAATGCAGCACGTACCTTTCGAGTCACAAATTAATAGGGTGAGTACAGTGGATGAAACCACAATTGATGGTATCCAAAACAGAAAGACTAATTCCTCAAGGGAATCTGAAACTCAGAGTTCTCCAATAAGGCATCCGCCCAAATGTTGCTCTACTACTGATTTAACTTACGTAAATAGCATTCAACCATGCGTCAGCCAGGCCACAACTGCGAATGTTGTTAGCTACACTCCCTGCTCTCATGCAAAAATAGTAACAGTATATCACCTTTATCGGCTGCTCGAGCACAATTCAGATTCCACTCATAAGTGCATAGACTCATATATCGGTCTATTTATCTCTTTCTCGGCTATGAGGTGGGAGCAGTGGCAGAGCGCTCTTTAGTAGAGAGAGATGGTGACGAGTTGTAAGAACCGCAGTCCTTGCGCCTCTATTGTGCTCAAGACTAAGAAAAGCAAGAGCATGCTGAATTAATTGAAACTGAGAAGGGGGAGTGTGCCTTCTCAGCTAGATTACTGCAACTGGCAAATTGTCCCTGGGGTGACTCTACGCACATAATAACCAACGAGATTAGCGTTTGACTGCCTCTTGAACTAAAAGGAGAACTGGTTACAAGTAGTTACAAACAGGAAGGAGTAGGCAGGATTACTTTATCATGCACGGCAAAACGTTACGTTATACCCAATGCGACGCTATGGTAGTTGAGGTGGAGCCTCCTTACAAGCAAAACAGTGAAACAGTACAAATTCAGTAAAGCATCGAAAAATAAACGAGACACGTTGGTTGTAAAAAAGTAACCAAAAATGCTATTTTTGTGCTCTGTGCTCCCCTCCGCTCCTCCGCGCCCGCGAAACCATTCGCTGTATATGTATATAGCTTCGCGCGGCATGCTATGGTCACCATTCCCCCCCCCCGCCGACCTACGGTACGGTAGAATAGAAAGCTTTACTCTTCTAGCGGAGGTCCACGCAGTAGTATTGTGCTGGGACAGCGAACTCAAGTATGAAAGTCCATCCTCTCCCTCCCCCTCCAATCCGCATTGGTTTTACAATACCACTCGCGTCACACGGTTCGGATTAATCTATGTGGGTCATGCGTTCTTCCCCCTCCCACCGGCGCGCCAAGTTCATCCCTCGCATTCTTCCTCCTACTCGGATGAGTCTGCCTGCGCGCCTCTCCGAACGGTTGCCGAGGCTTTGGCGAGCATTTTGCTCGTCACAGTTTCATTCAGCTGACCGAGGAAGGCTGAAATGAGAAGTGAGATTTACACTAGTGCAATAGTTTCTTAGGGCTGCTAAATATTGAGGAAAACCTTCATTCCCATGTTATTTCAAAATCTTTTTGCTTAGCACTAGATAGAGTAAACAAGAAACCAACTTAACAGCCAAGGCCGTTGTCTGGGAACGGTCTGAGATAATTGAAGTTCAGTCCAATCACAATAAATTCATCACAATACTTTCCTATTTTTTGTAATTTACACCAGTAGTTCATTCTTACCCCATGGTCACTTTTCCTGTCAGGAAGACTAGTGGTAAATGTCTCCAGACACTCCTTCGCCTGCTGTCTCCCAAGAAACGGTTCCGGTTACATGAGTATTCCCACGCTTTATTATCCACACGCGCAGCCAAGGCGCGACGCGTCGTCGCGCACCGAGAATTTCGTCCACAACTGGCAAGTGCTCTCGCTTGGCAATGCCTCTTTTTAAAAGGCGGGAGAAGAACGCCACTCCGTCCATTAAAAGTTTTTAAAACTTGCTATGGTAAGTGTACCCTCCCAAACCGGTATTGTCCATCTGGGATAGAGGTCCGCAACATTAACACGGTAGGTGAAATGCTCGATCGTCTTTTTTTTTAGGGAGGGGGAGGGGTTCGCCGCTAGACATCGGAGACACATCTTATGACCATGAACGTTCGTAGCGCAACATCGGCGACAGGTCTTCTAAATCCGGTCCTGACGCGTGCTCACCCGATATTGGTCCCTTTTTACTGATTCCCCTTTGCTGGTCTCCCTTATTCGTTCCCCTACATCCACCCTCCTCTTGCTGGTCAGCTCATGATGGCGCAGCGTCGATGATAGGTATTTCTAACCTACGCTTGTGGTACGACGTCTGCGATGCATCACCGGAATCCGGTCTGGACGCCTGGTCTCCCTTTTTTTTGAACCCGTCCTACTGGTTCCACTGGTCCTCTTTTCCTGTTCCACCTCCTGGTCTCTTCTCGCGTTCCTCCCATTAAGCTCTCTCCCTTAACGGTCGCTTCTTACTGGATCCCCTTTCTTGGTCCCCCTCACGATTGTAACACAACGTCGGTGTCACGTCTCGTTAACTAGGACTCTTTTACGCGACAACGATGGCGCGCCTTCTCAACCCGACACCTGTTGTACGACGTCCGTGGCGCGGCTTTGAACTCGAACTCCTGTTGCGCGTCATCGGTAAGGCCGGAAACAGAGTTTGGCGGCATGCCGCCGTGACGCGATGTACATACTCCGACAACCGTGCGCGTGTAGCGCCGGAGACCGAGGCCTGTTACGCCCACTATTTATTTGTGAAGCGCGACGATTGCGCGCTTGTAGAGAATCGTAAGTGGGAAGGGGCCCAGATATTGGAATTGTGGAAATGGCAGGGGATTAAAAAGCTTGTGCGGCGCTCCTAGCCTCACTACAGTAGACGAGTCAGCCGTCGCCCAAAAAGGGGGTTTTCTGTGGTGACGCTGCGGAAGCCTCTTTAATCCGACGGCTAATCGTGCTACAGTACGACATCTTCAAATTCCGAAGCACCGGAGAGGACGCCGAGGTGCCATATTTTGGCACCATTGTGCTTCTTCGGGGCTTGGGGCGTTGTAGAAGGGTTTTTTATAGGCAAAGTCCCACTTGGAAGTGGGATTTTGCCTATAACAGGATCTCCTTGGAGCTCGCGTTGTGTTGAGACCGTATTTGGATGTTACCGATTGTTCGTAAGTTCGAAATTGTTTCGATGTTCCCTACATATGAAATGTGTAAGTTGTTTTGAAAGATGTGAGCGCTTTTTGAAATGGCTTTTGTTCGAGCTGATCCTCCATGTGAGTCATTGAAGAGGTTTTGAAGTAGGAAGGGGTTTCCCCGAGGTTTTGAAGGTTCATGAGTAGAAGAAGAACTTGTAAATGATTTATTCTTTGCTCGTTTCGATTCTTTAGCTTTGATGAAAACTGCTTTCGCAGTAGCGTGAAGAGCCTATAAGGTGATTCCCCTCACCCTCCTAGCGTATTTTTCCGTAGACAGCTTCATTTGGCCGTTCTAGAAGCTCGTATTAGTATTCTGTCCGTATTGGATGTTACCGATTGTTCGTAGGTTCGGTGTTGTTTCGATGCTCGCTACATGAAATGTGGAAGTTGTTTTGAAACATGTATGCGGGTTTTGGAGTGTTTTTTGTGCGAGGTCGTCCTCCTCCTGAGCTGTTTAAGATGTTTTGAAGTTGGAGGAGGGTTTCCCGAGGTTATTGCGTGTCCATGAGTAGGAGGAGAAGTTCGTGGTGATTTATTCCTCCTTGTTGCCGGTTCCTATGAAACGTGTAAGTTATTTTGAAATGTACGTGTGCGTGTTTCATAACGTTCTTCGGGGTCGTCCTCCTCGTGAGCTGTTGAAGGGGTTTTGAAGTTTGAAAGGTTCCCCCGAGGTTTTGTCATGAGCTCTTGAGTGAAATGAGAGCTTCTAAATCACTAATTCTTTGTTCGTTTCGATTCTTTGGTTTTCATTTCGAACTTCGAAATGGAAACATGTGTGAAGAGTACATAATCGTATCAGGTGCCCTCCCTGAACCGCCTGGAGCCTTTATCGTTACACGGCTTCATTCAGAATCAGTCGATTTTTTGTGGTCGATTTGTCGAGCAGGTGATTACTGCTTCAAAATGGAGCAGAAACTAGCATTTTGGAGGCAATGTTTTATGTTTTTGTTGGTTCATGGGTTCCTGGAGAAGATCTGAGGCGTAGTTCCTTTCGATTCAACCCTGCCATGACGTGTAGCGCTTCCTAAGCGTGACTGCTCGCTTTTTCGGCAGTCAGTGCCTCCAAGATAGGCTTGCGGACGGAGTTGTCCTCAAAAATTTTTTTGAATTCGAGAGGCTGGAGGGGTTTTCATGGGGACGCTGGAAAAATCACACTGAGGCGATTTACAGCTCAGTACCGTTAGAGAAATCAGCCGTCACCGTAACGGTGTTTCGGCGCGCCCACTGCACACATCCTATTTAAGGCGACGACCAATCGCACTGCAATAGGGCTATTTCGAAATTATGATGCAATCGATGGCGGCACGGGCTGGCGGGAAGCAGCATTCCGGTGCGTTGGGAGCCCGTGCTGCGGTTTCCCAGAGTTTTTGAGATTTTCTCGCGCTTCCTATCCTGTTCCAGCTCCGGGTTCATCCTCCGCAAGGGCAGATCGAAGTGATTGGAAGCCGGAGGGCGAACCAGTAGAAGCTGAGTGAAGCGACCGGCGGGAGCAGTTTGATGGGACGGGGTAGTGAGGTAGAGGAGTTTTAAGAAGTTCGAAATGGTTTTTTGCTCCCGTGACTCCACCTCATCGGGCGTTAGGGTTTGCGATGAAGGTGGAGGAGGAGCTCTTTTGAACTATTATGATTTATGATCGAAGAGAAGAAGTTCTGAATGGGTTTTGCTCCACTCTAGCTCTTCGCGTTGTTTGCGGTCGCTGTGAAGGATGAAGAGGAGTCTTTTCAAAGTTTATTGGTTTTTTTCCTCGCTAAGAAGTTCTGAATGGTTTATTTGCTCCTCGCTTGGCTCCAGATGATCTCTCAAGTCGCTCTGAAGGCTGAAGGGGAGCTTCTTTGATTTTTTCATTTCGTTTGCTGGATAATAACTTCTGAGTGTTTTTTTCCTTGCTCCCGTGACTCCGCCTTATCGAGTGTGGGGTGTTAGAGTTCCGATGAAGATGGAGGAGGGGCCGTTTTGAAATTTTTGATTTCTGGTCCTCGATAAGAAGTTTCGATTGATCTTGTTTCTCCTGGTATGGCTCCACATGCTCTCAACTCGCTCCGAAGGTTGAAGAAGAGCCTTTTGAAACCTTTTCATTTGACGTCTTTGATATCAAGTTTCGATGATTTTGTTGCTCCTCATATGGCTCCTGTTCAGCTCTCAAGTCGCTTTGAACATGAGAGAGGAGCCTTCTTGAAATTTTGATGAACCTCAACCAATTCATGGAGAAGTGGCACAGATGCCGCAGATCGAGCGAAGGCGAACATTCCTTGAGGGCGACCGACTTTTTCCGACCCTACTCCTAGGAGGTGTGCCCTCACTCTGCGTTCTCCTATGTTCACTAGGCCTGCAATTGTCCTTTGCAGGCCTTGACGCCAACGGACGCCATCAAACAAGACGCTTGTCGTCAAAATGGGAACAGTGGCAAAAAACCGGAACTAAAAGACCTCCCCGAACACCTGGTTGAAACCCTCATAGGTGCTTATTAAAACTTTATTAGTCCGCTAAGAAGAAAAACAAAGGAAAAAATTGAAGCAAATTTTTTTCATGCTGCGTTCTGGACTCCATTGGATTCGGCCACAGCGACATCTTCAAGCAGGTTGACTACCTCAAGGCCAACCCCTCCGCGTAGGTGTTAAGAACTCCGACATTCTGGGTCCTACCCTGTAATTATTGTGTTTAGCCACTGGACGAGGTTGGGCAGCAACGATGCACAATGACAGAAGGCGCTCAAGCACAGGAAGGAATGCCGAGACCGCTGGTACCCACTGCTCTGCGAATGTCTGGGGAAAGCGCTGTAAGTTGACAAATCTTTACCTTCTTCTCGCCAGTTCTTCATTTAACAAGACATTTGCAGGGCTGAAGTTCGGCAGTGGGAGATGCGCGACGGAAAGCTCATTCCTCGACCGGTGAGTGAAAATTTTCTCCTACTCTACATACTGTCAAAGTACCTACTAATTGCGTTTTATTTCAGAAGCTAAAACGGCTCAGCATCAACAACGACAGTTTCCTCGACGATTCAAGCTGCATGAGCCTTGAGCTATGAGCTCCAATTCTGCGACAAAGACGACACCAACGCTACACTCAATGTGACCTGCATCGAGTACGGTACGTCCCCGCCATTTGGACTTCATTCTGGCTCAAAATTCTTATAACACACTGTGTCTGAGCTTTCGAATTCGTTTTACTCTAACTTTCCCTTTTCGGCTTTTTTGGTTCGGGTGAACAACGTTGTTTTGCCATCGTTGTTCTGTCATCTAGCTATAATTTTTCGCTTTTGGGCCTCGCGGGTTCGAGTGGAAAAGGTTGTTTTGCCATCTAGCTATCATTTTTCGCTTTTGGGCCTTGCGAGTTCGTTTGGCGGGATATGGTACTTGGCGTCTTTGAATCATGCAATACTAACTCTTCTCATACCGGCTCTGGGCGCTCTTTGTTCCAGCCTCCAGTTACTTTTACCAAAATTGGGTTTCTTACCTGCTTTTCGTGGTAGAAGGGAGTCCAAAGAATAAGTGGAATTTTTGCGGATTCTCAAAATTTGACACTCCAGGCTCTCACACAGTGTGTTCGACTCTACACTTGACGATCTTCCGGTTCATTACCTCGGTTTCGTTGACTTCACTTTATTCCGGCCTCGAATGTCTCGGTTTTTCCGACTTCTACATTGTTCCGGTCTCGGATTATCTCCTCCATCCATTTTCTAGTGTTCTTGAGTTACAGCTCGGAATTATGCATGTCGTTTGCATTTGTGACGTCTTTCTTAACCATATTTTTTGAAATTGGGGAAATCTTCAACCATTTCGCGGCTTCGAGCTGTAATATTCATTTCTACTTACTTCTTTGCACTTTGTTGTGCTCTTACTGGTGCTATGATTTCGGTGCTAGAAGCTCTATTTGATCTCCGCGCGTATTATTCGATATGGATTTTTCTCCAACACATATTGTCCAGAATTAACCGTTCGAACTAATTTGCGGACCTCACTCATCTCCCACCTAACGCTGCGGCTCGCTCTTACGCTGTTCTCACCATCTTCTCACTACAAGGTCTGACGGTTCTCAGCAGATTGACTATTCAAACTACCACCTCTTTAATTTTAACTTCACTGATAGGACTTTGCCGTGTTTCACTGCTAGAACGAGCCAGCGTTAGGTGGTCGAAATCAGTGAAATGTATATATGTATGTTATTCTCTCACATTCTACCCTCCTCGTGATTCCGATCTTCACCAAGTTCGCCTTAATTGAAGTGCTTTAACTGTTGCCACATCACTTACCTCTGCTCTGAAAGTGTCACTTACTCATTTTGTCATTTTTTCCTCTTAGATTGTCTTAGAGCGTTTTATGCCGTAGAATCGCTAGATTCTCATTGATTTAGTTTTTTTGGTATTTTTTGTTGATTTCTTCTATGTCCTTGGGGCATCTTGTTACTGTGGTACTGAAGATAAGAATCTCAAATAAACTTTGTAGCACTATAAAGTCTACAATGCAGGGGATATGAGGGGGATTTAGCTGCGAACGGACACAAAATCTATTGTAACGGATTACATCACAGGGGATCTCGGGGGGATTTGGATTTTGGGGAGAGTAAAACCGGGACCAACGCACCACAACGAGGGGACAGGGAGGGATTCAGAAATTTTTTCCGCTTAAGCCCTGCCCCACCCCTCGAAAAATCTGCATTGTGATGGGAGGGACACGCCCACTTTTCAGTTATAACGCTCTTGTCCCTGCGCGACACCCTCTTCTCCTGTGTGCGACAAGCCAGCGGTTGTCAGAGTAGCAGCTGAGGGATTACTGTACGCAAGACTGCGTACTTTTTTGGCGAGAAGTACGGAGAGCCGCACATCTAGCAATTGGTTTTTCATCATGCAGATCTTTTCTTTTTACGTCCTTCCTTTCCTTGTTCTTCTTTTCCTATTCTCAGTTGGGGGGGGGGTGGCGGGAAGTGAAAGGGGTGTGGGATGCAACCCTAGTTGAGGGTGGTGGCCGCTCTTAAGCGAACTCCTAACATAACGAAACAAATTTCATGGACAACAACATATAGAAAGAATCAAACTTTGCCAGCCTGGTGGACCGGAGAGCTTCCGTATTTCTAAGAGAGGAGGCGTAAAAAGGAGCATCCTCGGAGGAACTCTAGTAAGAGAGGACCACCTCGAAGGGGCCAGCTTAAATAGAGCACTTCGAGGAAATGATACATCAAACAACATTTCTACGCTTTGAATTGTAATAATTCGATTCTTGAAGCAAACAGACTCCTAGGCGTTATCTTTTACTCAGCGGATATTCGCCTTGGTAGAAAGGCATATGCATGTCCAATTACGTTAGCAATGATGGCGCAAATAGGCTCAGGGGTCACCATGTTGGACAGACCTAAAGAACGGCCTGTTATGTAGAAAACTGGATTTTTTTTGCAGGAGTGGTGTGTTCCACTCCTACAGTGAACTGAGGTAGGCCAATTCTGATGCAACTGGACATACACATGCCTTCCTACCAAACTGAATATCCACTGAGTACATGACCCCACCCCCGACCCTATTTGTGCCAAAATGCCATAACTCTGTTCAACAAAGGAGTAGAGCACACCAATGCTGCATGCGCAGCTCGCACCACAATGGTGGGTTGGTCCCACCACTGTCATAGAGGTGAACGGACGAGTTCGCGGTGTGGTGAAGCCGAACTTTGTTTCCGTAAGCACTAGAACATGTCAGCACTAGAACACTTGATTACCAGTACAGATAGATTGGTGGTTATCATTTTCTGGGAGAAAAAGAAAAACGGGCATAGGTAAGGTGCCTTTCACTTCTCATCGTTTCTAGTATAGGAGATCGTGCTTCCAGTTGGTGAGGCTGGACTGTCTGCAAGTCGCTGGTTTCTTTATTATCATAAGCGTTTACCGAGCTTAGTAGTCAAGAACACCTGAAATCTCTGTTTAGTCATTTCAGATTTTATGCAAACTCCGCTATTCGAGTGGGCCATTCTTATAGTTGCAGTGGTTCACGTTATTTTATTGTGCCAGGGCCGAAGAGGACGTGACAGAGGTTAAACGGCTGTTTCATTTCGCGTAACGTGTCTATAATATGCACATTCAGTACGTGCGTTTGGAGATCATTCAGGAACTTGGTCGGAAAGTAAGGTGAGGGACAACTCTCGAGGTTCAAAAGCAAACTTTTTCGAATAGCGTGCAGCCGAAAAGCATGAATCGCGTTTTTTTAATTTGTCAAGCTCAGTGTGCAGTTAGTAAGATAGGAGGGGCAGCTGAGATGTCCACCTAAGGCGAGCTTTGAACGAGATCACTAAACGTTCAATCGGTCTGCTTTTGAAGAACTAAACAAGGGTTTTCACAGACACAAAGGTAATGAGGTGAGGCGCGACGGGACATTTTAGGGTAGAATGCACGGCGCAACACGTGGACGAGGAGGGCAGTCCTTGACTTCGACCGCCTTGAGCATAGCAGTCGGGTTTGGTGACATGGAATTTCCCCCATTGTACGCGTACGTACGTGTAATACACGTTGCACCGAGAGGAGCCTAGGTCAAACGTGTAAAAACCCGTAACTTTCTCGAGTACTGATGGACTGCCCCCCCCCGTTCACTAGTTGCGCCGAATGCACTTTTGCAATAACGACTTTTCTTCCTCATTTTTCTTACTGCAGTTCAATATTCCAACAGGATCCCAGAGCTGGGGTCATCTACGCCAAAGATAACGCGACATGCTGTCCTATCCTACATTGAGGAAATTCAGGCCCAGGAAGGAGTGGCCCTAACCGCTTAGCGCAGCAATGGCTATTCTGAGAAAAGTTATGGTCATCCCGTTCACTGAGTGATACGTACTGTTCAGATGGTTATTTCGCATACGAAATTGTGCAGCCTTCCAAAATTTGTTCGCGAGACAACAACGGGAAAATTTCAGCGAGCCCTGTACTTGTACGATGTTGTTCACAGTCTTAGTGGGAGCATCCTTCTGTCGAACCTGAGCAGTACCTCAAGTGCAATCGCATGTGAAAATACCATAAAACAAAAAACAAAAAATATTTTAAAAATGTGTAAAAAGTCGATGCCTTCCCACATGTCAGAGCTACTCTTCAGAGGCTTCCTTGGAAAAGCTCGGCAGTACTTATCCATTGCACTATTTTCTCATGTACCACCGCTCTAGAGGTGTTGACGTGGGTGTGAACCTGTCAGTATATTTCAAACGTGGGTGATACATTATCAATGCACTGATATCCGCTCATGACAGACCTCAAGAGAAAACGGACTGACGGAGCTTCTAGCCATAAATATACTTCCATCCTGTTGTATAATAACAACTACAATACCGCCCGCGTCGCGCGGTCAAAAAGGCGGTTTGCGACGGATTTTTCCGTCGCAAACCGTCTTTTTGACCGCGCGACGCGGGCGGTATTGTATATGACAGACAGATAAGACGCGACACCGACTGGATTTTCTCAGGAACCGGCTAGCATATTATTACGGGATTGCAGACCAACGCCAGTTGAGACGCTTCGGATGTAACGCCACCCCCGTTATGGCACGTATCTGATGATGAGAGGAATTCTGCGTTCAAAATGACTCCCGTTATAATGCCACTAGGGTTTATTTCTGGTCCCGTACGAAAAACTAAGCCAAACATGAAGCTGACTGCGTTTGAAATTTATCTTTCCACTGTCTATTCACAGTTGTGAGGGACACCCTGCGACAACTGAGACGCCCCTGTATAAATGAACACAAACGTCACGCGTTCGCAACCTCCACAACTGTCCATAGTCAGCAATATGTCAAGCACATTGCAATACATTCAATAGTGGTTAGAAGCGGTCGTTTGTTGGGAGATTTCCTCTACCAGAAACAACAGAAAATGTCGCCTCGAACGCAGATTTCTTAATACAATGTTCAGCAAGCTCGTTTTAAGCGTAGTGCAGCTGGAATGGAGGTTATATGCTGCTAAGGAATGCTTTGTTGTAACGAGAACTTTCGCCCCATGCTGGGGTTGTGTCTACACCCTTGCTTTTCTGACAAGATTACAGTAAGATCAGTATTTGATCACACGCACATCCCGATATCATGGGTGAGTGCTGTGAGCCCATTGCAGTGGGGATATCGTGCATGTAACGCGCGATCTACTAGCGCTGGTAGTGTAATGGGCTAACATCCTGCGCAGGATGTTAAGCGCGCAATTAGCCAAGAAACCTGAACTACTTAACTAAATAGGTATACCGACCATTTTGCTGCGCAGCGCAGCGTCGGGAGTTTAAAAGCCGCTTAAGGCATAGAGCGTGGGCTGGAGTCTCATCTGCCACATTTTGATCGCAACAACAGATCTTATAACATCAGACTACACCGTTTTGTTGTTGATCACGTTTAACCTGCCTCCTTAACTCGTTATTCTTCACACATATTTATCATAGTTGTGCATAATACAGAAACTCTTATGAACTTGAAATGCCTCCATGGTTACACATTTCATCGTTACTTAGTCGTTGTATGTGATTTTAGATAAATCTGTCAGTAAAGGCGTAAAAAGGGCCGGTTAGGCCTGTGTTATACTTCGACGAAGCGTCGGCGACGCCGCCGGCGGCAGTGTTGAGCGGGTGCTACGCAGTACGTAGCAGCCCGTGCAACAGAGCAACACACGGTGTTATACTTCTGTCGCCGTGCGCAGCGTAGCGACAAACTGTCGCTGGCCCTCGGGCCGCATTATTGCGCATTTTTAAGGTCATCCAAGTGTAGCAGAAAACGCGCTACGATGGGGTATTTTGATTCTCTCAGCATCAGTAATACTGCCATTACGAGAAAATGAAAACTGAGCTGTTGTATGATACTATGAAGCAGCGTATCATGCAAACGAGTGCTACGAACTCCTTCCTCTACATCTAGTAGGGCTCTTCACCCCTTCCCTTCTCTGTCTCTCTAGTTCTGTACCGTTCACAGCTAGATGCACCTTATGGGTTGGTTCGTCGTTCTCGGCACTGCCATTATCCTCAACGGAGCTCGAATTACGAAACCGATAAGTGCAAAAGACAAAAGGAAGAAGTGCCCTTCTTGCGGACACCCAATCAGTTTTTATTGAATACTCGCTCCCAGACCTCAACTATTCCTCCAGTTCGTCTGTATCAGACCAGCTGGGGAAGGACAAGACATCAACTTATCAGCAATACGTTCTTACTGCGGGTTTAGCTGGCAGTGTGTGGGATTTAATTAATAATCCGCTTATTCGTAGTTGTACAACTAAAAGTGGGCTACCAGAGTAGAGGAACTCAACAAGACCGAGACCGCGACGGCGGTCCTTCTATAATAAAAGGAAACGTCGTGTGCTGTCTTCAACGAAGAAGACACTGTAGACGAACTGCGAATGCACATAGTTTCTTGTGTCCCAACAAGGTTTTTATGGTGGACCTTTACTATATGGCCTGACGTTTCGACGCGATCGTTGTCTTCAGAGGCCTGAAGATGGTGCAAGATGTTGAAATGCACTCTACCCCACCAAGCGCCTCAACCGCTCTAGCGCTTTCGACAGCGGTGGGGGACCCATAAAAATGTCACGTAAAGAGGGAAAACTCACGAAACGTCGTTCGCCGCTCGAGTATGGTAAGTAGGGCGAATGAGACCTACCGCAGACGTATATCGTTTGCAATGATGCAACGGTCTGCTCGTCACCCTTCCATTCTACAGCTCGCATTTTGGAACAAACCGCAAGAAGTCATTTGTAATTGATGTACGCTCTCGGCGGTCGTTCATTCTTGGAGTTCTTGCGAAAATCCAAAACGACTCCAATGCTTTCCTTGCTGAAATGTCAGCCTCAACCGCCAGGACCATTCACTTTATGTCGAAATCGTTTCCGTTCCGCTTATGCCTCCCTAGGGATGTTCTTGTGCTTGCACGCGTTTTACTAGCTAGATGTTCCCTTCCTCGTGAATCGCTAGCGTTCTTCCCGTTTCCCAATATATGTTAAACAAAAAGCACTCAATCTGATAAATTTTTCCTTGGCAAAACAATCACCTAGATTACCATGCGGGCATATAATGCAGTTTTCTGATGTGCAGTGCTTATCATAGAGCCTGTTTTTGCCCAGTTGGCGCTTAATGTGGTTATTTGATATGTTAACTAGAACAACATAATTTTGCAACTAAGCTCGTCCAATGCTCTTCTGAACCGCGGCGCTCACATTATCAGACATAAAGAGCATACAAAAGGTACCTTGTTGCCGGGTGGCCCTTCTTGGAGACAGCTTGTAGTGGGTCTTCAGGATACCGTGGAGCATTGTAACCGTTTTGCCTGGCTGGATCCAAAGTTATTCGCGCTGACTCTTGCCGTTCCTCTGCACCTGTGCATATCTGCGAAGCCGTTCGAAACATGTTTCTCACGACACTGCGCTTTACGTTTGAGGGATGAGCAGAAGTGGGACCAATCAGGATATGCTTCGAGCTTGGCCTCCCGTACCACTTTAATCTAAAGGCGCCGTTGGGTACTTTCACCTATGGGTCAAAATGTAGAAGCCAACCGTTAATCGGAGTTTTTCAAGTAAGCCTAATATACTGTGGCTGTTCATTTACCTTTCAGAAACACTCATCCATTTCGGATTGTGTTGAAGCAACAATGCAGCAGTCGCCTAGTACCGCCAAAATATTTACGGACACCTACCTCTGCAGCATTTTCGGTCGTAACTTTGCAACCATAGAGTCAAGAGAAAATTTGAGTAGGTTTTTAAAATCCTCTGAAAGTTCTCTAAATGTGACTAAATGTTCTCTTGGCAACGCTAAATTTACGGTGAAATTCGAATGAAAGAAAAATGCTCATGAGGTAATGGATGGGAAACACCTCAAAATCACACTGTATTACAGTAGATCATAATATCAACGCTAAGGTTGATAGTTTGCACGGGGCAAACAGCTTTGCATAGTGCTTATCAATTATTGTCAACCTTAACTCCAAGCAGCCCTCCTGAAGACGGCGAAAGGTAAGTGACTAACCGCAGCTCAGCGGGCTCAAGTTGTGCTTTTTCGAGACTTAAAATGGTTCTACGCCGACATCGGAGGAAAGATCAATTTGTCGAGATCTACTGTTTTTCAAGCGTGCAAGGATGTGCAGGCGAAAGGAGAAGAATATGAAAGGAAGAAAAAGCAAAGAACGCGTAAGACGACACCCAAGCAGGATCAATCACCGATAACAATCGATAGCACTCATCCATTCCGGATTGTGTTGAAGTAACAATGCAGCAGTCACCTATGTATCTGCAATACATTAATGGTGAGCGTCGTCATCGCATCGCACATCGCAAGTACCGGCGCTAACCGTTGTGAAATGGCCAACCCTTGATACACAGAATCATTTTGAAAATGGTGCTCGGTTATTGCTCGGTCAAGTGAATGTGGCATAACAACGAACTCCCCACCTTTATCACTGACAGGCACGCGCAGTGTGCCATTTGATATTACAAGTAAAGGTTCCCAACTCATGGTGAGCTTTTGCGATGCTATTTTGGCAGGATGTAGGGCCCTGGTAGTGGAGTCTAGAACCACAGTTAGTTTTTGCTGAACGCTTCTTCAAAGGCTTGAAAAGAAGGCCTGAAGCGTGCGCGCAACTATTATCAACCTCTACGGCACCCAACGAGACGTGCCGCGATGGCGCAGCAGGGTAACACTGCCGCCTCATAGGAGCACACAGCCGTGGTTTTCAGTTCAAGTACGAGTGCTGCCATTGCTTTTGCACGTATATTAGTTTGTTGTTATTACACTTTCTTATGATCACAGGAGTCAATTTTAGACCACCAGTGCTTACAACAAACCAAGGCTCTCTACATGCGCCTTCATATGTGCTAGTTTTCGAATTACGCATATCCGTACCACCACCATATATCATACCGTATCACCAACGGTACCGTAACTGCACACAAATACTCTCATCCTATGGTTGAATATTATGTACCAGGCCATATCGGTACATAAGTTGCTAAAAACACCGTTATACGTTATGTGCAGCCGAGACGATATATTGAAAGTGGGTAACTGATATAAAATATTATACAAAAAGGGCACCATCCTGACTTTTCTTTTGAGTGCAGATTATAAACGAACCTACCGACAGTTCTGCGCTCCCGTGCTTCGGCCGTGCCTGTCGTGTTGGTGGCAGCTGGCTACGTCGATGTTCACCCAGGACTCTTCTCTACACCCACGGATTACGCTAAATAGTTGAGAAACTATATATGAAGGTGCATATAGAGAGGCTTGGTTTGTTGTAAGCATTGTTGGTCTAAAATTGACTCCTGTGATCATAAGGACGTGCAATAACAACAAACATACGTGCAAAAATAGTGACAGCACTCGGACTTGAAAAAGCCTGGCGGTGTGCTCCTACGAGTGTTGCCGACTGCGCCACCGAGGCACATCTCGTCAGGTGCCGTAGAGGTTGATAATAGTTGCGCGCACGCTTTCAGGCCTCCTTTTCAGGTCTTCAAAGAAGCGTTCAGCAATGACTAACTGTGGTTCTGGACTCCACTCAAAGGGCCCTACATCCTGCCAAAATAACATCGCAAAAGCTCACCATGAGTTGGGAACCTTTCCTTGTTAGCTCCCGCAATTCTCTGAATTCTTCCCATTGTGCAGTGTTCAAGTTAATTTGGGGCTACCCCTGTAACGGTTCAAAACAGCAAGCGCGCCTGGCGACTAAGTTCGAAACTCTGCCTAGGGTGTGAATTCAGGCTCTCTGTAGAACGAGCGAGAAATAGTACAGTCGGGAGCGCACCAGGACTTGCGCTTGAGGTAGTTTCCATTTGCAAACATGTTCTGACTCTAAGGCGAACATCTCTTATCCTGTGTAGTGCACCCACAACCTTACGGAACGTTATGGCATTGATGTTTTGTGCCGGAGGCAACGATGGATCGAGACTAAGAAAACTAAGCGCTTTGCTAGAAAGCTGAACGTCACCGAGAACAGTGGAAGAACAGCGATCAAATCTAGCGTCAGGTGGGACTCGAACCCGTACCTCCTGCTGGCCGGACGGGAATGCTCGATTCAGTCAAACGGCGCCGGTGGTGTATGACCTATGGTTAGAGCATTCCCGCCTGGTCATCAGGAGGTACGGGTTCGAGTCCCATCCGACGCTAGAGTTTTGATCGGACCAAACATCGTTGTAAAAGCTTGCAGCCTCGATACCAGCCGATTGAGGCCTAAAGAAACTGACTTGAATAAGTTCTATGAGGTTTTCGTTGTGCATGACGGTGATCCTCCTTCCCTACAATACTCGGTTGATCTTCCAATGTACACCTTTCCAAGTTTCAAAAGGGGTGGGAAAAAATTACTTTTCTCGCTGTCTCTTATTTCTGGCCTCGTTTCTCCTTCCTTTGTGAGAAAATTAGCTCATGTTATTGCGAGGCTATATGCATATATTTCTAACCAGTCACTATTTTCTCAGATATTTCACTTACAATGGCGACAAAATATTTAGGAATACATACTTCTGCGGGGTTTTCGATCGTAACTTTGGAATCAAGGAGTCAAGAGAAAAAGTGTTGAAGTTTTTAGAATTCTCAGAAAATTCTCTACAAAAAGCAACTAAACGTTATCTTGACGACGCTGAATTTGCAGAGAAATTCGAGTAAAGGAAAATGGTCATGAGGCAATGGATGCGAACACCTACACAAAATCACATAGAATTACAATAGATCATCAGAACACATTTATTATCGAAGATCTGATTAGAATTGGTGGATAGTCCTTGTTCCTGATCATAGCCAGACATCGGTTCCGTATTGAATCGACCAACTTCATGCAGCGCTCCACTGGGATAGCATTTCACGCTTCCTTGATGACTGTTTCCAATTCATCCAGATTCTTCGGTCTTAAATGCTTGACCACCTTGCCCACGTCGCTCCAAAGGTGTTCTATAGGGATTAAAGCGGATGATTGCGCAGGCCACTTTAAAACGTTGATCCTTTTTGCCTCAAGCCACTGCTTGATCTTTCGGCTGGTATGCTTTTGGTTGTTGTCGTGCTGGAAAATTAAGCTTCTTCCCATTTCCTTGCAAGTGTACGGATTCATCACATTTTCTATGCAGAATGTCCATATACAGGTGTTGGTCCACAGTTCCGAGGATTCGATGTATTGGCCCTGGCCCGCTCTGTTCATTGCTGCCCATACCATAACCAAACCTCCTTCTCCTTTGGCAGTGCGTTGAGTGCAGTTGGGATTGAATTCCTCACCGACATGTCGACGAACATAGCATATTCCGTCAGATCCGAGCCTGTTGAACATTGATTCGTCTAAAAATAGCACTTTTTCCCAATCTTAGGCCTCCCACTCCAGATGTCCTCTTGCGAATCTGACGCGTGCTATTCGATTCCACGATGACACCAATGGCTTTCGTTTAGCCATGCTTCCTCCAATCCAAGCTCAGCTAAGCGAACCCGAATGCTTCAAATTGAAAGTCTTTTAGTTCCGCTTGCTGTTATTTCTTCGTGGACGGTTTTGAAACGATCTTTTAATGAAAGGCGATGAATATCTTGATCCTGCCTGGGTGTCGTCTTACGCGTTCGTTGCTTTTTCTCCCTTTCAATTTTCCTCCATTCGCCTGCACATCCTTGTACGCTTGAAAAACAGTAGATCTAAGCAAATTGAGTTTTCGTCCGATGTCGGCGTACGACCATTTTAAGTCTCGAAGAAGCACAACTTGAGCCCGCTAAGCTGCGCTTAGCCACTTATCTTTCGCCGTCTTAGGAGGGCTACTTGGAGTTAAGGTTGACAATAATCGATAAGCGCTATGCAAAGCTGTTTGTCCCCCGCAAGTTATCAATCTTAGCGTTGATCCTTATGATCTACTGTAATACAGTGCGACTTTGAGGTGTTTCCCATCCATTACCTCATGAGCATTTTACTTTCATTCGAATTTCACTGTAAATTTTGTAATTTTCACCTTTAGTTTAAAGTGGCGCGGGAAGCCAAGCTCAAGGAATATCCTGATTGATGCCACTTCTGCTCGTCCTTCGAGCGTAAAACGCAGTGTCCTGAGAAACATGTCTCGAACCGCATCGCAGATATGCACACGTGCAGAGGAACGGCAAGAGTCAGCGTCAAGCCGCATAATAAAGGTCCACCATACAAAACTCGTTGGGCACACAAGAAACTGATTGACATCAACTTGCTATGCCGAGGTTTTACATAGAGAATAGATGGAATCTTGTGAATGCACTATTTTTTCCTCGCCTGTAGTCTCGCGGGAAACTCATGAAAAAGTAGCGGCAGCCGGTGCTTGCCGCGACAGACGACTTCACGTAAAAGTGAATGCTTCGCTCATTCCCAAGCGTACGATCGATGCAGATATTAATTCTCTGCCTAATCAATACCATCTTTGGTATGCTACTCGTGTACAGTGACGGCACTCGATGACCAAAGGCATAGCCCGCAGTGTTCTTTGCCGTAGATGAGGTCAGCGCAGCACAATTGCCTGCATATCTAGCTGAGAGCTAATCGTTTTCTCTTGCATCTTCCTCGGTTCCTTATCGTGTGGAGCCGTATTCTTACTTGTTTATTTATTAGTGTTCTCCTTGTGTTTTTGTTTGTGGAGATACCAAACCAAATGATATTGAAAACGCGCTCCGATGCTACAAGGCACCCGATGCACCCCTACCATCACCGCTGTCCCCGACTCTGTCGCAGACGCTGTTGGCCACGGTGCTAAAAACGTCGCCAACAACAATGTCGGCGGCATTCGCCGACGGTGCTAAAAGTGTCGCCGAAGTATAACGTAGGCCTTAGGACGCAGCTCCCGTTATGACGCAGAATTTCGACGGTTCCCTGAAGGGCGTTATAGCAAGAGGGAATGTAATATTTAATCGTTGGTTACGGTAGAACTCAAATGTGTAGTGGTAGACAAGCAAAATCAACGCTCAACGTTGCCTCCCGACATTCCCTGGAAGAGTAATTCGTGGCGTACCACGAGTGGGACTAATTAACGCTCGTTAAATTCTTTACCTGTCACCTGGTCTTTAAGGGTTCCAGAACGGATGATGAGAGGCGATCGGCCAGCGGAGAAAAAAGCAAAAGTAAAAGCAAAAGTAAAGGTTCGTTCAGAAATAACGTGGCAAAGTACAAGTAGTGCCATCCACGTTCTCTCCTCCTTTTAAATAGTCTCGTGTAGCTGTCATATAAACGAGCCTACAGTTCGGAGACAGAAAATATAAGTGTCATCGACATCTTCACGTAGTTGGATTTGTACTTAAGGAACTCACACCTGATTACTTTGCAGAGCGCGTCGGCTCTAAGGAAAAATCTGGTTGGAAGCTTTTCGGGAAGTATCGCAAAGGAAAAAGCGCCGAAGATGCTAAACAGAAAAGAACGAAAGGCACTCAAGAATCGACCGAACAAAACGTTCCTCCTGGACAAGGAGGACAAGGTCCCCAAAATCCCAACCCACCCTATCCACACCCTTCATACCCGCCACCTCAACCAGCCTATCCATCATACCCGCCTCCTCCGCCTCCTCCACCGCCACCGCCACAACAGGGGCAGGGTTATATTTACGACAAGGATCAGTTTTTCGGGCTTCAAAATCAGCAAGGTGCACTCCCTCCACCTCCGCAGTGGCAGCCTCCACCACCGCAATTTCAACCACCACCTCCTCCGATGCCTCCTCCCGATAGGCCACAGTCACCGGCCAAGCCCTATGAATTCTGGAAACTCGATGAATATCGATGACAAAACATAGTTTAGCTCCCTTTCAGCAAAAATATAAACTTCGTTAGACATTTGCAAAATTTTAACCAATAAAAGTTTTGGCTAAATTGTAGTTCCGAAAGTTGTGCATAAACTTAACGCGTACGGATAGTCTCTACAGTTCTAATAATAGATTTGGCTGCAGGTTTAGATGATGCAATTCCCATTCTGTCTTTGGCAAACAATCGTATTCCATTTTTCGTGATAAGCCGCTCCGGTAGTTGCTAATTGTTGTTCAATAAGCAGGCTTTTTTGGGAGCTAGAAAATCCTGATCGCTGCTCTGTCGCTTGTATCGACTCGCTACGTTATTGCTAAATTAAACGCGTGTTTCACTGCAATTTTGTTAACACTGCTGTAGAGCTTTCCTTCCACATAGATTATATCAGATGAGTAGGAGCTTCATGGTGGGGGGGGGGGGGGGAGGAGTACAACATTATTCAGGTAAAGAAAATTTTGTAATATCCGATGGAACTAACAGCGTTATTTTCTTCAGAGCGAGCATTTGTTTTGTGAACAGTGATGGGCGCAAGTATGGTATAGCACAGTCGAAGGAGGCGACAACTGTCACGAGCACTCTATTCAATCTTCGTTCTTCGGAATCGCTCCGACTGCGACTTGGTACTAGGGTTACTGGCGGGATAAAACACTTACTTCTTCATCGCCTGGATACCGCACACCACGGTACAAATAAAATAATTAACATGCGTCAACGATACCCCGTATGAGCAGAATGCGTGGCACATCCCGCAAAGGGATTGATATTCTTCAATGTTTAATTCGCACATTAAGCAGTCAAAGTTAGAAGAGGTCATGGAAGGTGATGCTGATGTGTTCAGGAACTACTAGTTGTTCTGCCCAACGTGACTACTAAGATCCTGTCAAAACGCTGCCGTTTGGAAGAAGGCGATTCCGTTTAGCAATACAATCGCTATATTGCGAGATGCCATGTTTGCTTGCGTTTGAATACTCTGGTGGTTCGATCTTACTTATCAGGGATGAGCGGACTATCCGTTATTCGTCATCCGGTTTCCAGCGGGTTTTGGCCTGTACGTTTTGTAGTTCGCTATCTAGAGGATTTTGGCCGAATAACGAACAACAATTTTTGACACTCTTATGACTAGTTATTGAAATATAAGGGCAATCTTTAAAGTGGTTATGTGTTTTTTCCTCTGACAGTAGAAATGCTCTTGGTCAGTGTCTTCTCTTAACTCCCAGTGGTATACAATACCGGCCTTAACTTTGGTCTTTGGGCGGAAAAAGCGAAAAGCACCGCCTTTTAGGCCGCTTTTCTGTAGCGCTCTCCAAATTGAGCGCATTGTAGATTGAAACACATATTCGTGATCAGCACCAAGTCCTCTTCCGGATGACCTGCAAAGCGCATAGCGATCGCCTGAAAAATAGTTCATTGACTCAGCTTCTGCCTGGTGCGGCTAACCGCTTCCCTCGCGAGAGATAATTACATTCACAGCTCCTAAATAGCTAAGGAAAGAAGAGATTCGGCCTATTAAAGTCTGTTTTTTTACTTTGTAGATAGTAAAGCATGGTTCTCTAGACTCCCTGGCATTTCACGATCATAATTATGCACTTTTCTAAAGGATCCGATAATTTAGGTGTTATTATTTTCAGAAAACGTCTCCACTTTCTAGGGCTCTAATTTCTGAATAATAAGCTTTTACGTGTTTATACTCGTTTGTCCCGCTGAAGACGGCAGTGAAAATCAAGCTGCGAAATTGGAACTTTAGGGTTGAAATCGCTACTAAATATTCGCTGGCAAAGTTGTCCACATGAGACTTCATTGCAGTTAGTCGCACACTTTTCTCATAATTAAGGTGTGCACAAAATCGTTTCTTTGAAGAGAAAAACATAGATATTTGGAGACCTATGAAAACACCTCATAGTCGTCTAAAAGTGAGATATCGACTAGGCGGGAAAACATGTTGGCCACGCAGTTAAAAGTTGAACTCACCCCAAGTGCGAATTGAGTGCTATTTGAAAAATTGCTCAAGAACGAAAAAAATAGTCTACGAGGTCTACGAGCATTCCCCAGTTAATTCTGACTTGAAGTGTGGTTCGATGTCAAATTTTCTTTCACTTGTGCTGGTTTATTACGAGTGAAATGTCCAATACCCTGGTTTGGACCCAGATTAGTTCCGGGCGCGTGTAGCGCAGTCGAAGGAGGCGCGACTGCCGCGTGCACCCGATACCAGGTTTCTGGTTCGGATTTCCCGCCCAGACCAACTAAGCCTTCCATCCCTCCGGGGTCGGTGAATTGGTACCAGACTTGTCTGGGAAGGATAATAGCGCTGACTTGTTCATCGGCTGGCCACCGCAAGTCATTGTATGGCCAAATACGCATTCATGTCGCCTCCACGACATCCCGTAGAAGTAGAATGCGCTATCGCATCCCAGAAGGGGTTGAATAACGCCGTCCTTTATCCTTTATCCTTTAGTTTCGGAGTCAGCCCTCCCCTGCCGTTTAAGGACGCCGTAAATCGCCTAACTAAAGTCTTCACATTTCCTGAGCCACAGCGCCATATTGATCCCTCCAAACGAAGGTGGAAAATACACCGCGCACACCAAACAAGTTTTGGAAACTACTACCTTTTCCTTTCATTTAATATGCTTTTATTTTCTATTTCGTATTTACGCATTTACAATGTTTGGATACGTGACGCGTCCCGGAAAAACTGCTTGAGCTCTCATTTTCACAACGCCACGACTTGTGCAGGAATCCTGGGAGAAAATTTAATTGGTATGTGGTTTACGCTATGATTTGCGGTGGGCAGTCAATCCACGAGTGTTTGGTGCTTATCACACAAGTCTGGTATTCCTACTCTTCATTCGAGATCGAAATTCGGAAGACTGCTTTACGAGTGGCAATTGCCAAGTGACAATCGATCTTCGATGAGGTACTCTTCACTCTGCCCTTTTTGAAATTCGTCCTAGGCTATCCACTCTGCGTTATGCTCAAGACTTTAATGTTGGTGTGCTAGCGCTGTGCCTGAGTGATCCAACCAGCCCGTTAAACTACAAAAATACCCGCTTTCTAATGCATCGTAGTTTTTTTAGAGGAAACTCTCGAACTCTTGGGTCTCATGAAGTTTATATGTATATCTATACTGAACATGTTTGAAAAGTGATTGGACAATAAGTGGCTCGGGAAAGGTTACATTGTAACGCTGCCACACGTATCACTTGTGTTTAAAACTGTGCAAGCAGGGAAATTTACACTCCACTGATGTGCTGTATATGCAGACCTCTTAACAGAGTATGAAGACCATCCCTTTTAGAATGGTGAATTGCAACAAGTTCTGACACTGAAATTCGTTGAAAGGTCTCAACGATCTACAATACTTTCAGGAAACTAATTGATATATAATAGTTTCACATGCGTTAGCATCATTTTCTCAATTCTCTACTCCAGGGCGTCAACAAAAATGCCAAAGGGTACTCTCTGGTTCAATGCTGAGTTTTCGACTTGCTTCACTCAGCAATTTGCGTACTGAGTAGCCACAGTGTAGGTGCTAGCTCACGTGCACCTCAGGAATCGCTGTACTATTCCATTTCTCAAACTTTTCTGCTGTTGAACACTTTTAAAGCAGGGTGTCTTGCCAACCGCATCAGTAGAACAAAACCAACATCACCTAAGGTCTACTTGATAGTGCTAGTAATTGAGCCCCTAGCGCAAGTAATTCAGCAAACTCTCATTCAATTTTTGAAGCAGCAGTAAGCACAAGAAATTTTATACATCTACAAGTCGATAGATTTATGTCGTCGTTGTCGTCAGATTTGCCAGTCGATGGGCATTTCTGTGCTTTCTTACCAGGGAATGCCGTCAGCTTCCCATGGAACTTCGGGTTGAGATCTATATCACGTGAAAGAGCTCGAGACGCTGATCACAGATATGTAGATCAAATTTGCTAAATGGATCTCCTAAGCGAGTTATGGCCGGCGAAAGCCGCCATGTCTTCCATGTGTTAGGCGCGCTCAATCAGCATTGGGCGCAGTATTGCGCGGTAATCAGCGGTTTGGCTATCAAAGCCGTCAGCAATACGTTTCCGTCTTCAAATAGACGTAAATGCAAGTCGCCACTAGCCGTTCGCTCAAAAATGTGCTAGAAATGAGATTATAGGTTCTCGTCGAAGATAGATCACAGAATGCAAGAAACCCGCCAGCGGCGGGAACCGAACCAATGAACCCAACCCTTTGGAGCGAGCACTCTACCACTGCGCCACTGCTGCTGGCGGCGCTGATAGCCAAACCGCTGATTCCCACGCAATACTGCGCCCAATGCTGATTGAGCGCGCCTAACACATGGAAGACATGGCGACTTCCGCCGGCCATAACTCGTTTAGGAGATCCATTTAGCAAATTTGGTCTACATATCTGTGATCAGCGTCTCGAGCTCTTTCACGTGATATAGATCTCAATCCGAAGTTCTATGGGAAGCTGACGGCATTCCCTGGTTAGTGAAGGAAATATTAGCACTAAATAATTAGTGAGGTAGATGGAACTCTTACTTCACCTAGAGCTAAACTCGAACATGACTCAAGAGCTTCTCAGTAGCACTTAGTAGCATATATCCTTAGGGCGTAATTTTCTCTTGCGAGCGAGAACGCCCGCGGGCCAAGTAGAATGTAGGTTACCGAACTAAATTTTTTCACATTCGCACGGCGCTTTCCACTTCAACAGGAAGATGTCCGATACTGACTCCGAATATCTTCTTTATTTTTCGAAGCACTTAATTTGAAGAGCGCTGCAGAAACGCGGCGGAAAAGGCGCTTTTTCACTTTTTTCGCACAAACATCAGAAGTTAAGGCATTAAGGTATTGTAGTTAGGTTACACTATCTATCTGCTCATGGCGCGTATTGTATTGCAGAACGCTGCTTTGCCCATTTCGGCTTGTGGGGTTTTCACCAAAATTAGCATAAGCATAATGTACAATCTGGAAAAACCCACTCGATAAGAAGAGAGAGGGATAAACGTTCATACGAATCACTTCGTTTCAAAGATGTGCATTATATTCAATTTCAAAACGATGCTTTAGTTCTTTGAAACTACAGTACCGGACATGCCGCTGCGTCCAACAAGCACAAGCGGCGCAAAAGATGAGAAGCGGCGCAAAAGGGCGCCGGAGAGCGCCGTTTTCCGCTCGCCACGCGCCGCGTCTGAGGCAAGTCGCGTTAGTGCGCGGCGTCCTCAACTTCTGGACGTTAGGCTGAGTGAAGGAGCTTATCCATGCGTTCGGATGAGCATGGCCTACTGTTTGGAACTAACTTCCGGCATGGCGCGCGCTCTGAACAATGCATGTAGGCCCGGCAGAATCAATCGAGTGGGTGCGACCGCTCGCAGAGTGACGTTAGGCTGATGGGCTGATGGAAGGAGCTTATCCATGCGTTCGGATGAGCATGGCCTACTGTTTGGAACTAACTTCCGGCATGGCGCGCGCTCTGAACAATGCATATAGGCCCGGCAGAATCAATCGAGTGGGAGAGACAACCTGTAGAGCGAGCGACAGCTTGAACAGTGAGCGCATGGGGAGTTTTATCAGAAATCCTTAGCCGCTCTACTCAGGAGCTGCTCTAGGACTCTCCAGCTTGCATCTGGAGTGCGCCGTGAACAATGCATATAGAATCGAACCTATCAATCGAATGAGCCCGACAGCTTGTAGAGTGCGCGTTTAGGGAGTTTTATCAGAAATCCTTAGCCGCTCTACTCAGGAGCTGCTCTAGGACTCTCCAGCTTGCATCTGGAGTGCGCCGCGAACAATGCATATAGAATCGAACCTATCAATCGAGTGGGCGCGACCGCTCGCAAATTGCACGCGCGGGCGTGTTTGGGGCCCGATAACTCTGTCATGTGTGAACCCTTCCGGCTGCAGCTTGTGGGTTTTGTAGACAGTAAAAAGCTCTAACAGTTCTCCAAAGCACAGCGATGTAGCCTAAGAACTGACAAAGTTACGGTGGTGCAAAGATGCAGGTCAGGCTTGGACGACCAATTTTTTTCGATTTCAGGCGATCACTGCGGGAAGAGGCGATGAGCTGACGGCCTAAAAATGCATAGGCTAACAGATAACTTAACGTACTTTACAAGAAGGCGCTTACAGCTCTCCAGCTGCCTAGGCAGTTACAGCTGCCGCTTTAGAGCGGTGGACGGCAGCAGTAAAGATTCTTCCGCCCTTACTCCTTCCAGTTTTGAGTTTTCTGCACTCGCAATGACACTATTCTCTTCAACTCGATGAGCTCTATCGAACGGTGTCAATCTCGGCCAGTTTTGGAAAAATCGATTTTTTGACAATTTCGCGACGAAGAAGTGGGCGCCGCTCTAGGTCGCGGCAGAGGGTGATGATGTCATCGAAAATCGATATTTCCGAACCGAGCCAAATTGGTTAAGATTCGATAGAGCTTTTCGTGCTGAATTGAAAAGTGCTGCTACGAGTGGCGAATACCGTAATCTGGGCGAGTAAGAGCAGGGAGAACATCGACCGTTATTATGCTAAATTGCACATGCGGGCGTGTTCAGAGCGCAGTAGCTCGGTCAGGTTCGAGTCGTTTCGGCTGCAGCTCGTGGGTCTTATAGGCAGTAGAATGTTCTAGTGGCATGCCAAAAGACAGTAATGTAGCTTACGATAGGACAAAGTTACAGCGCTGCGAAAATGCAGGTTAGCCTTGTGTGACACGATTTTTTCCAAATTCAGTCGACCCCTGCGGAAATACGCGGAGAGCTAGCATCTTACAAATACGCAGGCGGGCAGAACGCTTAAGGTTCTTTACGAAAACGTGCTCACAGCTCCCTAGCTTATTAAATTGCCTTAGTACCAGCTGCCGTTTTAGAGCGGCGGACTTAGCGGTTGAAGTTTCCTGCCCTCTTACTCACCCATATTTGGTTTTTCGATACCATGAATAACACCACTAGCTTCACCGCGAAAAGCTCTATCGAACGGTAACCAATATGACCCTGTTCGGAAAAATCGATTTTTGATGACGTCATCGTCCCTCTGCCGCGGCCTTGAGTGGCCTTGCCCTCGTTGCGAAACCGCTAAAGAATCGTTTTTTTCCAAAATCGGTCGTAATTGAAACCATTCGATAGCGCTTTTCCTGCTGAACAGAAAGGTACCATTGCGAGTGTTGAAAACTCAAATCTTGGTGAGTAAGAGCGCAAGAACCTCTAACCGCTATCTTCCGACGCTTTCAACTGGCAGCTGTGGCTAAGACAGTTTAGGCAGCTGAGGCGTTCTGAGCACGTCATCGTTAGGTATCTTAAGCGTCCTGTTAGCCCACGCATTTTAAGCGCGTTAGCTAGCTGCGTCTTTCCGCAGTGGTTCATCGAAATCGGAAAAAATGCGTCACACAACCCGCACCTGCATCTTCGCATCTCTGTAACATTGCCTCTTCTTAAGCTACGCCACTTCTACTACTTTGCATGCTACTAGAACATTTTACTGCCTATAACACCCACAAGTTGCAGCCGAGACGACTCGAACCTGACCGAGCTACTGCGCTCTGAACACGCCCGCATTTGCAATTTATCACAATAACGGTCGATGTTCTCCCTGCTCTTACTCGCCCAGATTACGGTATTCGCTACTCGTAGCAGCACTGTTCAATTCAGCACGAAAAGTTCTATCGAATCTTAACCAATTTGGCCCAGTTCGGAAACATCGATTTTCGATGTCATCACTCTCTGCCGCGACCTAGAGCGGCGCCCTCTTCTTTGACGCGAAATTGTCAAAAAATCGATTTTTCCAACATTGGCCGAGATTGACACCGTTCGATAGAGCTCATCGAGTTGAAGATAACATGTCATTGCGAGTACCGAAAACTCAAAACCGGGGGGTAAAAAGGATTAAGGGCGGAAGAAGCTTCACTGTTGCCTCCGCCGCTTTAAAACGGCAGCTGGTACTAAGGCAATTTAATAAGCTAGGGAGTTGTGAGCAGGTTTTCGTAAAGAGACTTAAGCTTTCTGCTGGCCTGCATATTTGTAAGATGCTAGCTCTCCGCGTCTTTCCGCAGGGGTCGACTGAATATGGAAAAAATCGTGTCACACAAGGCTAACCTGCATTTACGCAGCTTCGTCCAGTCATAAGCTACATTATCGTGTTTTGGCACACTACTAGAACATTTTGTTGCCTACAAGACCAACAAGCTGCAACCGGAAAGGTTCACACTTTACAGAGCTATCGCGCTCAGAAGGCGCCGCGCGCACAATTTAGCACAACAATGGTCATGCTCTCCTCGCTCTTACTCGCTCACATCACAGTTCTCGCCACTCTACGTAAAAACGTTCCATTCACCATCAAAAGCGCTATCGAATGGTGTTCAACTTGGCCAGATTCCGAAATATTGGCTTTCGGTGACGTCATCGGCCCTCCGCTGCGGCCTTCACCCCGATGAAAATTGTCAAAAATCGATTTTTCCAAAACTGGCCGAGATTGACACCGTTCGATAGAGTTGAAGAGAACAGTGTCATTGCGAGTGCCGAAAACTCAAAACTGGAAGGAGTAAGGGCGGAAGAATCTTTACTGCTGCCGTCCGCCGCTCTAAAGCGGCAGCTGTAACTAAGGCAGGTAGGCAGCTGGAGAGCTGTAAGCTAGAGTACGTTAAGTTATCTGTTAGCCTATGTATTTGTAGGCCGTCAGCTCATCGCCTCTTCCCGCAGTGATCGCCTGAAATCGAAAAAAAATGGTTGTACAAGCCTGACCTGCATCTTTGCACCACCGTAACTTTGTCAGTTCTTAGGCTACGTCGCTGTGCTTTGGAAATGCTAGAGCTTTTTACTGTCTACAAAACCCACAAGCTGCAGCCGGAAGGGTTCACACATGACAGAGTTATCGGGCCCCAAACACGCCCGCGCGTGCAATTTGCGAGCGGTCGCGCCCACTCGATTGATAGGTTCGATTCTATATGTTTTGTTCGCGGCGCACTCCAGATGCAAGCTGGACAGTCCTAGAGCAGTTCCTGAGTAGGACGGCTAGGGATTTCTGATAAAACTCCTCAAACTCTCACTCTACAAGCTTTCGCGCCCACTGGATTGATAGGTTCGATTCTATATGCATTGTTCACGGCGCACTCCAGATGCAGGCTGGAGAGTCCTAGAGCAGCTCCTGAGTAGAGCGGCTAAGGATTTCTGATAAAACTCCCTAAACGCGCACTCTACAAGCTGTCGCGCTCATTCGATTGATAGGTTCGATTCTATATGCATTGTTCACGGCGCACTCCAGATGCAAGCTGGACAGTCCTAGAGCAATGCCTGAGTAGGAAGGCTAGGAATTTTCGTTAAAACTCCCCATGCGCTTACTGTTCGCTGTCGCTCGCTCTACAGGTTGTCGCTCACACTCGATTGATTCTGGCGGCCTACATGCATTGTTCAGAGCGCGCGCCATGCCGGAAGTTAGTTCCAAACAGTAGGCCATGCTCGTCCGAACGCATAGATAAGCTCCTTCATTCAGTCTAACGTCCAGAAGTTGAGAACGCCGCGCACTAACCCGACTTGCCTCAGACGCGGCGCGTGGCGAGCGGAAAACGGCGCTCTCCGGCGCCCTTTTGCGCCGCTTCTCATCTTTTGCGCCGCTTGTGCTTGTTGGACGCAGCGGCATGTCCGGTACTGTAGGCTTGGCAAATGCATAACTTCTGGTCGACGGAAAGCCAATTGCTTAATATTCTACTATATAAAGGTCTCTAAATAATTTCGGATTCGTGTGTAGGTTTACGGGTAGTTGTTTAGCACCAGACGTAGGTGTTGACGGGCGTACAAACTGGTGTACACACTTCCAATACAGGTGTAGAAACTTCATACGGCCGATGTTCGCGCAACCGCCTTCAGAGACTGAAAAGGACGAGCAAATCTTGGCAGAATACTCATCCGAAAACTGCAGCTAGTTGTAATAGTTTCTCTAGCCAATAGAATGACGCAACGAAGGAGGAGGAGCAAAACATCTGAGCATGACTATAGAAACAGCCGGCAGGTTGATCGGCCACATTTGGATGTTTGTCAATGAGGTGCATGAATCACATCGGTCTCTATGTGAAGAATCAATTTTTCCCTATCTAGTTAAGGCAGTTAAATTGTCTAACGCCTCTTTTATTTTGTTTTTCCCATCAAGATGAAACTACTGTACCTAATATGCCCATTGGACCAGCAGTTCCTCTGACATCTTTCCATGCTTTGAAGAAGACGGTTGCGGCAGCCGAGAGAAGTCTGTTTAACAGCATTGGTTCCTGGGCTTGCCGAACTTACTGCCGTTCTCTCCAAAATATAGCAGCAATTCACCCACTCCGGAGCAATAGAGCGTTTTGTTCGATTTTGACAAGAATTGGTGTTAAAAGTGAATTGAAGTGTATACAAAAACGACTCTTCTTAACGACTGTCCCATCCAGAAAACCCTAAGATTTAGATTTAGTAACACAGTTGCAACTGAAAAACATGAATAAGCGACAAGATGAATCTATTTGGATCTGATTTTGAATTGATCAAATTATGAAAATTTAAGTGTTAATTACTAATGAAGACCTAAATACTTTCCCTATCCTCTTCCTTATCTTTTTGAAGTGCTCTTCGAATCGATGACGGAGTCGCAGCGAAGGATGGACTTGTCGCATATATAATTTTATCCTTTCTGAAGGAACGCCAGAAAACGAAACTGTACTCTATAAAATTTTAATCCCTGGAGAGCTGATAAAGTCATGGCTTTCTAAATCATCTAATAATGTTTTCCCTCAGTGACCAATCTCCTCAACCACACCGTCGATCCACACCTGGAAAGAAGAATTTGAGGGATACAAGCATCACCTAAAAAAGCTGAAAAATGAAGTACAATCTTCTTAAAGCAAGAGAGATAAAAAAACAATAATAATACTATTAAAATAGTAATAATACCCCCCCCCCCAGCCTTCAAAACGAAGTCGCAGTACAATTCGCTTTTCTTTGGAAGCCCAGTCGACCGAAATTGGGTTCTTCTGTTAAAAACAGTTTCCTTGCTACTGATTGTGAGCTTGTTCGACGCGAGTTATTCCTTTGAATGTTTTGCCATCCTTATACTCTATCCATTGCTTGTACTTTGAAATTCGGAAGCTAATTCGGAGGTTCTGCCAGAAACGGCGCGGCAAAGACGCGGGACAGTGCCTGCGGAGCCAATTAGCGTCGCCTCCCGCCGTGACACCCGCCGCTTCGCAATCAGCCAGACAGCCCTCGCCGCGGAGGCGATGCTGACCCAGACAACTACGGGAACATGTAGGTCGACCAGACTTGGTGTGGTTACAATCGATATAGGGATAGGAGGCTCAGACGGCTTGCATTGGCAGTCCAGAAATTGGGACTGATCTGAACCCTAGCATCTGTTATATTAGAATTTCGAATGAGCCAGGAAAGAATCTTCCCTCAATAACCATTACAACAATTTTTTTCAGGCGCTGTTCAACTTTCGTTAAACATCACTTTCATTTATAACAGAATTAATTGCGAGGCATGCATCCAGGCAGAAATTACCCGAGGAATATAATAGATAGACGAGAGACCTTTCAAGAATACCCCAAGTGCTCAACCTTTTTCAAAAGGAGCATGTCCACAGTCTGGAACTACCCGACGAGTTCGATTTGATAGCCGGTAGACCTCCAAAGAACACCTAAGTACTCTAGTTTTTTCAAAGCATTTCATGAGTGTTTCCGGTGGCGATGTCCGTTCCTCCTCGTGGTGCCACTGGAAACTGCTCGCTTTGTGAGCTAAGCTAATCGCGGACACTCGAATGCAGGCGACAGGCCCTTGTGACAGGCCGGCCTACGAAGACCCATATCATACGGCGTCCGCGGGAGCCGACGCGCAGTAGCAGAGCCCGGCGAGTGTGGAAAGTATGCGAGGGTCCCTGATGCGAGGACGGCATCGGGGGGCAACCGAAATAGTCCGAAAGTCCCGTAATGTAAGCAGGACCCGCGTAGCAACGCTGAATGTGAGTACGTTGACAGGCCGCTCGCGCGAGTTGGTTGAAGTACTGGAGCGTAGAAGAGTTGACCTCTGTGCGGTGCAGGAAACGAGGTGGTCCTGCAGCAAGTCAAGGGACATAGGACATGATTCAAGGCCGTTCTATGTGGAAGTCCCACGACCACCAGTGGTGTCGGAATAATCGTCTCCGAACGATTTCATGACTCGATTGTGAGTGTCGAGCGCTTTAACGATCGGTTGATGAAAATCGTTGTCGCCGCTAAGGAGCTACTCTATCACTTCTTCTCTGCGTATGCTCTCAGACTGGCTGCTCCGATCAAACCAAGCATGAGTTTTGGAGCCTGCTTGATGAGAAGACAGCAAAGGTACCGCCGAAAGATGTCATCATAGTCGCTGGTGACCTTAATGGGCACGTAGGTGCTACAAAGGACGGATACAGCTGTCATGGTGGTTTTGGATACAGGCAAAGTAACGCCGATGGTGAGCGTATTCTTGAGTATGCGGAATCGCATAATCTCACCATTATGAACATAGTTTTCCGAAAACGCGACTCCCACCTCATCTCATACTATAGTGGGAGCTCCAAGTCTCAGATAGACTTTGTCCTTGTGAAGGATCGCGACCGGAGCATTGTCACAGACGCGAAGATCGTGCCGTATGAGACGGTCGTCCCACGCATCGACCACTGATCTGCACCATAAAGATCGCCACTCCGAGGCTGAAGCAGATCGAGCGATGCGGTGCTGCAAGAATCAAGTGGTGGTAAATGAAAGAGAAGGAAGCAGCTGTGATTTCCCGCTTACGGTTGACAAAACTTGGAAGAAAGCGACCGACGCGATACGCCAAGCTCCAAGGTTGGAACTCGGCACTACGAAGGCTGGACGACGCAAAGTGACAAGCAGACATGGCTGTGGACAAACGATGTGAAAGCGAAGGTTCGAGAGAATAAATCGCTGTACTATGTGTTTCTCGGTGATAAAACAGCCGACAACTGGCAGAAGTACCAGAAGGCGAAGAAAGCTGCAAAGAAGGCTGTGGCTGTCGCAAAAGCCACTCACTGTAGTGATGTCAACAAAAAGTTCGCGTTGCGCGATGGTGAGCGGTATTTGTACCGACTTGCTAAAACCCGCCATCGCCAAACCGAGTATATTGAAAAGTTCTTTGGCATCAATTATGAGAGCGGCCATCTTCTGACAGACCGCAAAAAGGCGCTGAAGCGATGGCGTGATTACTTTGGGAAGAAGGTGCCTGAGTTTTGGCGCCAAACGACGATTCCGATTTGGAAGAAGAAGGGCAGTCCTGCAGACGGCTCAAATTACCATCCGTTTCGCTTGCTTTCGCACAGCACGAAGATCCTTGAGCGAACTGTCGATGGACGAATTCGTGACATCGTCCAGCTTTCCAGCAATCAGTGCGGCTTCGTAGCTGGCTGTGGCACCATTGATGCTACACACGCCGCCCGTCTCCTGGTGGAGAAGTATCGCGAGAAACAGAAGCCGGTGCACATAGCCTTTCTCGACTTGGAGAAGGCTTTTGACCGCGTACCGCATGAGGTTATATGGTACGCCTTGCGACAACACAACGTACCTGAGGAACTCATAGAGTGGGTGCGGAGGCTCTACTCTTGCCCAAAGAGTAGAGTGCAAGCTGCAGCTGGAATGGAGTTTCCCATCTCTGTTGGGGTGCACCAGGGTTCTGCGCTTTCTCCACTCCTCTTTGTTGTCGTCATGGATGCCATTACGAGAGATCTTCAGAAGCCTGTCCCATGGACATTGCTCTATGCTGATGACGTGATGCTCGCTTGCGAAGATAAAGATGATCTCGAGCAGCAGGTGCAAGCCTGGTGCGACCTTGATGTTTGGACTCAAATTGAACGTCAAGAAGACCGAGTACCTGACGACTGACGTAAACGAGTCCGGCTACATTAAGATCGACGGCACTGAGCTTGCACGCACTTCGGTGTTTAAATATATGGGATCAGCAATAGCGTCTGACGGCGGTGTGATGGTTGAAGTGAACTCACTCGTGAACGCAGCTTGGTCCAAATGCCGTTCGCTCTGCGTCAGGAAAATACCAGAGCACCTGAAGTCGAAGATCTACAGAGCAGTTGTCCAGCTGGTAGCGATGTACGGCGCTGAGTGTTGGCCTGCCACTAAGGAAGTTGAAACGCGCCTCAGCGTCATGGAGATGAAGATGCTGCGCTGGACGGGCACATGGACCACATCCGAAATGAAGCTATTCGGCAGAAGTTCGGTGTCGGGCCAATAGCGGACAAGATGCGCGAAGCTCGCTTGCGATGGTGCGGCCACGTTGTGCGTGGGAAAGAAGACAGCATCCGCAAGATAGGCCTTGAGTTGGAAGTGTCAGGAAAGCGGCCTAGAGGACGCGCGAAGCAGCGTTGGTCCGATACGTTACACATGGACATGAAAGTAACTGGCGTCCACCCTGATGAAGCGAAGGATCGAGAAAGGTGGCGTCACGACACCAGAAGCGGACCCTGCTACGATGCGGGACAAACGCTGAAGAAGATGATGAAGAAGATTTCATGAGTGTTTCTTAACTCGCTAATTGGTGGAGGTTACATTGGCCATGCATGCAGATACATTGTGGGACGCGAGGTCAAAACACCGCTAGAAGCCACAAACGACTGGACGAGCAATTTGAGGTATTGCGTGACGAAATTTATTCTAAGTGAAAATTAGACTTGATAAACCACTTATCCAATTTTAGTCTCGATATATATATATATATATATATCCACGGATATCCCCCGATAGAGAGCTTTCTGGTTCTCTTGTTAAGAGGGATCTCGGGCCGCTTGTCGTAGGGCCACGTGGCGCGTCCCCGGGTGGTGGATAGGGGAACTAAACGCGAACCAAATGCGACCGTGTACTGCCTAGAGACGCAGGTGGGGTGCAGGGGATGCACTCCTTGCTCCTGCTGTGTCGGGTCGACGCGTTCCTTGTGCGCGGGAGCGGCATGTTCGTGCACAGTGTGCGTGGATGTGTTCGCGCCTGTGCGGATTGTAACTGTGTCGGCCCGGCCAAAAGCTTGCACTCGGTAGACTGGGAACAGATGTAAGGCGATTCCTTAAGTCTCGCCCCGTCCCTTCGGGCTGTCTTTCTCGCTGCCCGGAGTTCTTCGCCCGCACGACAGAGCCCGACTAGCTACCCGAGTGCACTACAGTCAAAAACAGCAGCACTAAAGGCCTCATTCCCCTGACCCCGAAAGAGCCCCCATTTCTGCAGCGATGGGAAGGACGAGTACGGAGAGGCTGCTAAAATCTCAGGGCCTAACCAGGCTGCGCAAATTGAGAAGGACTAGGATGACGATCTGTACTTACAACGCCCGCGCGCTCGCATCGGAAGCATCCGTCGAGGACCTGATGATGCAAGCCAGGAAGATCAAGTACGACGTCATCGGACTGACCGAGACGAGAAGACACCACCCCCTACACGCCGCCTACGACTCCGGAGAAGAACTATTCCCCGGAACGTGCGACAGCAGGGGAGTAGGCGGCGTTGATGTGCTCGTCAACACGCACTTGGCCATGAACATCGATTCGTACGAGTCTCTGACAAGCCGAATCGGACTCTGCGACTGAAGCGATGTGGTTTCGTGCCAGCCTTGACTGTGTTCGTCGCGTATGCCCCAACATCCGACTACGACGACGAAGAGGTCGAAGCCTTCTACGTGGAGCTGGAGAAGTTCTATAACGAAGATCACACCTTCTACAAGGTGATCGTAGGCGACTTCAACGCCAAGATCGGACCGCGAAGGACGCCGGAACTTCACATCGGAACCCACGGTTTGGAGTGGAACGAGCAAGATGAAAGGCTGTCTGAGTTTATCATGTCGACCAAGACCATCCATGGAAACTCGCAGTTCCAGAAGCCTCCCTCCCTACGATGGACCTGGGAATCTCCCGGTGGCCAGTTCCACAACGAGATCGACCACATCATCTTCAACCGCAAGTATTGCCTGGCCGACGTCTCCGTTGTCCCCAAGTTCTACACGGGATCGGACCACCGCCTCCTTCGCGCAAGGTTCCGCTTTTCGCGTCAAGGAGAGAAGGCCTCGAAGTTCAAGAAGAGGAGTCGCAGAACGACCATCAACTGGGACCTCTACACCTCTCTTGCCGGCTTTTGGGAAGATGCCGTCATGGACAACGTCGACGAGAAATACGACCGCTTCGTGCACCATCTCCACGATAGTGCTAAGGAAGCTGAGAGCTTGAAGACCACCAAGAGATGTTTGTCTCCTGAAACTCTCGAGCTGATGCGCCAGCGTGGAGCAGCACGAGCGTCAGGCAACTACCAACTGACTTCCGAGCTTGCGAAGCTATGCAGAGAGGCGCTAAAGGAGGATCTTAAGGAGAGAAGGGCGGAAGTGTTGGCAGAAGCTGCAGAGGCAGGGTTGAGCATACGCAATGCCCGCCGAGACTTCGCTAACTTCAAGACCAAGATGACCGCTCTCCGACGTACCGACGGAACCGTCACCTCTTCCAGAAGGACTATGGAGAAGGTCATCCACGACTTCTACTCCGATCTCTTCGATATCCACGTCCACCTGCCCCCATGCCATCTTCCGCAGGATGGGTACGTCGTTCCCTCTGTTCTCGCTTCCGAGATCCGACAAGCCATTTCGTCGGTGAAGAAACGTACAGCACCCGGTCCCGACAGGATCGGACCCGAACACCTGAAGAACCTCCCGAAAGCGCTCATCAACACTCTGGCGCGGCTCTTCACACGTTACCTGTCGGAGTGCAAGGTTCCATCTCAGTGGAAGGCCAGCAGGACCGTCTTGCTGTACAAGAAGGGAGACGTGCACGACATTGGCAACTATCGCCCGATCTGCCTGTTGTCCGTAGTCTACAAGCTGTTCACTCGAGTTATCCTGAATAGGATCGACCGAACGCTGGACGAAGGACAGCCATGCGAACCAGCAGGATTTCGGAGAGGATTCAACACGATCGTCCACATACACACCATTTACACTCATCGAAGTGTCGCTAGAGTACAAGCTGCCGCTTTGCCTTACGTTCATCGACCTGAAGAAGGCATTTGACTCCATCGAAACTGAAGCGGACATCGACGCCCTGCTCACTCAGGGCGTTCCTACTCAGTGCATCAGAGTCCTTCGAGAGCTGTACAGTGGATTCACGACCAAGATCTCACCATTCTACAACGACGTCGTCGTCGACGTGAAGAGAGAGGTTCGGCGAGGGGGTACCATATCCCCGAAGCTCTTCAGCGCCACTCTCGAAAACGTCATGCGGGAACTAGAATGGGAAGACATGGGAGTGAAGGTCGACGGCCGGCAACTACATCATCTTCGCTTCGCTGACGACATCGTGCTCATAACACCGAGCACAGCCAGGCGGAGCGAATGCTGGCCGACTTCGATCGTGTATGTGGGAACGTTGGACTGCAGCTGAATCTTACGAAGACGATGTTCATGAGGAACGGATGGGTTTCTGATGCTCCATTCTCGCTCAGCTGAACGAACATCTCCGAATGCTCCAGCTATGTGTATCTGGGTCGCGAAGTCAACATGGCCAACGATCTAGCACCAGAGCTGAGCAGGAGGAAAAGGGCGGCTTGGGGAGCTTTCAAGAGCGTCGAAGAAGTCGCGAAGAAGACGAAGAACGTTCGACTCCGTGCCCACCTATTCGATTCCACTGTTCTTCCTGCTCTAACATGCGCCTCAGAGACCTGGGCTATACGAAAGCAGGATGAACAGCGTCGCGCAGCGTGGAATCGAGAGGACGATGCTCGGAGTGACACGACTCACGCAAGTGAGAGAAGGCCTCCGGAGTTCCGAGCTTCGCCGACGTTCGAAGATCAGAGACGCTGTCGCGTGGGCCAAGTTGTCGAAAATTAGGTGGGCCGGCCACGTAATGCGCTTCGCAGACACCCGCTGGACGAGAGCCATCACCTACTGGATTTCGCGGGATGTCAGAAGAACACCAGGACGCTCACCAGCGCGTTGGTCGGACTTCTTCGTTAAAGCCCTGAACGACCGATATGGCGCTCTTCGTGTCCCTCGAGCGAGGAGGATCCATTGGACCACTCTGGCACGCGACAGGGACGAATGGAGACGCTGCTGGCACCTGGCACCCGCTCGAGCAACTCGATGATCAACGGGACGACAGGTGATATATATATATACAGGGTGCGCCATAAATATGGTCACTTTTTCACGCGTCATTTTTTGTATTTGTTTGTGAACCTTTTTTTGTTTCCATTGTTTCTTCGGATTCTACGTGCCATCTTAACCGTATGTAGTGTTTTTTGCATCTCCACGCTGCTTCTACCAGAAATGGTAAAGTCTTGTTGTCAAAGAGGCGCAATCTTGGATCCGAGAAGGGCAGGACTTTCTGTTCCCAACATCGCTCGTCTGCTGAAGCTGCACAAGATGATAGTCTATCCCTGTGTGGAACGTAACTCTCTCGTTGATCGTTCCCGACCTGGCTGCCCGGTATCCGTAGCTACGAGCACTCTTTGAAAAATCGTGAAAGAACAATTCAAGTGGAATCCAGGACGCAGCATGAGAAAGGTGGCATCCGAGCTCAACGTATCGGCTACGACGATGAGGCAAGTTGTTAGGAATGAACTTGGACTATACCCCTACAAGTTCCGTCAACTGCACGGACAAACGCCTGCAAAGGTGGAAGGAAGAAGGAAAAAACGTCCAAGACTCCTCGAGCGGCACGACCACTGCACGACGCTCTTCACTGATAAGAAACTTTTCTCAACTGAGCAGCATTTTGACCGCCAAAAATCGCGGTTATTGGCTGAAAGTGGTGAGGATGCAGACACCGTTAACAGAAACTCTCATGCAGCTTCCCTGACGGTTTAAGCCGGAGTTTGCGCCACAGGACGGACACGATTGGTTTTCGTTGAAAAAGGAGCCAAGGTCAACACCAATGTCTACGTGAACGGCATTTGTTGAAGGAGTTGCTTCCCTAGGCTCAAGACACTCTGGAAATACAACATGGACCTTTCAACAGAACGGCGCACCCGCTCACAAGTCCAAGAAGACTCAGGAGTGGTGCGCAAGGAATCTTCCCAACTTCATCCCTGTTTCTAAATGGCCGACAAATTCGTAAGATTTGAGTGTTATGGATTACTGCGTTGGTTCATTCTAGAGGGTGAAGCCTGCGCTAAAAGGCGCACTACGATTCGAGGATTGAAATCTTCACGGGAAAAAGCATGGAAGGAAATTCCGCAAGCAACCTTGCGTGCCGCCATTGAGTCCTACCCTAAGCGTCTGAAGGTTGCCATTCGTGCCAAGGTAGATCATATTAGATGATATCCATTTTGCGTGTTAACTAGACTGTTAGTAAACTCTTGCAATAGGAACGTGCATTGGAGCCTATTTCTCCTTGTTGTTACCACATGACCGTCGAAAAATTCGGTTGATGTGAAATGTGAAGAGACCCGTGAAAATCCTGGGCAGCATATTTAGATCAGCAACCTAATTCTACACACCACAGATCTTACTCGTAGTATGCCCTGCCGTTTGGGATTAACGAATAATCTACCCCAAAAGCACCTCATTGTGAATTTTCGTGCAAAATTATTTTGAACGCTCTCCAACATATCAATGTATTTTTTCATGATGGGATCGAAAGTCGTTGTACCAAATCAACTACGGGTCATACATATGTTATGTGTGCAGGTAAAAGCGTTTAGGAATTTTTGCTTTTTGAAGCCTTGAAGAGATTAAGAGTTCGGCTGTTGGCCAATTTGACCACTGCCTTGTAATGCATGTCAAGGCCGAGTTTCTTAGTTATTAAGAAATCTAAGTCTCGGACATCATCAGCCGCTTTTAGATTAACATTTTGTAAATTACAAGCAGGTGTTCTTGTCGTACTATTCGCTCCTATGAGTAAGTGACAGGAATTCTCTCGTGCAAGCGACAGGTCCCATTTGATAGTCCAACTACTTATGTACTCAAGAGCTGCTTAGATGGAGTATCTTGATCATACTTTATTGTTTTGTGTAGATTTACATCATCAGCGTACATTTTGCACGTCGCCTCAATCTACAGGCCGTCTATGGAACCTCGTAAGTGTACAGTAGGAGGAAAAGACGTGAGAGCACCTCATCTTAAGGAATAACAGTGTAGGCGTTGATCACAGAGGAGAGTGGTGCGTCAATCTTCACCAGGCATGTTCTTCCAGCAAGGAAATGGTGCATGGATCTGAGCTGTTAGAAGGTGTTGAGCATGAATAATCGGGATATGATGAGCCTTAAGGGAACTACAGACCGGCATGGGCCGTAACTTCCGTCTTCTCGTTACTTATGTACCCATCTCAGACAATCCATCGGGTGAACCGCAGACCAACCCGCCCCTAATCAATCTGGTCGTGCAAACGGCGGTCGTCCGGCGAGGGCGTGTCATGGGCGTAACGCCCTGCGATTGCCACGAAACAAGCAGGGAGTGTCCGCCGTTCGCACAAGAAAATTGATAATGAGCGGTTTGATCTGCGGATCAGTAAAGGGCCTGATTCAGTTCATTACCATCGATCAACGTCGACGTATTATCGCTGCCAAGTGGTAAGTTCATAGCATCATCATTTGATTTTCCTTTGTCGTTTAGCTTATTGATACTAAGCGGGGTGGTGCCTTCCGAGACTTCACATGTGAACACTCACATAAACACAGTTTCTTGCGTCAGCGGAGGAGAGCATAGAAAATAAACAAACAAATAAATTTAAACTTTTCTCAAAGCCCCTCAGAAACATGAAAATAATTGGTGAAATTCATAAAAAATAAAAACATAAAAACAAAACGAATAAAATAAAAACCAAAACAACATAAACAACATAAAAAATAACATCTATATCACTTCACACTTCGGCCTAGTATTAACAAGATTTTCAACCAATATCACTCGACAACTAAAAAAGACTCCATTAACACATATAAAAATAAAAACAGCAAACACACTCACTATTGACCCATAAGAAGACATAACACTTCACACTGAATAAACTTTGAGATAATCTATATAATTACGAGGAAAACCATGTAAAAGATGCAGTTTAAAAGATACAGTAGACAATATTAACTTATCATAAACACATTCAGTCATAAACCTTCATCACAATCTACCACCTATAAAAATACCAAATACGGCACTCAATCTCAATACATAATGAAAATGACTAACCACATGATAAGTATCATGCAAAATAATATCCAATCTAGAATTAGGCAAAACCACCCCCGTCAATCCACCAATAGTAAATAAAGAGATAAAACTCAAACCCCACAAAAAACAGGTGGAAAATTTGTTTTCATACCAAATAGATAATGCAGCTCATCTAAGTGCTTTCACCCCCGTTGGTACAAAAATAACCGTAGTAGCGGCCTAAAAAAGCCCGCGAATCTAAATCAATTCCAACTCTATACATGATGAACTCAGACTACACAACGAATTGCTCCAATATTCAAAATAGCATACACTATACCCAACGAAATACAAACTTCCTTTTTACCAGTCAAATATGACGTAGACTGACCAGTAATACCAAAAGTTGGCAAAATTAAAATATGACCTCAGGATGACCAAAAAATAGAAATATGCATATATTGACAATCAAAGGATTACCACCAGTTCTTGGATCAAAAAATATATAGCACAAAAATAGACATGCTTTTGTTGATTTAATTAAACACTCATTAGCCATCGAGCTCAATTTGTATTATATCTGTGTTATATTTAGTAGGCGCAACCTAATGTTATGTGGCCACATTATTACTTCCACAAACGGAAATCCGTATCCAGCGACCCATAGAGTACTACCGTTCAGAAGCCATAAGAGAGGCGAAGCTCAATTATTTGCCATATTTTTCGACTTTTCTGTTGAGTTTGCAGTCAGCGACATTTTTGTTTATTTATGGAACAATGAACTACTTTTGTGAAGATAGTTGATCTCTACAGGACAATCTCGACAGAATTTTGAGCTGTGACCGTGGTTTGCAGTCCAACCCCGCATTTCAGTTGAGTTCCTCAGATAGTCTGGGTCGCCCATGCGTTACCTCCGAACGCGACCTGGCTAACATAGGAAGATATGGTTAGCCTAGATGCAGGAATCGTATGAACAGCACGCCATGATTAAACTAGCTATGTTGCGGTTATGAACCACCGGTCATATCGACATCAGTGGTTGTGGACCGCAGCTTTAGGCGCCTTTTGTACTCTCGCCGCCGCACGGCACGATTGCAGATAGGGGAGCGTCAGCGACGCGCGACTACGAGCCTCTGCTTACTGCAGTCCGTTCGCCAAGGATGACGAAGGAGACGGTTCATGAATCGTTGGAGAACCAAAACAGAAAGGATTCGTCCGGCTGATCACCGGAATATATCTTGCTAATGTTGTTGGTGCGTTTCCTGTGGGAACCGACGAATCCTCTCTTAAGGCTGGGGTCAACGTGGTCTGCTCAACATACGGTTGAAACTGATGAGTTTGGTATTGAGTCGAATTCATTGCAATGCAAATAACACTAAACGATCCTTTATTTTGCAACAAGTGCGGGTCCAGAAGTAAAATTGCTGGAATTTACTCACCGTCGAGAATCAGTCAGAATTCTCTCTCATATGGCCATTACGGGGTCACAGTGCCCTAAACATGTCTTTAGCGTGGTAGGTAAAACTTCGCGAATGTCGACGGACCTCCATTTTCTTCCTAGTTTAGGCTAGGAAGGGGTGACTAAGGTCATTATCACCGATTTCGTCCAAACTTCAGCTTAATACGAAAAATGGATACTAGATTCGAGATCAGAACGCTAAATAACTTCCCTCCGTTTTGACGAAGTTTGGTCGAAAAAGTTTTCTCGACCTCTGCAGCCCTGAACGGGGTGAAACGTGTGGTTCGGGAATCGAAAGGGGGTCGTATTGTGGCGTCGTATGGAGGCATGGGATCGTACTCTCTTGACAGAGGATTCGCTCCAATTTGAGGTTTTTAGGTGATGTTTGTGCGTCTATTAATAAGCAATTTTTTCAGGTGTGGCTTACGACAATGGGGAGACTTACAAGCATTTCCTGAAGTTAAGAAATGGTTCTTGATACTGATTTTTTTGGGCAAAAATCAAACCCCACGCTTGACCCTGCTTCTGAATATACAATAGTACCATCATTTTGCTACACCGTTTTTGTTATGTGGGCTGGCAAACCAAAACAAAACAGGCATAGTAAAATGATTCATCCCGGTGTGAAATCCTCCACTCCACACCGAGTCTACCGCAGCTGCTCGCGCCGTGCCGCACCCTTTCCTCTAGCGGCGCGATTCGCCGAATTCCGTAACCCGAAATTCCGTCACATGTGGTGTTTTGAGGCCGGGGAGCATGAAAGCGCGGTGCCTCGGTGCGAAAAATTCATAGCTATGCCAACTATCGCGCCGCGCCGTGCGGCGGCGCGAGTATAAAAGGCGCCTTAAGCAGGTCATATGTGGCGTTGGACCGACGGATATATCGGGTCAACGGCAGGTGTTTCGGGGCGATTCCGCACACTTCTTGTCGACCGCTTGTGATCGAGGTCGTGACCGCCACTTAGTCTGCGGTCCACCGCCAGAATGTCTGAGATTCTCAAACACTGGGAGAGTTTACCTAGAGGTGAAAATGACGTATTTTGACGTCACAGGTGACCAGTAGGAGATATTTTGGGGCAGAGCTTCAGTGAGCGGTCTATTATCTGACATTTAGCCGCTTGTGAGATGCGGTGCGCATGCAATTGTAGGTCTGAAGGGGTCATGTTGCGCGGTAGGTTTCATTTGCACGGTCGGTTGGTCCTACCGAACGCAAATGAAGCCTACCGCGCAACATGACCCCTTCAGAGCTACAGTTGCACATCGGCGTAATCCAGCTGGTGCCTGTAGCTTTTTGATTTAAACTGCTTATTCAGTCCATTTAGGGAGAACACAAAGGCCAAGCAAGACTGTGCAGAAAGGATGACGTTCCCAGGAGATAGCATAGCATTTTGATGAAATGTTCAAAACCACGATATCTTACTATTAGGTTGTAACGAATTAAATGGCACTGGCTCGCGCCATTTTTTGGCGCGTCTTTACGCGTTTGATCCCGAACAAACCGTAACACGTGGCATATTATTTAGAAGCGCAAACTTTGCTCTACCGGAGAGTACCAAATTTTGTAAAAGTGGGAAAACTTTAGAGTTTTATTGACTTTTTGCAGATGGACAAAAGGGTAATCCGAGGCATTTACTTGTATGAATTCAAGCTGGGCACTACAGCTAAGGAGGCGGACGAGAAGATCAACGCCGCATTCGGTCAAGGATGTTCCACAATTCGGACGGCGTATCGTTGGTATCAGAAGTTCCGGAATGGAGATGAGAGCTTGGAAGACATGAAGGTCGTGGGAGGCATAGTGATGTTGATGAGGACAAGCTGAGAGATGTGGTAGAGGAGGATCCACACAAAGGTACCAGAGAGATAGCGAAGGTTCTTGGCGTCAGTCACAACACAGCTGCCCGGCATCTGAAGGAAATTGGAAAGACCAAAAAGCTGGAAAGATGGGTGCCTCACGAGCTGTCTGAGGAGCAAAGAAACCGACGATATGAGATCTCGTCCGCACTGCTTCTAATGAACGAAACGGACCCATTCCTTGATCGTATCGCAACCTGTGACGAGAAATGGATAATGTACGACAACAGGCAACGATCGGCACAGTGGGTGGACAGCGATGATAGCTCCAAGGTTTTTGCGAAGCCGGAATTGCACCAAAAGAAAGTAATGGTGACAGTATGGTGGTGTTCGCTGAGAATTATTCACCACAGCTTCCTCCCTCCCGGTGAATCCATCACGGCAGAGAACTACTGCATTGAAATTGAAGAAATGATGAAAAAGTTGAAGGATATCCGGCCGGCCTTGGTAAACCGAAGGCGAGTTCTCCTTCTGCACGACAATGCTCGCCCCCATGTAGCAAGAATGACGTTGCAGAAATTGAATGAGCTGAGCATTGAAACTCTACCACATCCTCCGTTTTCTCCCGACCTCTCCCCAACAGGCTACCATTTCTTCAAGCATCTTGGCGACTTTTTGGTAGGGAAAATATTCAAATACCAACAGGATGCCGAAAGTGCCTTCGAAGATTTCGTCAATTCCAGAACTTCTGATTTTTATGCTACTGGGATAAAAAAGCTTGTGTCACGTTGACAACGATGTGTAGAATCAGAAGGTTTCATTTCGATTAATAAACTTGCCTACAAGCCGAGATATTAACTGTATAAATTTACAGTGGTTCAGTGCCATTTATTTCGTTACAACCTAATAGTTGAGCCCATCGAGTCTCTCTTCTCTAACGGTGAGTACCTCGTGCCAAATTAGTAAAATTTTTACTTTTCAAAGTTTTGCCAGGTTGTTGCGTTCGAGTGCACAATTCTTTTATAACCATAATCCAACCAATTTTCAGATTACTTATGGTCACAGAAAAATTATGTAAATATCGAAATATTGCTTTACAAAGCCTTATTGACGAACCTTAGCTGGATATGTTTACGGGTATGGAATCCCACATAAATATGTAAGTATACTGAAAGAAGCATTACTGTTTATATTTAGCGCTCGAAGAGCGCAGAACCCAGCCGCCGACTCCCCCTGAGCGACGAAAGCAGTCTCCACACCGGCAGCTTGGATGGCACCCACCCTGGAGTCCCTTCCCTAGCTAGATTCTGCGATCGAAGAGCGCAGAACCCAGCCGTCGACTCCCCCTGAGCGACAAAAGCAGTCACAACACTGGCAGCTTGGATTGCACACGCCCTGGAGTTCCTTCCCTGGCTTGGTTCTGCGATTGCACAAAGCACACCTCACCCGACGTCTAAGTTACGGTGTAGATTTTGTGGCCGTATGGCGGAATCGTGCTTGTGAGAACGCGCGCTTGCCGGTTGTCGCTTCCACGTCGGCACTGCGAGTCGTTGGAGAGGGGGCATACCGCCAGCGACCCGTCGTCGCTGCGCTTTGCACGGCGGTCAGCTGTCGCCCATTTATACCATACATCTATGAAACCAACTATGGGCTGATTTCTTCATGAGCTTTTCACCACAAGCCATATGCAGACCAAGAATTCATATAAGCTGCCTTGATAATATTAGGCGGTTACAAGTGGAGGGCCTGGCACATCCCAAGAAGAATTGTTTAGTGCCGAATTTAGCGTTTAGCATTTAGCTTTTCCACGATCGCAGTATGTAGGTAGCATTCGGCAAAGGTATTTTATTTTTTACTGATAGACTGTTGTAACGCATTAAACACCTACCGCTGAGCAGTAATGAATACAAGCAAAATGGGCACAGGTTCAATCTAAATGAGTGGAGAAAGCTACGCCTACAAATCCTACAAATTGTTGAGATTTGTTTATAGAAATGGTTTTCTGAAAGCATTTTCTGTACGCTGGTACTGGTGGTACCTCCGTAGTGTTAAGGAATTGATCCTCTCTATTAAAAATCAAAATAGTGCAATTGAACTGTACCTAACTGATTCCCCGCTGCGCATGTTGGAGCTCATTTTAATTCAAGATTGCTTTCAGGGACACTCTACTTCCGCTTTCCTAGTTTTCATATCTCTCTGCATTAGGACTGCACAATGGCTTGTAATGGCTAGCCTGTAGAAAGCTGGTATTTCACCCATCTCGTTCCACGTTCTTCTTAGATCTTGGGATACTGTCGAACAAGAGTATCGATCCGCGTGAAACCAAGATTGTTATGCAGGCTTTATTCGGCTGAGTCGGCCTAGCATAGAAAAGTCAAGAAGCATCGGAGGAGCCATTCATCAAAGGATCATTCTGTTTGGTCACAGTCTTAATTCAAAAAGAAAACCTGACGATTGATCACTAAAACCACCCAACAATGGAAACTGACAAAATGAGGGCAAGTTGTTCGATGAAGACAAATGTGAGTGAATAAGAGGTGAATGAGTCTCACATCTCTCCCTCCAAGGGCGACTTATGAATGTTTCCATACGGTTAGTTGGGCTGTTTTACGCATCCTTTTCCTCGTTCTTCCAATTCATTTTAAACGGCAAAAATATGAAAAATTGTAAATCGTGTTATGGAAATGTGCTTGGATGAACAAAGTCTCTCCTCATCTTTTCTAGACTTAAATTAAGGTGATCATAGCGAAACATCAGAAGAGTAGAGTTTGCAGAACAGTTTTAGTTTCACAGCTTGGTGGTCTTGCTATTTGTCCTCCCTGATGCGTTTGATAGCAGTTTGTGGAACCTGGTAAAGGAATCGTGGTTCGCAATTCGAACTCGGCATCGGTTTGGATGGCAATGAAGAAGCGCTTCTTTAACTGAAGTTTCGTGAGAATCCCATAGGTCTTTGTTAAAGCGACTGCACTATGTAAAAAAAACTCCATTAAAGTCATTAGAAAGGACTTATAATTTGACAGCAGTTGCGTTCCATGTCTGATGTTGAAATTAGAGCAGTTTAAGCCCAGTTTTATTTTTCTTGTTTGTTCGTTATCCGTTTTTCCGTTATCCGGCGATTTTTGGGCAAAATTATCCGTTATCCATTATCCGGGTTTGAAAATTTTGTTATCCGCTCATCCCATCCTACGCAGTTCGAAGCTACTCGCGCAACACTATTGCCGCGACCATTCGCTGGAGCGACTCGGAGGTATGCCAGACGCTTCTGGGTAGTGTAGTGGAAAGTGGTAGACAGATAACTTCACTTTTCGGTTAATGATCAACGTGCCTTCTTATCAATCAACAAATCAGCCATTTTAGTGCGTGCGTGCTTTGAGGACGGTCTAAGTTTTTTATGCTTGCTGTTGTCAGACATTACTGCCTCTGCGGAGCCATTCACGTCAGGGTACGACCGGTTTTCCATTCGTTAATCAGATAAAATAGAGGCTCATGTCATCACAAACGCAATGAGTTACGTTTTTATTTGTGCGCGAAACTCCTGTGCCCTCCGTCTTCCCTTTTAAAGTGATGTTGGTTCAAAACCATAAATCTATAATGAATCATAACCGCTGGGTTTTGAAATAAACCGGCGTGAAGCGCAATGCGCGTTAAAGGGGGAAGTAAACCATTGGTACTCAAACACACGTGCGGCATGAAGTGGCACTTCTCACATTGTACAAAACCTAACGCTATGTATTTTAGAACAACGTAGCGGTTGACCTAGCTCCCGAAACCTGACGTACGCGTCAGACGTTGAAAATGGGAGGAAAGCCACTTCAGTGCAGTCGACTCATTCAAGTGGAAAACCCACAGCCTGCCCGCCTTACGTGCATTGTGCCCAGCAAAGTGTTGTAGGGTGCACATTTGTAGCAATGGCGTGGATACTAGGCGCTATGTTAGTTGGGAGAGGAGAGATTACCATTGCACGCAGTAGGGCGCAGACATAGAGCGTTGTTGCATTCAACGAGTGTTGATGCATCCACTCTTTTCGATTACACGTCCTTCAATTTGCTTCCGCGTTGGGTATCACCTGTATCACCTGTATTCCCGTTGATCATCGACTTGCTTGAGCGGGCGCCAGCAGCGTCTCCATTCGTCCTTGTCGCGTGCCAGAGTGCTACAATGAATTCTCCTCGCTCGAGGAACACGAAGACCGTCACAGCGGTCGTTCAGGGCTTTCACGAAGAAGTCCGACCAACGCGTTGGTGGGCGTCCTGATGTTCTCTTGACATCCCGCGGAATCCAGTCGGTGACGGCTCTCGGGTGTCTGCGAAGCGAACTGCGTGGCCGGCCCACCTAATTTTCGACAACTTGCCCCACGCGACAGCGTCTCTGATCTTCGAACGTCGGCGAAGCTCGGAACTCCGGAGGCCTTCTCTCACTTGGGTGAGTCGTGTCACTCCGAGCATTGTCCTCTCGATTCCACGCTGCGCGACGCTGATCGCGTGTTCATCCTGCTTTTGTATGGCCCAGGTCTCTGAGGCGTATGTTAGGGCACGAAGAACAGTGGAGTCGAATAGGTGGGCACGGAGTCGGACGTTCTTCGTCTTCTTCGCGACTTCTTCGACGCTCTTGGAAGCTCCCCAAGCCGCTCTTTTCCTCCTGCTCAGCTCTGGTGCTAGGTCGTTGGCCATGTTGACTTCGCGACCCAGATACACATAGCTGGAGCATTCGGAGATGTTCGTTCCGTTGAGCGAGAATGGGGCACCAGAAACCCATCCGTTCCTCATGAACATCGTCTTCGTAAGATTCAGCTGCAGAACAACGTTCCCACATACACGATCGAAGTCGGCCAGCATTGCCCGCCTGGCTGATGCTCGTTGTTACGAGCACGATGTCGTCAGCGAAGCGAGGATGATGTAGTTGCCGGCCGTCGACCTTCACTCCCATGTCTTCCTGTTCTAGTTCGCGCATGACGTTTTCGAGGGTGGCGCTGAAGAGCTTCGGGGATATGGTATCCCTCTGCCGAACCCCTCTTCTTACGTCGATGAGACGTCGTTGTAGAATGGTGAGATCTTGGTCGTGAATCCACTGTACAGCTTTCGAAGGACTCTGATGTACTGAGTAGGAATACCCTGAGTGAGCAGGGCGTCGATGACCGCTTCAGTTTCGATGGAGTCAAATGCCTTGTTCAGGTCGATGAACGTAAGGCACAGCGGCAGCTTGTACTCTACACTTCGATGAGCTTCGAAATGGTGTGTATGTGGTCGATCGTGCTGAATCCTCTCCGAAATCGTGCTTGTTCGCATGGCTGCCCTTCCTCCAGCGTTCTGCTGATCCTATTCAGGATGACTCGAGTGAACAGCTTGTAGAGGCAGGCAGATCGGGCGATAGTTGCCAATGTCGTGCACATCTCACTTCTTGTACAGTAAGACGGTCCTGCTGGTCTTCCACTGAGATGGAACCTTGCACTCCGACAAGTAGCGCGTGAAGAGCCGCGCCAGGGTGTTGACGAGCGCTGGCGGGAGGTTCTTCAGGTGTTCGGGTCTGATCCTGTCGGGACTGGGTGCTCTACGTTTCTTCACCGACGAGATGGATTGTCGGATCTCGGATGGGAGAACAGAGGGGACGACGCATCCATCCTGCGGAAGATGGCGTGGGGCAGGTGGACGTGGCTATCGAAGAGATCAGAGTAGAAGTCATGGATGACGTTCTCCATGGTCCTTCTGGAAGAAATGACGGGCGTGGGGCAGGTAGACGTGGCTATCGAAGAGATCAGAGTAGAAGTCATGGATGACGTTCTCCATGGTCCTTCTGGAAGAAATGACGGTTAGGTAAGGACGTCGTTGAGCGGTCATCTTGGTCTTGAAGTTGGCGAAGTTCTGACGAGCATTGCGGATGCTCAAGCCTTTCCCTGCAGCTTCAGCCTACAGTTCCGCCCTTCTCTCCTTATGATCCTCCTTTATCGCCGCTCCGAATAGCTTCGCAAGCTCGGACGTCAGCTGGTAGTTGCCCGACGCTCGTGCTGCTCCACGCTGGCGTATCAGCTCGAGACTTTCCGGAGACAGGCGTCGCTTGGTGGTCTTCAAGCTCTCAGCTTCCTTAGCACTACCGTGGAGATGGTGCACGAAGCGGCCGTATTCCTCGTCGACGTTGTCCATGACGGCATCTTCCCAATGGCCGGCAAGAGAGGTGTAGAGGTCCCAGTTGATGGTCGTTCTGGGACTCCACTTCTCGAACTTCGCGGCCTTTTCTCCTTGACGCGAAAAGAGTAACCTTACGCGAAGGAGGCGGTGGTCCGATCCCGTGTAGAACTTGGGGACAACGGAAACGTCGGTGAGGCAATACTTGCGGTTCAAGATGATGTGGTCGATCTCATTGTGGAGCTGGCCACCGGGGAATTCCCAGGTCCATCGTAGAGAAGGAGGCTTCTCGAACTGCGAGTTTCCATGGATGGTCTTGGTCGGCATGATAAACTCAGACAGCCTTTCACCTTGCTCGTTCCACTCCAAACCGTGGGTTCCGATGTGAAGTTCTTCCGGCGACCTTCGCGGTCCGACCTTGGCGTTGAAGTCGCCGACGATCACCTTGTAGAAGGTGTGATCTTCTTTATATAACTTCTCCAGCTCTACGTAGAAGGCTTCGACCTCTTCGTCGTTATAGTCGGATGTTGGGGCATACGCGACGAATACAGTCGAAGCTGGCACGGGTCCACATCGCTTCAGTCGCAGACGTCCGACTCGGGTTGTCAGAAACTCGTACGAATCGATGTTCATGGCCAAGTGCGTGTTGACGAGGACACCAACGCCGCCTACTCCCCTGCTGTCGCATGTTCCGAGAAACAGTTCTTTTCCGCTGTCGTAGGCGGCGTGTAGGGGGTGGCGTCTTCTCGTCTCGGTCAGTCCGATGACGTCGTACTTGATCTTCCTGGCTTGCATCATCAGGTCCTCGACGGATGCTTCCGATGCGAGCGTCGCTGTAAGTACAGATTGTCATCCCAGCCCTTCTCAGTTTGCGCAGCCTGGTTAGGTCCTGAGATTTTAGCAGCCTCTCCGTACTCGTCCTTCCCATCGCTGCAGAAATGCGAGCTCTTTCGGGGTCAGGGGAATGAGGCCTTTAGTGCTGCTGTTTTTGACTGTAGTACACTCGGGTAGCTAGTCGGACTCTGTCGTGCGGGCGAAGAACTCCGGGCAGCGAGAAAGACAGCCCGAAGGGACGGGGCGAGACTTAAGGAATCGCCTTACATGTGTTCCCAGTCTACCGAGTGCAAGCTTTTGGCCAGTTACAATCCGCACAGGCGCGAACATATCCACGCACACTGTGCATGAACATGCCGCTCCCACGCACAAGGAACGCGTCGACCGGACACAGCAGGAGCAAGGAGTCCATCTCCTGCATCCCACCTGCTTCTCTGGGCAGTACACGGTGGCATTTGGTTCGCGTTTAATTCCCCTATCCACCACCCGGGGACGTGCCACGTGGCCCTGCGCAAGCGGCTCGAGATCCCTCTTAACAAGAGAGCCCGAAGGCTCTCTATCGAAGGAGATCCGTGGTCCGCGTTGGGAAGGGGAAGAAACTCCAGGGGCGAGATTTATCAACCGCTTACCTTCCGGTAAAGGTGAAGAGTACCACCAAACCTACCGAAGCCGCCATTCATCAACATGCGGTGTGGTAAATTTAGGGTCGAACTCTCTGTATCGGTTTAGGACTACGTAGGCCCCTATGGTGAACCTGCGGTGAGATCATACCGACGGTATCGTTGTCGGATCTTACCCCACGGTGTAGGAAATTTCAACAACATTTCTTTTGGGTGTGTTAGTCGGGCCATACCACGTAGTCCCTTCCGCAGACCAAATCTGGGCGCTATACGAGCTATACCAAGCGGGTAGGGGGGAGGGCACTGGTAGGCTAGGATATTTTCGATATTTAGCCTGCCAGGATAGAGCACCCATGTTGAAATTACCCATATCTTGGAGTTCCTTCCGTTGCCCAATGCGGAAGCAGATTAAATGCGGATGTGAAATTGAAAAAGAAGAGATAAAAGTGCTTTAATATTCGCTGAATTCAAGCTACGTTCATGCGTCTGCGCGCTATGACACGCTATGGTGACCCTCTCCCAGGGTCAAGCGTGGGGTTCGATTTTTGCCGAAAATTTACGACCCCCCCTTCGGGAACGGATTTGGTACGACCCCCCCCCCTAGTCTTTAGTACTGTTTTATTTCTTATCTCCATCGATTTCTTTTCAATTTTTATGTGATTTTCGTACCCATTAATAGGTTCATCTTTCCAGGTGCGACCTCTGACGACACTGCTTACGACACGCACGTGGATATTCGCTCGCGGCTTCACTCACAGATGATATGATTGATTTATTGTATAATTAAATGACTTTTTTGGTCAAAGCAAAAGGAATGAACTGATGTTCTGAGTTTTGTTCTACAATCAAGAATAAAAAACTTTTGCCGACTGTGTTCGAACTAATCACTTATGTTTAGATTTTTCGTCGGTCTCATGACCACGCCACAGATATAGGAAAGTGAAAGACAAATTCAATGCAATTTTTTTTATTATTCTAAAGAAACATTTCGACAATTGGTCTGTCATGGAGTCGGATCGATTCTTCGTATCCCTTGTTTTAGTTCTTCGATCTGTTTTTCACGAAACGTTCGATTCTTTCTGCCTCTCGTTTTAATTCTTCGACAGCCTGAAAATTAAAAACAACTTGACAGGAAATTGTTGAACTCCATTCTTGCTTCAATTCCATTACCTACCCTTTTCACATCCTCAAACTGAAAGTCGAGGCGGTCAAGCACTCCCATGGCGATGTTTTTGGTGTGCATGTAATCTTCGTCCATGTCTTTCCAAACCTTCTCCATGCCAGTTATGTCGTTTTTTACATCTGCGATTTGGAGGCGAAGTGTTCGGCATGTGACCTAAAAAACAAGCAAGCAAGCGATTCCCATCAGTGGAGCAGACTTTCAGATTGAACGTAGAAAAAATTCCTACCGATTCTATCTCAGGATTGTTCGCGTTGCAAGGATTAGACATTCTGAAGAGCTTTTCTTTTTAATTGAATAAAGTGTTCACACAGCAATACGTGGAGTTTAAAACTCATTCATTTAATAAAAGCACTCCAACAAAAGCTTTATTTTTCTCCTATTATTCTAATAGAAGATGTCAGTCATAGGAGGTGTTGATGCTCCTCATCTCTTCTTTCCAAGTATAATACTCCAAGGTGAGTTTGTTGGACTTCAACTCAAAGATCACATCAAAGATTGTACTTTATAAAGCTTTGAGTGTTAGTTCCTAAGGCCTACATGAGTGATCTCCCTACAAGAATTTTTGAGCCACACTCTGAATCGCCGACGGAGACGCAACTGAAGGATGGACTTCTCTCGGAAAATTTTTCTACCAACTGAAGGAAGGAACATCTGAGGGTGAAATTGTACCATACAAAAATATAGGTCGTGATTACTGTCCAGTAGAAAACCCAAGCTTCTTCGCAGTGATCTTCGATATGATTAGTGGAAATGGCATTCAAAATTCTCGTTTTTCATGAAAATAAAATCATTTTCTACCTGAAAACAGACCACCTGTATAGCTAAAACTTTCCCACAAAAAATTTCCAGTCTCGATCAGTTCACAGCAAAAAAAACTATGATTTTCCGAATTGAACAAGTTGGATTCACCTATGGTCGATCTGGCTCCGACGTCCAAGAGCTTTTTGAAAACGCGAGGAAATGCGCTTTCTTACCATATATGAATCTGTTTTGAAAAAGGGAATCTTCATGCGCGGCGGGGGGGGTTCGATTTTTGAACGAAAAAAAAATTGAAGTGATTTTGTATAAACAATTATATCCCGGTAAGTTTTTCGAATTTTTAAAGATTTAATAGCGTTTTGAAAACTAGAGGAAATGCGCTTTCGAGCCGTGTAAGAATTAGTTTTCAACAGGGAGGTCTTCATAGAATGCGGTGGGGGTTCGAATTCTGGTCCATTGTTGCAGAAATACGTGCCAAAAATCGAACCCCCGCCCCGTATGAAGACCCCTTTTTTGAAATCTGGTTCTTGCATGGTTAGAGAGCATCTTTCCTCTATTTTTCTAAGAGCAATTGGGATTTTTGAATTTCGAAAAACGGACCGAGTTATGATCAAATTTGTGAAGAACTGCTCGCAGACTCTGCACCGTCGATGCTGGAGTGATTTCACAAATTTGATCATAACTCGGTTCGTTTTTCGAAATTCAAAAACCCCAATTGCTTTTAGAAAAATAGAGGAAGGATGCTAAGTGACAATGCATAAATCGTTTTTCAACAGGGAGGTCTTCATAAGGGGCGGGGAGGGGGTTCGATTTTTGGCAGGTATTTCTGCAACAATTCGAACCCCCACCGCCCCCTATGAAGACCTCCCTGTTGAAAACTAATTCCTACACGGTTCGAAAGCGCATTTCCTCTAGTTTTCGAAAAGCAATTGGGATTTTTGAACTCCAAAAATTGAACCGAGCTATGGACATTTTTTGTGAAACTGTGACCAGAGGAGTTGGTCGGCCCATCACCGGAGTCATTGGAGTGATTTCACAAAATTGATCATAACTCGGTTCATTTTTTTGAAATTTGAAAATCC